>VZQC01003889.1:990640-1040793 GCA_009823505.1 Rhizomys pruinosus
TGGACACTCATTTGATCAACTTGATTGAACAAACAACATTTCAGCCCCCACTGGATGGTGGGGCTGTGGGGGATTGGACACAACAGCCTGTAGATTGGTTTTGCATGAAGGATGCTTGTACTCATGGATTATCACTTATAGCTAAAAAAGGAAAAAAAAAAAAAACAGAGAAAGATGCAAGACAGTTATGGCCGAATACATGATCTGGGATGGGGTGGGGGTGGGGGAGAAGGGAAAGGGAAAAATGCCTGATCTGAATTGGAAAATGATGTATGAAATGCACAAAGCATCAATAAAAAAATTAAATTAAAAAAATGAAAACAAAACAAAACAAAGCAAAATAAAACAGAGAAAGATGCAGAAAAATTATGGCAGAATGCATGATCTGGGATGGGTAGGGGTGGGGTGGGGGGAAGGGAAAGGGATATATGCCTGAACTGAATTGGAAAATGATGTATGAAATACACAAAGCATCAATAAAAACATAAATAAAAATTCTTCTGAGTTTACTTAATAAACACAATGTTGGTCAGTGCATTGTAAAAATAGCCCAAGATAATTTAGCTCTGAACCTACAGTATACCAACTTGACTCTATAATCACAGAAGCTCTAATAAATCAGCCTTATAAGTTTTTGAACGAAATTGAGCTCTTCTGCAACTGGATGTTTCTGTTCATAAGTGCTTGCCTAGCATGTGTGAGGCTCTAGGTTCAGTTGCCAGTACCATAAAACAAAACAGCAAACACAAAACCCAGTAACTGCTGAATCAAATGGAACTTCAAATGAACTTTAATAATCATCATTCCTATCAGCACCTATAAAATTATTATTTACTTCTTTGAACAACAAAGTCCATCCTACTTTGTTGTTCTACTGGGGTATATAAAGGGTAGGAATTTCATGTTAGCATGGGCAGGGAGCATGAATCATTTGATGACTTTTTTTGTTGTTGACAGAACCAAAAAGGGAGGAGAAGTCAAGGAGGAAATAGGTACAAAGAATGGGCAGAGAGTGTTTTAAATGTGTATTTACAAAAATAATTGATGCAAGAGTTCAGGAAATGGCTGCAATCAAAGATGATGGTGTGGTACTCAGAGGTCCTAAGAGCTAGGACATCCATATCCTCAGGTAGCTCACAGGAATATCCAGGATGGGTAGAAGGTGAAAGGTAGGGAAGAATTATGGGCAGGAGTCTTTGTTGTGGCTTGTGGAGAAGGAAATGGGCAGAGTATGGCAAATACTCTTAGACCTATCTAGCTTGAACAATTTCAGTGAATTCTGAAGCAGAGGCCTATCTTGTGTTGCCAGATATCTAGCCATGCATTTTATTAAGCAGGTGAATAGTGAGTGTGAGATCCCAATAAAGAAATTATTAGAACTATGGACTATGAATTAATTAACTTTGGTCAGAGTCTACTCTAGAAGCTGACTACTTTTGGAAGAGGAAGTCCCCTTTGGGAAGTCAAAGTATCAGAATATAGAAAACAATAGTTGAAATAAGGAGGAAAGGAAAGAAGGTCTGGACGAAAATTAAGAAGTACACCTATAGTACCTCCGAACCTAGAATGATGTGATTTTATACATGTAATATATAGCAAAATTAAGAAACAAACATTATTCCTGCTTTCTTTCTTCCTGGACCTTACATAAAATTTTAAAGTTTAACATAATAAAACTAGCCACATTTCTTCGAGTTCTCATTATTTTTTATACGACTGCTTTCTCCCTGGAGAGCCAGGATGTTGTCTCCTGTATGCAGCAGTAATTAACACAAAAACTATTTCTATTTTACAGTTTTAAATTTATTGATGTGTCTCTGTTTGTGGGCATGTGCGTGTGAGTTCAGTGACTATGGAGGCTAAAAGAGTGCATTGGACACTCTGGAGCTGGAGTTACAGGCAATTTTGAAATGTCTGACATGGGTACTAGGAACTCAACACTAGTTCTCTGCTAAAGTGCCTAGTGCACTTAACCACTGAGCCATTTCTCTAGCCTCCTCTGATCACCTCTATAAATGTTTGGAGGAATTAGAGAAATGAAAAGACCAGTGTTTCTCCAATCTCTCATTTTAACCACATGTCCATCCTATTTATCTCTTCTTTTTCTCTCTACAAACATTTTTCTTTAACATTTTTATTTTCCTTCTCTCTCATCCCACTTTTAATATATATGTGAATATATATATATATATATATATATATATATATATATATATATATATATTTTTTTTTTATATCTAAATATATGAATTATCTTATTTCTTATTCATTGGGATGATTTCTGGAGGCATGTGTGCTGATGATGTCTTAGCATTTTATAACTGACTGGAGCTGCTTGTCAGTCTTAAGGTGTATGCTCCCTCTATTTCAAGGTGCCAATGGGTGGTCACTGAAGATGGACTCTGGAAGTGATGTACTGTAGTACACCACTGTCTCTGCAACATCAGGGCTATTTCTCCAGCAGGGTTATCCACAGAGTGCACAGGATTGGCTAAGGCAAGAAGCAGAAGCTAGACTCAAAGTGAATATCACAGGGGAAATCTGAAATGTGAAGATTCGCTACCGATAGAGAAAATATAGGTGATTCAGAGTTTGGATTTTGTCTACTCAGAGGTTTTTCACTTTTTTCCCTTTTTTTTTTTTTTTTTTTTTTTTTTTTTTTTTTGGTATTTTGAGTTAGGTCTCCCTTTTAGACCAGCTGTCCTGGAGCTCACCCTGTAGACCAGGCTGGCCTTGAACTCACAGAGATCCTCCTACCTCTACCTCCTGAGTGCTGGGATTAAAGGCACGTGCCACCACCACGCCCGGCTAAGGTTCATCATTTATTAACTTGTGGCACTTGTCCTGTTTGTTCAGTAGGACAGTCAGCAGCTATGTTGAAATGTTGAAATGTAGCAAGTCTGAACTGAAATACTCTGTAAGTGTGAAACACAGCAAATTTCAGAGACATTGTAGGAAGAAAAACAGAGTATGTCTTGCTAAATAATTTTATATTGAGTACTTGTGCAATAAAATTTTATATATCAAAATTACATAAAATGTAAGCGAAAAGAAAAATGGAAAGGAAGTGTGTTGAATATTCAAAGCCTGCTGGATTAATAGTACCTGACACTAAATCTTTATCACAGTTCCAAATAAGATGATTATTTGGTGAGGCTCAACATCAGTTCTGACACCATTTCTTTGGCACTCTCCTGTGCCACCAGCTTTTCTGTATAATGTGTTGTTGAGCATTGTCACAATGGAAAACGAAGATGAAAAAAGAAAGTCCTCAGGTGCTAAAATACTCGTAATCACATACAGCATGAAGAGTCATGGTATCTAGAAATGGAAATTTGGAAATTGAATATGGAAAGCATAATTAGGTGTTGAGTTGCTATGCCTTAAAATCAAGAATAGTGCTGGAAGATGGCTTAACAGTTAAGTGTGTTCACTGGTCTTGGAAAGGATCTTAGTTTGGTTCCTAAAACCCACATTTGGTGGCTTACGATGTCCTGTAACCTCAGTTCCCATGGGATCCAATGTCCTCTTCTGGGCTTCATAGAAAACACACCACATGCAAAAACCCACACACAGACACATGGCTATATACATACTTCAAAATAAAGATAATATCTTCAGCATAATCTTAGCCATTAGTTACAGTAGGTAATCAAGAAAAATGGCTTCAGCCTGTGTTGTTTTCTGTGCCTCTGGGGCCTCTCTGACCAGTAACTTGTAAGGAGGTAATCCATGCCTGGCACGAGATTTTCTTTTAGTAAGTCCATGTTTTCTGGGAGCAGCATTGTTCACTAATATGGGGTACTTCTATTTAACTTCTTAAAAACCAAATGTTTTCTGATTAGATTTAAGACACATTCTATATAATGAACTCTATACTCTCACCTTTATTGGGGCCTAGAAGCTGTGATCTGCCATAGAACTAGGAGAACAAACTACTATGTTCTGTTAAAGTGGACATAGTATTTAAATTGACTTCTAATGACTTATTACTATACACACATGATATTAAACATCTTTCAGCCCTCATCAGAGAAGTTTCGTTCTCAATAGAAGACAATCAAACACAGTGACTCAGACTGGTTAAAGTGCAGAGAATAAAAAGACTGAAGAATGCTCAGTTCTAAAGTCTAAATGGCACATCTATATCAATATCTTCTCCCCTCAAGGCTCAGCGATCATGGAAATGAGTTAGAGACTGCGTAGTTTTGGAGGATGTGTCTCCCATCATGAGAAGCTAAATATAGGTATTATGTATANCTCTGCCTCATGAGGGCTGGGATTAAAAATTATTATTTTTTTGTTCTGTTTTTGGTCTTTTTGAGACAGGGTCTCCCTGTAGCCCCAGCTGTCCTGGAACTCACTATGGAGACCAGGCTGGCCTTGAACTCACAGAGATCGGCCTGCTTCTGCCTCCTGAGTGCTGGGATTACAGGCATGTGCCACATGCCTGGCACCTTATTTTATTTTTAGTGATTTGTATATGTATGTGTACTAGTACAGGAGCCCATAGAGGCCAGAAGTATTGGATCTTCTGGAGCTGGAGTTACAAATGGTTGTCAGCTGCCTGATCTGGGAAGTGAATTCAAGTCGTCTGGAAGAACGGTGCATGGTTTTAACCACTGAACCATCTCTCTAGCCCCAGATTTATCTATTTTTTTTCTTTTTTAGTTTTATCCTTTTTTTGGTATTTTTGAGTTAGGGTCTCCCTTTTAGAACCAGCTGTCCTGGAGCTCACCCTGTAGACCAGGCTGGCCTTGAACTCACAGAGATCCTCCTACCTCTACCTCCTGAGTGCTGGGATTAAAGGCACGTGCCACCCACCCACGCCCGGCTAAGGTTCATCATTTATTAACTTGTGGCACTTGTCCTGTTTGTTCAGTAGGACAGTCAGCAGCTATGTTGAAATGTTGAAATGTAGCAAGTCTGAACTGAAATACTCTGTAAGTGTGAAACACAGCAAATTTCAGAGACATTGTAGGAAGAAAAACAGAGTATGTCTTGCTAATAATTTTATATTGAGTACTTGTGCAATAAAATTTTATATCATAAATTACATAAAATGTAAGCGAGAAAGAAAAATGGAAAGGAGAGTGTGTTGAATATTCAAAGCCTGCTGGATTAATAGTACCTGACACTAAATCTTTATCACAGTTCCAAATAAGATGATTATTTGGTGAGGCTCAACATCAGTTCTGACACCATTTCTTTGGCACTCTCCTGTGCCACCAGCTTTTCTGTATAATGTGTTGTTGAGCATTGTCACAATGGAAAACGAAGATGAAAAAAGAAAGTCCTCAGGTGCTAAAATACTCGTAATCACATACAGCATGAAGAGTCATGGTATCTAGAAATGGAAATTTGGAAATTGAATATGGAAAGCATAATTAGGTGTTGAGTTGCTATGCCTTAAAATCAAGAATAGTGCTGGAAAGATGGCTTAACAGTTAAGTGTGTTCACTGGTCTTGGAAAGGATCTTAGTTTGGTTCCTAAAACCCACATTTGGTGGCTTACGATGTCCTGTAACCTCAGTTCCATGGGATCCAATGTCCTCTTCTGGGCTTCATAGATAACACACCCACATGCAAAAACCCACACACAGACACATGGCTATATACATACTTCAAAATAAAGATAATATCTTCAGCATAATCTTGCCATCTAGTTACAGTAGGTAATCAAGAAAAATGGCTTCAGCCTGTGTTGTTTTCTGTGCCTCTGGGGCCTCTCTGACCAGTAACTTGTAAGGAGGTAATCCATGCCTGGTTCAGAGATTTTCTTTTAGTAAGTCATGTTTTCTGGGAGCAGCATTGTTCACTAATATGGGGTACTTCTATTTAAACTTCTTAAAAACAAATGCTTTCTGATTAGATTTAAGACACATTCTATATAATGAACTCTATACTCTCACCTTTATTGGGGCCTAGAAGCTGTGATCTGCCATAGACACTAGGAGAAAACCTACTATTACTCTGTTAAGTGGACATAGTATTAAATTGACTTCTAATGACTTATTACTATACACATAGATTAGAACATCTTTCAGCCCTCATCAGAGAAGTTTCGTTCTCAATAGAAGACAATCAACACAGTGACTCATGACTGGTTAAAGTGCAGAGAATAAAAGACTGAAGAATGCTCAGTTCTAAAGTTCTAAATGGCACATCTATATCATATCTTCTCCCCTCAAGGCTCAGCGATCATGGAAATGAGTTAGAGACTGCGTAGTTTTGGAGGATGTGTCTCCCATCATGAGAAGCTAAATATAGGTATTATGTATAACAGGTGTCCATTTATATTAATTGAGTTCTTGTTACTACAAGTTTCCTGGGATACTCAAATGTACCTGAAGAGGCCTCCAGGGAACCAGCAATAATTGTTAAACTAACAAAATGGACACAAGGATGATGTAAGACAAACAAAATCTGGTTGTGAAAACAGAAAATAGAACTCATATTTCTTTCCCTGTCAGGTATTGATTTACTGTTTTTGAGTTTTAATTTTTAGCTTCTGGTCTCTGTGGTAGAGTCAATAGTTGATCATCTAAGTCAGTGGTGGGAAGAGACTTACACTTGCTTGTTAATACCCAATGGATTGGCAGAAGGCATCTAGGACCTGGCATTAAATAATATTCTGAAACCACATCTCAGCTAATCAGTGAAGAACACTGATGTTCGCTACCAATGCCAACCTTCAAAAATTACGTGGGCCAGAAGTCCATTTGTAACTATAATTTAATATCACATTTCCCATATTTCTTGACTTCTGTACAGCAAACTATATCAAAATGAATAGTCTACAGAATGAGATAAAGTATTTTGCAACTCTACCTAAGATATGGAGTGAATATGTGGAGTATATAAATAACTGTAAAAAGCAAACACACATGGACACACACACACACAGGGGGGAAGAGAGAGAGAGAGAGAGAGAGAGAGAGAGAGAGAGAGAATACTGGCAGTCAATAAATATTTTTAAAAGTGTTCAACATAGAGCATAGAGGAATGAAATTTAAAACAACTTAAGAGATTCCATCTCACTCTGGTCAGAATATGTATCATTAAGTAAACAAATGTCAACAGAAGCTGGTGAGGCTATGTGGAAAAGAGAGACCCTATTCACTGTTACTGGGAGTACAAACTGATATAGGCATTATGAACATCAATGTGGGTTCCTTTAAAACTTAAAAATGAGGGCTGGAGAGATGGCCTAGCGGTTAAGAGCGCCGACCGCTCTTGCAGAGGACCCGGGTTCGATCCCCAGCACCCACATGGCGGCTGAGAACCGTCTGAAACTCCAACTCCAGGAGAACTCCAGCTCCAGGGGAATCCGACACCCACTTCTGACCTCCGCGGCATTGCACGACACGGGTGCACAGACTTGCATGCAGACAATACATTCGTACACATACAGAAATAAATAAAAATTAAAAAAAAAAAAAAAAAAAAACTTAAAAATGAGCCATGATATGACACAGCTATGCCACTCTTGGGCATACACCCAAAAGACTTGATATCCTACCACAAAGAGAGTTGTGCATCCATGATTAGTATTTCTCTGTTCACAATAGCAAATAAGTGGCATCAGCCTAGATGCCCATCCAATGATGACAGAATAATGAAAATGTACTGACAGGTGGGCTGAAGCTGCAGGGGCACACATAGAGGCCCAGCACTTCAGCAAGGGGGATTAGAAGCCAGGTGCTTCATCCAGGTAGATTACTCACCAGGCATGTGCAGCTGTGTGGGCAAAGTTACCCAGCCAGCTGCAACAAAGGTGGTCCTGTATCTGGGCAGAGACTGGGCACATAGAGGTCAGGGGCTAAGGGAACAATTCCCCCCACCCTGCAACTGGAATTGCAGAGAGAGTGTCCAAGTGGGACTACAATAATGATTCCAGGGGGCAAGGCAAAAAAAAAAAAAACAGTGAACCTGACACAACTCCAGTCTCACCACACCAAGCCCCACAACCAACCTAGAGTAACTGGCTGGCAGGAAGCAGAGTGACCACAGTGCTCAGCAAGGTACTAACCCTGTTGTTACCTACCCAGTTTTTGGAGAACTTTCAGAACAGAAAGGGAAGAGTGAGCTAGACCTTCCAATAGATAACCAAAAGTGAAAGCCTGAAACCTAGAAATCTAGGAATATAAAGAACAAATCAGAGAACTAAAGGGAGAGAATGAAAAACTCAGGAAGGACCAAGAGGGAGAGAATGATAAACTCCAGAAAGAACTACAGGGAGAGAATGACAAACTCCGGAAGGAAGTGGGAACACTGAAAAGATCCCATGCTGAAATGAAAAAGGAAACCAACCAGCAAAGCAAGGATCTATAAGAAGAGAATGATAACCTCCAAAAGAAAGTAGAAATACTAAAGAAATCTCAAGATGAAATGAAAAAAGTAAATTGAACACTCATCAACAGAAAAGGGTGTGAAAAAGCCTGAGAAGCAGAATGGAGGAAGCAGAAAAAAGAATATGAGACCTGGGAGATAACACAGAAAAACTAACAACCAGGAAATGTCAGACTCTATGAAAAGACCAAACCTCCCCTCCACATCATAGGAATTGAGGAAGGAGAAGAATCCCAGAAGAATGGGATTGACCAGATCTTCAACAGAATAATAGATGAAAATTTCCCCAAACTAAAAACAGACAAAGCCATATAAATAGAAGACACATAGAACACCAAATTGACAAGATCAGAAAAGAAACTCTCCGTGCCATATCATAGTTAAAATGCTAGGCACCCAAAACAAAGACAAAATACTGAAAGCCACAGAGAAATACAAGTTACATACAAGTTCTGATTGGTTTTCCAATCAGAATTACATATGACTTTTCAGTGCAAACTATGAAAGCAAGAAGAACATGGACCAAAGTATTCCCAGTACTAAACAACTACAGATGCCAACCCAGGTTGCTATATCCAGCAAAAATGTCGATTATAGTTAAAGAAGAAATAAAATTCTTTCATGACATAAACAAGATGATAGAATACATGCCCAGAAAACCAACCCTTCAGAGAATACTTGAAGCAATTCAAAGGACAGAGAAGAGGAGCAAATATCTCCAAGCATCTAGAAAGATAAATTAATAAAAGCATAACAGCAGAAGTAGTAACCTAGACCAAAAATGCAAATGGATAATAAGGTGAAAGGAAGCAACATGCATTTCTCAATTATTACCTTAAATATTAATGGACTAAACTCCCCAAACAAAAGGCATAGACTGGAGATTGGATTAGGGAACAGAACCCATCTATATGCTGTCTACAAGAAACCCATCTCAGCCTCATGGATATAGGCACTAACATAAAGTGAAAGGATGGGAAAAAATATCTCAAGCAAATGGTACAAAAAGCAAGCAGGAGTTGCTATTTTAATATCAGACAAACTATATGTCAACTTAAAAGTAATCAGAAGAGACAAAGATGGTCATTACATCCTTATCAAAGGAACAATTATCTAGGAAGATTTAACAATCGTGAATATATATGGACCAAACCCTAGTGCACCAAACTTTATAAGCACAATTATCCAGGACATCAAGGCAAAGATTAATTGCAGCACACTCATAGTAGGGGACTTCAATACTGCACAGAGCCCTTTGTACAGGTCAACCAGACAAAGAACAAACAGAGAGACATCTTAACTGAACAATACAATACATCAAATGGACCTAACACACATCTATTCCACCCAAGCACCAGAAAATACACTTTCTACTCTGCACTCCATGGAACATTCTCCAAAATTGACCACATACTTGGACATAGAGAAAACCTTGAGAAAAACAAAAAGATTGAAATAATATCATGCATTCTCTCAGACCACAATGCAATAAAACTCAATATCAACACCAAAATAAGCCCTACTATCTACAAGAAGAAATGGAGAATAAACAACACACTCAATATTGAATTGGTCAAGGAAGAAATAAAGAAATAAAAGCATTCCTGGAACTAAGTGAAAATGACAATACAACACAACAAAACCTGTGGAATATTTTAAAAGCAGCCCTAAGAGGGAAATTATGGCCCTGAGTGCCTACATTAAAAAACAAAACAAAACAAAATAAAGCATAGCAAAAATAAATGATCTAACACTGAAGGTAAAAACAGTTGAGAGACAAAAACAAATGAACACTAAACCCAACAGACAGGAAGAAGTAAAAAATCAGAGCAGAAATCAAGGAAATACAAACAAAACAAAACAAAAAATATTAATGAATCCAAAAGTTGATTCCTTGAAAAAATAAACAAGATAGACAGACATCTAGCCCAGTTAACCCAAAGAAAGAGCAAATCCAAATCAGTAGAATTCGTGATGAAAGGGGAAATATCATAACAATGAAAAGATCCAGACAATCATACATGAATACTTCAAAAACCTATACTCTAGTAAATTTGAAAACCTAAGAAAAATGGATGACTATCTGAAATCCTGGGAATCACCAAAGCTTAACCAAGAAGAGATTGACAGCTTAAACAGACCCATAATATATGAAGAAATTGAAAATGTAATAAGAAATATCCCAACTAAAATACCCCAGGCTCGGGCTGGAGAGATAGCCTAGCGGTTAAGAGCGCCAACCGCTCTTGCAGAAGACCCGGGTTCGATCCCCAGCACCCACATGGCGGCTGAGATCCGTCTGTAACTCCAATTCCAGGAGAACTCCAGTTCCAGGGGAATCCGACGCCCTCTTCTGACCTCCGCGGCATTGCACGACACGGGTGCATAAACCTCCATGCAGACAATACATTCACACACATAAATAAATAAATAAAAATAAAAATAAATAGAAATTAAAAAAAAAAACCAGGCTCAGATGGTTTCACAGAATTCTATAAAACATTAAAAGAGGACATACAACCATTATTACTAAAACCATTCAGGAGGATACAAGCAGAGGGAAATCTCCCAAATTCCTTCTATGAAGCCAGTGTCTCTCTGATATCAAAACTAGGCAAAGATACAACCAAAAAACAAAACTATAGACCCATCTCATTAATGAACATAGATGTAAATATTCTCAACAAAATACCTGCAAACAGCATATAGACCCACATCAAAAAATATCCATCATGACCAAGTTGGATTCATATCAGAGATGTAGGGATGGTTCAATATATTAAAATCAATAAATATCATAAAACACATAAATTGACTGAAAAAACAAAACCACACAATCATCTAAATTGATGCAAAAAAAAATTCTGGGACAAAATGCAGCATCCCTTCATGTTTAAAGTCCTAGAGGGAATTGGACTGGAGGGATCATTCCTCAATGTAATCAAAGGCATATTCAACAAACCCACAGCCAACATTATCCTAAATGGAGAAAAATTTGAGAAGCATTGCCCTTAAAGGTAGGAACTAGGGAGGGCTGCCTCCTGTCATCACTCCTCTTCCATCTGCTGCTTGAAACACTTGCTAGGGCAGTAAGGCAAGAAAAGGAAATTAAATGAGTACTAATGGGAAAAGATGAAGTTGAGATATCACTTTTTGCAGATAATGTGATAGTTTACCTAAGGAATGTGAAAAAGCTCCAACAGACAACTAGAAACAATTAAGAGTTTCAGTAAAGTGGTGAGATACAAAATTAGCCTAGAAAAATCAGTAGTCTTTTTTACAATAACAACAAGGAATGGAAAAAGGAATGCAAGGAGACCTTCCCACTCACAATAGTCTCAAAAACAATAAAATACCTAGGAACAAACCTAACAAAAGACATCAAAGATCTCTACAACAAAAATTTTAAACCCCTGAAGAATGAGATTGAAGAAGACATCAGAAGATAGAAAAACCTCCCATGCCCATGGACTGGAAAAATTAATATAATAAAAATGCCCATTCTATCCAAATTAATATACAGATTCAATGCAATCCCAATTAAAATCCCTAAGAGTTTCTTCACAGGCTTGGAAAAAAAACCCTCAATTTCATATGGAAAAAACAAAAGATCCCAAATATCCAAAGAAACCTTGAGTGAAAAAGGCAATCTGGGGTGGGGGGTGTCTCTGTACCAGATTTCAACTATACTAAGTGGCTATAGTCATAAAAACAGCGTCCTTGATGTAATGAAACTGCTCCCTAACTGTAAACTAGAGCCAATTGTTACAGTGGTAATTTCCTATAAAACAGGCATAACGTATTAACTGATTGATAAGCATAGGAAATGTGAAAGGATATTTCCCTAACTAGAGCCAAATTCAATAGTAAAGTGTTTATAAGTTGTGTAATTAAGCAAAATATATTACTACAGGAAAGCTCTGACATCAGCAATGAATTATTCTGCCTAGGAGATGTTGGCTAGGGGATTCAAACCCGCCCCCCCAAATTATAAAGGCCTTTTGCCTATAAGTGGGATATATGCAAGGAGAAAGGCAGTAAGTCCCTGTTGTCGAAGACCTGGTGTGAGCATGAAAAATGTTATGAGACGTCACTTGCTAGCGTACAACTGGCCTCTGAAATGCTAGAGAGCGTTACCAAAGGCCACTACAGCAATACAGCAAAATATTGGTCTCCCTGAGACAAACAAGACTCCTCCGAAAATATCAGCTACACCTCAACAGCCTGGAGATACAGTGCAACAGTGGCAGCCAAGTGTCTATATTATATCCCAAAACTATTTGGCTATTAGCTCTCTCCTTGGAGGAATAACTCACAGCGGATGCCACAAGCTTATGTCCTCTAGTGGTTAGGAGATGTTATAAGCCACAATAAGAACTTGTCACCCTTTATAGAGAAACCACAGTTTGCGGATTAGCATACCATCCAAGCATCTGTGTCTATGCTCACAGCTTAGCTTGACATAATAAGTGGTACTGCTTAAATGCCTGTACATCCAATAGCTTGTGCTTTGTTAGTATGACTAAAAAGGGTATCACTGGAAAAGCTGTCAACCCATGAAGGGAAACAACCTGAACAGACTGGAGTCCAAAATGACAACTCCAAAGAAATTAGAAAATTAGCAATTTTCTTCTCACCCACTTGTGCCCCTTTCCCAAAACCCAGGGAACAAACTGCGGAAGAGGAGGCGTGGTAGATTGTAAGGGCTGTGGAGAGATAGGGGTGAATCATGAGACTACAGGAATATAGTCTGGACTCCTGATTGATCAACATGTCTATGCATACGAGTTTCTCCAACTGGTCTATGGGAACCTTGGGTTGTTCAAAATTTGGACATAGATACTTGCAAAATGCACCAATTACCTGATTGTATGACATAATGAGTGACATCAATGCTATCTGCAAACAACTGTGTCATTGTATTGTAGAATCCCTTAAAAAATTAATTAATTAATTAATTAAAAAAAAAAAACAGCCTCCTGGTACTGGCACAATAACAGATCTGTAGACCAATGGAACAAAACTGAAGCTTCAAACTTGAGGAAATACAATTTCTGCCACCTCATATTTGACAAAGGAGCCAAGAATACTCAGTGGAGGAAAGACAGCATCTTCAGCAAATGATGTTGGCAAAACTGAATCACTACTTTTTTTTTTTTTTATGTGTTTGAATGTACTGTCTGCTTGCAAGTTTGTGCACCCATGTCGTGCAATGCTGCAGAGGCCAAAAGAGGGTGTCGGATTCTCCTGGAACTGGAGTTCTCCTGGAATTGGAGTTCAGACAGTTCTCGGCCGCCATGTGGGTGCTGGGGATCGAACCTGGGTCCCCTGTAAGAGCGGTCAGTGCCCCCAACTGCTAGACCATCTCTCCAGCCCCTGGAGAATAAAATTTTTAAAAGAATAAAATTAAACCCCTACCTCTTGCCATGTACAAAAATCAACTCTAAATGGATCAAAGACCTCAAGGTGAAACCCCAAGCTCTGAGGGTGATAGAAGAAAACATTGGCAGCAACTTACAAGACATAGGCGTAGGAGAAGACTTTTTAAATCAGACAGCAGCTGTGCAGGAAATAAGGTCAACAACTGGCAAGTGGGACCACATTAAACTCAAAAGCTTCTATGCAGCAAAAGAAACAATCAGGGAAGTGAAGAGAAAACCCACTGAGTGGGAGGAAACCTTCACTACTGATACATCTGAAAGAGCATTAACTTCTAGAATATATAAACTACTAAAAAAAAAAAAAACTAAGAAAACAAATGAGTCACTTAAAAGATGGAGTAAAGAGCTGAACAGAGACTTCACAAGTGAGGAAATAGAGATGGCTGAGCAACATCTTAAAAAGTGTTCAAGTGGGGCTGGAGAGATGGCTTAGCAGTTAAGAGCGCCGACCGCTATTACAGAGGACCCGGGTTCAATCCCCAGCACCCACATGGTGGCTGAGAACCTTCTGAGACTCCAATTCCAGGAGAACTCCAGTTCCAGGGGAGTCCGATACCCTCTTCTGACCTCTGCGGCATTGCACGACATGGATGCACATACTTGCATGCAGACAGTACATTCATACACATACAGAAATAAATAAAATTTTAAAAAAAGTGTTCAGCATCTCTAATAATTAAGGAAATGCAAATTAAAACCCCTTTAAGATATCATCTTACTCTGATAATAAATGATAACAAATGCTGGAGAGGTTGTGGAGAAAGGGGAATACTCATCTACTGCTGGTAGGCATGTAAACTCATACAACCACTGTGAAAAACAGTATGGAGAACCCTTAAAAAACTCAAAATGAGCCTACCACCTGACCCAGTCACACAACTCCTGAGTATACACCTACAAGACTCATCCTACTGCAGAGATACATGCACAGGTATGTTTACTGCAGCTGTTTTCACAATACTGGAGAGCTGGAAGCAACCAAAGTAGCTCTCAACCAATGAGTGGAAAGAGAAAATGTGGTACATCTACACAGTGGAGTTCTAGTTCTATGCAGCGGTAAAGAAAGATGACATCATGAAATTTGTAGGAAAATGGATGGAACTAGAAGATATGTTAAGTGAAGTAACACAGTCCCAGAAAAACAAAAGACAAGTGGTATTGCTCATCTGTGG
The DNA here is from genome assembly GCA_009823505.1 of Rhizomys pruinosus. Taxonomy (NCBI): domain Eukaryota; kingdom Metazoa; phylum Chordata; class Mammalia; order Rodentia; family Spalacidae; genus Rhizomys; species Rhizomys pruinosus. The sequence goes on from VZQC01003889.1 coordinate 1,005,606, forward strand.
ATGCTAGCCCCAAGTATGAAGTTGTAAGGCAAATTGAGCAAAGTTAATGTTATATTCTTTATTATCTGAAAGCAATTGTACTCTTATAATGTGACTTTTTTAACAAGCTCTAGAATTAACCTACTATTTATCTTCAGACTTTGGAATTTTTGTATAGGTGGAGGGTATGTATGCATATTTTAGAGAAATATAAAAATAAAAAGGGAAACTTGTGAATCCTGAAATTTGATTTTGAATAACATACAGTTTATTTTCAGATGACATAATTTTAGTATAGGTGAGACAAAAAACAGAAAGGGAACAAATAAACGACCTAATGCTGCAGCTAAAACCACTTGAGAGACAACAACAAATGAACTCTAAACCCAACAGACAAGAATAAATAACAAAAATCAGAGCAGAAATCAAAATGAAATAGAAACAAAGAAAACAATACATAAAATCAATGAATCCAAAAGCTGGTTCTTTGAAAAAATAAACAAAATAGACAGACCTCTAGCCCAGTCAACGAGAGAGAGAGAGAGAGAGAGAGAGAGAGAGAGAGAGAGAGAGAGAGAGAGAGAACAACTCCAAATCATAGCATTTGTGATGAAAGGGGAAACATCACAACAAAGAAAAGATCCAGATAATCATATGGGAATACTTCAAAAATCTATACTCCACTAAATTTGAAAACCTAAGAGAAATGGATGAATATCTGACATCCTGGGAACCAACAAAGCTCAACCAAGAAGAGATTGACAGTTTCAATAGATCCATAATATTTGAGGAAATTGAACATATAATTAAAAATCTCCCAACTAAAAAAAGCCCCAGTCCAGATGGATTCACAGAAGAATTCTATGAAACATTTAAAGAGGTCCTACAACCATTGCTACTCAGACTGTTTAGAAGGATACAAACAAAGGGAATTCTCCCAAACAACTTCTATGAAGCCAGTATCAATCTAATACCAAAGCCAGGCAAAGATGCAAGCTAAAAAGAAAGCTATAGACCTATCTCACTAATGAACATAGATGCAAAAATTCTCAACAAAATACTTGCAAATCACATACAGACCCACATCAAAAAGATCATCCATCATGATCAAGTTGAATTCATACCAGAGATGCAGGGATGGTTCAACATATGAAAATCAATAAATATCATAAAACACATAAATGGACTGAAAGACAAAAACACATGATAATCTCAATTGATGCAGAAAAAGCCTTTGACAAGATCCAGTATCCCTTCATGTTTAAAGCCCTAGAGGGAATAGGACTGAAAGGAACATTCCTCAACATGACCAAAGCCATATATAGCAAACCCATTGCCAACATCATCCTAAATGGAGAAAAATTGGAATCATTTCCCTTAAAGGTGGGAACCCAGCAAGGCTGCCCCCTATCGCCACTGCTCTTCAACATAGTGCTCGAAACACTTGCTAGGACAATAAGACAAGAGAAGGAAATTAAAGAAGTTAAGCTATCCCTTTTTGCAGATGATATGATAGTTTACCTAAGGGATGCTAAAAACTCCACCAGAAAACTTCTAGAAATGATTAAGAGTTTTAGTAAAGTGTCAGGCTACAAAATTAACCTAGAAAAATCAAAATCAGTAGCCTTTCTTTACACCAACAATAAACAAGTGGAGAAGGAATATAAGAAGACTTTCCCACTCACAATACCCTCAAAAATAATAAGATACCTGGGAACAAACCTAAACAAAGACCCAAAGATCTCTACAACAAAAATTTTAAACCCCTGAAGAAGGAGATTGAAAATGACATCAAAAGATGGAAAGACCTCCCATGCTCATGGATTGGGGAAATTAATATAGTAAAAATGTCCATTTTACCCAAATTGATATACACATTCAATGTAATCCCAATCAAAATCCCTATGAGCTTCTTCATAGACTTGGAAAAAAATCATTAAATTCATATGGAAAAACAAAAGACCCCAAATAGCTAAAGCAACCCTGAGTGAAAAATGCAATACAGGGGGGATTACCCTACCAGACTTCAAACTATATTACAGGGCCATAGTCATAAAGACAGCCTGGTACTGGCACAAAAACAGACCAGTTGACCAATGGAACAAAATTGAAGATCCCAACTTGAGCTCATACAATTTCAGCCACCTCATATTTGACAAAGGGGAAAAAAACTCTCAATGGAGGAAGGATAGCACCTTCAGCAAATGGTGCTGGCAAAATTGGATCATCATCTGTAGAAGAACAAAATTAAACCCCTACATATCACCCTGTACAAAAATCAACTCCAAGTGGATCAAAGATCTCAAGGTGAATCCTGAAACCCTGAAGGTGATAAAAGAAAAAGTTGGTAACAACCTACAAGACATAGGTGTAGGAAAAGACTTTCTAAATCAGACAGCACCCACATAGGAATTAAGGTCAACAATTGAAAAGTGGGACCTCATAAAACTCAAAAGCTTCTGTACAGCAAAAGAAACAATCAAGGAGGTGAGGAGAAAACCCACAGAGTGGGAAGAAATCTTTACCAGTGACACATCTGACAGAGCATTAACGTCAAGAATATATAAACTTCTCAAAAAACAAAGAAGTAAGAAGACAAATGACCTACTCAAAAGATGGAGTAAAGAGCTGAACAGAGTCTTCACCAGTGAGGAATTAAAGATGGCTGAGAAACATCTTAAAAAGTGTTCAACATCATTAATGATTAAGGAAATGCAAATTAAATCAACTCTCAGATATCATCTCCCTCCAGTACGGCTAGCTAAGTTCAAGAAAACAAAAGACTACAGCTGCTGGAGAGGTTGTGGAAAAAGGGGAACACTCATCCACTGCTGGTGGGAATGTAAACTTGTACAGCCACTATGGAAAGTAGTATGGAGAACCATTGAAGACTCGGAATGAGCCTACCACTTGACCCAGTCATACCACTCCTGGGTATATACCCCAAAGACTCATCCTACCGCAAAGATACAAGCACATCCATGTTTATTGCAGCTCTCTTCACAATGGTGAAGAGCTGGAACCAACCCAAATGCCCTTCAACAGATGGGTGGATGACAAAAATGTGGTACATCTACACAATGGAGTACTATTCAGTAGTAAAGAAAGATGGCATTATGATCTTTGCAGGTAAATGGATGGAGCTTGAAGCCATTATGCTGAGTGAAGTAACACAGTCCCAGAAAGAAACAAGGAGAGTGGTTTCCCTCATTTGTGGACGCTAACACCAAATCCCCCAGACGAAAGGCAAGCTGAAGGACATTATGGTTATATTTCTGTTTATCTGAAAGCAACTATTTTGTTATAATGTGAATCTCTCAATTGGCTCTAGAATCTACCCACCAATTATTTTCAGACTCTGTAATTACTGTATATGGGTGAAGAGAATGTGTCCATATTTTAGAGTAATATAAAATTAATGGAGGAAAATGTAATTCCTAAATATAAAAAAAAAGACTGAGAGAAAGATACAGGAGAGTTATGGCAGAATGCATGATCTGGGATGAGGTGGGGTGGGGAGGGGGGAAGGGAAAGGGGAATATCCCTGAACCGAATTGAAAAATTATGTATGAAACACACAAAACCAATAAAAAATTTAAAAAAAGAAAAATTCCAAGAAGAAACAAACCTGTTACATTATATGCTAATAATAATAATAATTAATAATATTTTCAGCAGAGGAATGAATTGAATTTCTATAATATGTCATAATTTGAAAATATTAAAATGAAATACATTCAATTTGCTACTGAATTCTCATATATTTTGTAATGTATTAAAGTAGAAATAACTTCAAGGTTACACAGCTTCAATTAATGGCCTCTCAGGGTCTCTTTGCAGGACCCCTCACCCTCGTGCACTTGCCTGCCTTCTGTTTCTCTTCAAGGACCACTCAACCATGCAACTTCTCTGCCTTCAAAATCAGGACTACATGGAACAACATTACCAAGCTTTACTGCCAGCTTGAGAGGTAGCTTGGGCTCCAAGACCACAGCTGCTTCAGCTTCTTTGTGCTCACCCTGGGAAACACTTTCCTAGTCTGTTGCTTTCAAGGAGCAGGGAACCTCTTCAGATTCGACTTTCTTCCATTAAGTGAATTTTGATCTTCACAAGATGGAGCCTCTGATAGGTGAGATTTTGCCTCCCGAACACCTTTCCTATTGTCCCGGTGTAAAGTAAGAGGTTTTTTTTCAATGGTTCAGATCTCTTTAACAATCACAGCTGCTTTCTCTACATCAGCTCTGAAGTTCTCTTGTCTAAAAATTCCCTCTTCCAAATAAGTTAACCCATTACCTTTAAATTAATCTTTACCTAAGTTCTCAGAACATGGGCAGAATGAACCAGAATTCTTGACAAACAAATCCCATGAATGTTCCCTGTCTATCTGATTGGGTCCTTGTTCCTCACTGAAGCTTTCTCCATGGCTGAAACTTCTTTCTGCCTTCTTGTCTGCCAAGCTTTCACCAGAATCACCCATAAGCTGTACTTCCAGGATGCTAGGGGTTTTATAGCCCCAATTACCAAATTCTTCCACATTCCAGTGACAAAAAGTTTCTATGGGCCTGTGAATCACATAGTCAGATGTATGATAATAATAGCCTCTTTTTTTTGGTACCAATTTCTGCCTTCCTGTCCTTATCGCTGTGATAAAGCACCCTTATAAAAGCAACTGAAGGAAGAAAGGGTTTATTCTGGCCCACAGTTCTAGTAAACAGTTCATTACTGTGCGGAAATAAAGGCAGCAGGAGTTTGAACATCCAGAGTCAGAAAGAAAGGGATGAGTTTACACGTCTGTCTCCATGTGATATAGTGTAAGGTCCCCTGCCCAGAGAATAATTCCAGGGAGAATTGAGATGGTTCTTTCACACAATTAACCATAATCACAATAATCCCTTTATGACATTCTTAGAGGCTAACTTTAATCCAAACAAACCCTCACAGGTGTGCCCAGAAGCCTGTCTAATGAGTATTCCTAAATCTATCAATTTGACAATCAATATCAAATATCACATATGTTAATTTGGGTTTTGTCTTTTTTTAATTATGTTTTTATTGAATTTTTGTGCAGTTCATATAAAACGTCTTAATTATCTTCATACCCTCTCTCCAATCCAGAACTCCCATAACCTGCTGCCCCAGATTTCATACATTTTTTCATACATGTTAAGGCCTATCAAGTCAAGTTAGTGTACCCGATGTCCCTCAGTGCAAGTTCATCCATTGGAGACTAGTCAGCCTATCTAGAGGCAGTCCCTTAAAGGAGACCAAGTATATTTCACCCAGCAGTAATCAGCTGCCAATAGTTCTTTAGCTAAGAATGGGGCCTGCTGCCCATTTCTCCAGTTCTCTGCTGTTTTTCTTTTTTTTTTTTTTTTTCTGCTTGACTGTGGATGGGTTTTGTGATGCTAAATGTATTTTTGTGATTTTTTTTTAACTTTTATTTATTTTTAAGGGATTCACAATATAAGAGCACAGTTGTTTTCAGATCACATTAACGTTGCTCAGTTTGCCATACAATTAGGTAATTGGTGCTAGCATCCACAGATGAGGGATACCATTTGTCATTTGTTTTTCTGGGACTGTTACTTCACTTTTTTTTTTTTCTCAAGAAAGCAAACCATATGAATAAAAGCAAAAAAAAAAAAAACAAGAAGTAGGCGTATATGTATCTTTTTTTTCCACATAAATTTATTTTTATTTTTTTAACAAATCTAGACCTGTGTTCCTGCCCATTCCCCCACCTTTGTATGATATCTTCTAGCTCCATCCATTTAGCTGCAAATTTCATGATGTCATCTTTCTTTACTGCTGCATAGAACTGCATTGTGCAGATGTCCCACATTTTCTCTATCCACCCATCAGTTGAGGGGCACTTGGGTTGGTTCCAGCTCTTTGCTATTGTGGAGAGAACTGCAATAAACATGGCTGTGCATGTATCTCTGCAGTAAGATGGTCTTGTGGGTATATACCCAGGAGAGGTATGGCTGGGTCAGGATTTTTTGAGACACTGTCTTCCTGTTGCCCCAGCTGACCTGCAATTTTGTTATGTAGACCAGGCTAGCCTCTTTCTTTTAGAGATCTACCTGCATCTGCCTTCTGAGTACTGGGATTAAAGGAATGGACCACCACACCAGGCAAGATGTTACTTTTTATACTGTATAAAAGCCTCGATTAAACTATTTTCTTTTTTCCCAAAACAATTTTTATTTAGTCTTTGGAAAATAACATACTGGCTGGGAAAATGGCTGTCTGTAAAGTGTCTTTTATAGAAGCATAAAGACCTAAGTTTATATACCAAGAACCTATGAAAGAAATAGGACATGGTGATGCAGGGTTATAACCCCAGTCTTTGGAGGGAGGGGTGTTTGAGAACGCCCCCCTTGGATCATTGGCCAGCTAATCTAACTAAATCAGTGAACTTTGCATTATTGAAACGGTGTCTCAAAATTAAAGGTAGAGCACCATCAAGGAAAGATACCTGATGTTGACCCCAGGTCTTGACATACAGGCACCCACATGTATGTGCACATACATGTTGTACATGTGCATACACCACAAACATACACACCACCCTATAGACTCACCCCACTCCCACTCCAATAGCATATAAAACAATGGGTTTATGATGACATTTTCATACATAGTTTGTGTTGGCCATCCTCTTCTCCCACTCCCTCCCCTGTTGCACTTGGGCTCCCTGCTCTCCCTCCCCCACCAGCAGCCCCTAGTCTCCTTTCACATCACAGGTTTTCTATTATCCTCTTTCATTTCTACTACTTCAGCCCACATTTAAGATATTTTCCCCTCACAAAGCTGTCTTTTTAATTCTGCCTTTAGATGTATAATGGCTTCTAGTTTTCTATTAACTTTGAACAAATGAAAATGAGACTGAATATTATTCTAATTAAGATGTCAATTTGTAACTGTTTAGAACTTATTTTATTTTTATTATTTGTGTATGAGTGTGTGATGGTTAATCCTGGGTGTCAACTTGACTGGACTAAGGAACAAATAAGAGAAAAGGATCTTCTGATTGGACCACCTCAACCCGGATGGCCCACCCCAAATGTGGGTGTTACCTTCTGCCGGCAGGCAGTATTAAAGGCCACGGCAGAGGGAGCTGGTCCCTTTTTTCCTGTGTCTTGCCTCTCTCACTGGTGAGTTTGTCTTGCTGCCATGATCAACCCTTCAGACCCCAGTGTGTACTGAGAGCAGCAGATCTCCTGGAATCCATCGGGCCTACAGCAGCAGATTGGGACTGCTGAGACATCCAGCCTTGTGGACTGAGCAGTTCCCTGGATTCTCAGCCTCTCCAGTGCAGCATGGCTACTGTTGGACTCCTTGAACTCTGACACATGAGCAAATCAATAAATTGTATATAGTTATATATTCGTCCTGTTGCTTCTGTTTCTTTAGAGAACCCTTACTAATACAGATTTATTTCTGTTCTTGTTTATCTTCCATTGCTGTGACAAAACACTCTGACCGACACCAACTTGGGGAGGAAAGGGTTTATTCAGCTTACATCTCCTGGGTCACAGTTCAACACTTAAGGAGCCCAAGGCAGGAACTCAGGGCAGGAACCTGGAGGCAGTAGCTGAAACACAGACCATGGAGGAATGCTGTTCACTGGCTTGCTCCCCTGGCTCATGCCCAGCCTGACTTCTTATAAGGTACACAACACCTGCCCAGGGTGGCACCACCCATAGTGGGCTGGGCCCTCCCACATTGCCCAACAATCAAGACAATACTCCACAGATGTGGCCACAGGCCAGTCCAATGGAGCCAATTCCCCAATTGAGGCTCCCTCAACCCAGGTGTGTCAAGTTGACATTAAAGCTATCCAGCACAGAGTGTATTGCTTGCATGTATGTAAACGCACTGATGTTGTGCAATGCCCATGGAGATCAGAATAGAACATCAGATTCCCCTGGAACTGGAGTTATGGGTGGTTGTTAGCTGCCATGTGGGTGCTGGGAATTGAACCCAGGTCATCTGCAAGGACCCATACCTTTAACCACCAAGCCATCTCTCCAGCCCTAGAATTTAAATTTTTTGGAAAATGTAATATTACCTACTTGTTTCTTTGGGTTTTTTTTCTTTATTAATATAATTCTCTAAATTGGACATTTTCTTAATGTACTGACAATGTCAGAGTCAAAAATGTATTCATACAAACTAATAGCACTATAAATATTCCAAAGCATCAAGTCTGTGCTTGTTTACTATAGGAACAAGGAATCTTTACATTATCATGTTAGCCATAACCTTGGTCATAAATTGAAGTGCTAAGTTATATCAATTGCTAAAGAGTCAGCCAGCTTTATCTCTTATATCCTTGCTGATCTTCTAACATTGTTTGAACTCCCTAGGAGAAGTTAAATAAAAGATTTCTCCAAGCAGAGAAACAAAGAATTATAAGTTTAATTTTAAAATATTACTTCCTAAAGGACAAACGGAAGGGTTGTGTGGCAGCTGGGGTAAACAGGATTCCATTTCGCTTAACAAAATACTATGACCCCAAAGGACACATACTGTGTTGCTTTTCACGTTTCCTCCTGGAAAGAGGAGAGTGTCATTTCTTCTGCTGGATTTCAGTTCTTCTCTGCACTGACTTTTTTACTTTTCTAGCTGCCCACCTCCTACAAACTTCCTTACTTCCTGTGAAGAATCCGGTGGCTCTCATTATTATCAAAGTCTTTCTTTTTCATTATTTTTAAGTTAATCTTCCTTCATATAGTAACTTCTCATTGGATTCAATATATTGGGTTCCACCCATATGGGTCTATTACATTTTAATAGATATTATTTATAAATGACATATATTAAAATGAATATAATATTTATATTAGGCATAAATATTTTGGGTGAATTGACCAATTCCCTTAATTTTTAAAAGTTACGTGTAACTATAAATATACTCTTAAGTATTTTTATAATGCTTTTATTGATATTTTGTGTATTTTAGACATATTCCCCTTTCCCTTCCCCTGACCCCACCCCAGATCATGCATTCTGCCATAACAGTCCTGCATCTTTTTCTCAGTATTTTTTTATGTTTAGGGATTCACATTTTCCTCCTTTAATTTTATATTACTTTAAAATATGAATACATACTTTCCACTCATAGACAGTAATTACAGAGTCGGAAAGTAAGTGGTGGATCAATTCTAGAGCCCATTAAGAGATTTACATTATAACAACATAGTTGCTTTCAGGTAAACAGAAATATACCAATAATGTTGTTCCGCTTGCCTTTCATCTGGGGATTTGGTGTTAGCATCCACAAATGAGGGAGACAAATGACCTACTCAAAAGATGGAGTAAAGAGCTGAACAGAGACTTCACCAGTGAGGAAGTAAAGATGGCTGAGAAGCATCTTAAAAGTGCTCAACATCATTAATAATCAAGGAAATGCAAATTAAAGCCACTTTAAGATTTCTTCTTGGGGCTGGAGAGATGGCTCAGTGTTTAACACAGCTGACTGCTCTTGCAGAGGACCTGGGTTCAATTCCCAGCACCCTCATGGCAGCTAAGAACACTCTTTAACTCCAGTTCCAGGGGAATCTGATGCCATCTTCTGACCTCTGCAGCATTGCATGACACAGGTGCACCAACCTACATGCAGACAGTACACTGTATAAAATAAATAAATAAATAAATAAATAAATAAATCTAAAAATTTTAAAAAATATATCATTTCACTCCAAAAAGACTTGCTAAGATCAAGAAAACAAACCACAACAAATGCTGGAGAGGTTGTGGGGAAAGGGGAACACGCATCCACTGTTGGTGGGAATGTAATCTTGTACAACCATTATGGAAAACAGTGTGGAGAACCCTTAAAAGACTCAAAAGGAAACTACCACCTGACCCAGCCATACCTCTTCTGGGTATATACCCACAAGACTTATCCTACTGCAAAGATACATGCACATCCATGTTTATTGCAGCTCTCTTCACAATAGCGAAGAGCTGGAACCAACCTAAATACCCCTCAGCTGACAAGTGGATGACGAAAATGTGGTACATCTACACAATAGAGTACTACTTATCAATAAAGAAATCATGAACTTTGCAGGTAAATGGAAGGAACTTGAAGCTATTATGCTAAGTCAAGTAACACAGTCTCAGAAAAACAAGCAGTGAATACTCTTAAGTAATAAAATGCATGATTTAATTTGTAAAACATATATTCAATGTGTACAATTGAATTTGTAACACATTGATGAAACTTGGCAAATCCTTGAGTACCACAAATATCTAACCAGAATTTCAAACAAAAAAAATTGATTCTAGGAAAGTCTGAGTATTGTTGCTGTCCAAATTTTATTTATTTATTTATTTATTTATTTATTTATTTATTTATTTATTTATTGTGTTTTGCTAGGAATCATGCCTAGGATACAACAACTCTACCACTGAGCTATGTACCCAGCCCTGTATCCACAAAGTAGTATCTTTCCAAAGATAAAGAACTTTTTGATAAATAAGAATGTGATATCTCTGGGCTAGAGAGATGGCTCAGGGGTTAAGAGTGACAACTGCTCTTGCAGAGGACCCAGGTTCAATTCCCAGCACGAGTGTTTAAGAACCCTCTTTAAGCCTGGCATCGTTGCACACACCTTTAATCCTAGCACTTGGGAGGGAGAGGCAGGCAGATCTCTGTGAGTTCAAGGCCAGCCTAGTCTATAGAGTGAGTTCCAGGCCAGCTGAGGCTATACGNAAAAAAAAAAAAAAAAAAAAAAAAAAAAAAAAAAAAAGAAAGAATGTGATGCCTCTAATGTCATATATTTAAAAAGGAGCTGGGAAAACCATACTTTGGATATAATATTTTTTTCAGTATAATACGGGCATATTAAGAAACAAGATATTGGTCTGTTATAATATGCTACTCAGGGTATGAGGGAGCTAGACAAGCATTTTACTTGCTCAAAGGAAATGTCATAGAAGCACACATTTATATGGAATAAAGGAATACTGAAATGGACTGAAAAGGGAAAGAAATCTGGATTCTCCACGGGATACAGAAAGTCAGTTAAAATCACAGTCAGTTAACTGCAATTTTAAAAAGTTGGCAAAACAACAAGAAATAATGAGCACAGCTAGGATCAGAAAACCAGGACCAAACACATAAATAAGGTATAACTTCTGTAAATTTTGAAATACAGATTTTACAGAAAGGAAAAATCCCTAATAACCCAAGTACCTTGACTCAGCAGCCTACCCCCAAAGATGCCTGTATGGATAATTTAATAGCTAGAAATTCCTGTGAAAAATTCTTTTTCAACAAAGTGTTTACCAGAGCCATAACCATAGCATTGTAGCCACCAAGGGTAGGTCAAGGTCAGTTGCTGTTATTAGCTAAGTCCATTAGATCATCTCTCAAATAATACAAACTTTGAACCTAGTGTTAACTACTATATGCATGGTATCTACTTGGATATAGGGAATGTAAACTTATTAAGTTTGATCATTTTTCAACATGGCCATAGTAAAACAATGAAAACTGGAATCAGAGAAGAGGAGGATAGAGTTTGTCTGGATAAATAGAACTGAGAGGCAGAATTCTCATCTAGGTTCCTGAAGAACTGAGTTTTTAGAGGTGGTTCTAGATGAAATATGGTATTGGTATGCAATAAAACAAATACCATAATCCACTCTGTTTGAAGAGAAGTATGTAATCAGAACTGTAAGCTGTATTGAAGAAGAAAGTTAGCTTTTAAAACTAAAGGAAAGTTATTATCTATTTTCTTAAACCTCAATGTAATTTGCTTATTCAGACACTCTAGAGTGTTTCATTTCTGATCTGCTAAAGAAATTAAATTTATGACCAAGTGAACTAAGCATTGGTTAGCAGGGCAATCAGGTCAAAATTAAAGTTTTAAGTAATCTTACATTTGGCTATTTTGTGTTCTGTAATTACAGTTACAGATTTAAGTGTTTTCCAACTTTCTGTATAAAGGGATAAGGCTATTTGTATTAACAAATTGCTTTACCGAAGATGAGTTTTTACTTACTCAAGTAACAAGCCTACACAATACATCACAGTTTTTGTCACATTCTTCGATATTTTTTGAAGATCTTGAAAGTTGACTACACTGAAGATAGTGATATTTATTTACTTATTTTCAATGTCAGTCATTGTAGATTTAGCAGAACTTAACTTTCAACTGCTAATTCTTTTTTTATTATTTTCAGGGATTCATATTTTTCTTTTAATTTTATATTACTCTGAAATATGAATATATACCTTCTGCCCATATACATTAATTACCATGCCTGAAAGTAGGTGGTAAGTTAATTCTTGGGCTCATTATGATATTCACATTATAACATCACAGTTGCTTTCAGATAGAAAGAAACATAACAATAACATTGCTCAGCTTTTCTTTCAATTGGGGGATTTGGTACTAGCATCCACAAATGAGGGAAACCATTCCCCTTTGGTTTTTCTTTTCATGATGTTTTTTCACTTTGCTATTCCATTTATCAGGATTCTTAGTCATATCCTCCAAAGGATGATGTTGGCCTCTTATGCTAGAAAGATTTTCATTAAAAAAAGAACATTTAAGCGCTGGCCTCCACTTAAAGTAGAATGCTGGGAAAAACCATGGCTTCTACCTAAACAAATACACACACACACAAATATATATAACTATATCTATATATCTATATATATATAAACACACATACAAACACACACACACACACACACATATATACACCCACACACACATACACACCCATACAAACACACACACACACACACACACACTCATGATTCCCTAAAATGATAAGATCTTTTGAAGCATCAAGGAGATATTTTGCTCCTCTTTGGATGGTGAAAGGAAAACAGAACTGCCACATGAGTCGTAAGAAGAAATTGAAGCCAAAGTTTAGAAAATCAATAAAGGCAGAATGTTGACTAACAAGAGCATACAAAATTACTAGGATAGTCATCCATTTCATCCATAAGGGAAGTTGGCATCACCTTACAGCTATTGACTTATGGAGGTATAAGGGTACTAGTGAAAGCCTACCTCAAGGAGAACTCTGGAAGAAAGAGTGAATGACATTCAGGGGCCTCTCCTTAAGTGATCAAACACCTGGCAAGAATGTCAGCTCATGCTATAGCCCCCAGTATTTGGGACAAGAGTGTTGAGGAAAAAAATCCTTTATCCCTTGGGATTAGAAATAGTTTGAGTTCATGATATTTAAGGTCTCAAAATAATAGGGGAAGGATAGAATCACCAAGAAAAGCCCTCCTCTCAATACTATGGACACAGTGCCTAAAAAGACACTGGTAGATTTAGATTTTAATGTATATTATATATATTATATATTTAATATATATTAAAATTATATATTATATTATATTAATATCTATCCAGCTGATGATGAATACGCCAGGATTCTGTACCTGCAAATAGCTGAGGTTAAAGGAAGAGGATGCTACAAAGGAGAGAATGATGAAAGAATAATTGGGATGATGGGTTGAGAAAAATAGGAAAATTCAAGCAAAAATACCTGTTTAATTGTTCTCAGGCATAGGTTTGATTGGTAATACTAATACTTTTACTTTTCAGAGGCTGCTGTGACTGTAACATGGAATTGAGTAAATACACAGTTATACATCATTTTGTTTCCCCTCCATTGTGTAATGGTTAGTGCTGAGTGTAAACTTGATAAGATGTGGAATATCCTGGTTTCAAGTTGCCTGGGAGGAATTGTTTTGTTTAAGTCAGCTTCTAGCCATGCTTATGAGGAACTATCTCTATTGGGCCAATTGGAGCTGGGAAACCCCCTTTAAAGGGAGATGACTGCATTCCTGAGTTTGGTCCTGGACTGCACAAAAGGGAGGAAGCTCAGCATGCACATACCTCTCTGCTCCCTCCCTGCCAGCAGATGCAAGCAGGCCAGTTACTTCAAGCTCCTGACCCCTGAACTTCCTCGTCTTCATAATGGATTGAACTCTGAAATATGAGCTCGAATTAGCAGTTCCTTCACAGTGGTGAAGTCATGATTCCAGGAGCTTGAGACAGGCTGGTCACATTCCATCTCCAGTCAGAAATGAGAGATGAGAACTCATGCTAAGTCAGCTTTCTCTTTTGTATGCAGTTTGGTACATCAGCCCAAGCAATGGTGACACTAGTATTAAAGGTAGCTCTTCCCATGTCTACTCTAGATAATACCTCACAGACAAGCCCAGGTGCTTATCTCCTAGAAAATTCTAGATCCTGCCAATTTGACAATCAAATTAACCATCATAGTACTATTATTTTTAAGTCATGAGGTGTCTTAGACTGTTTTTTTAATAGTATGAAAAAGTAATTGAATGTATCATAACACAGAGGAGGTTTGGTTCAGCTAATGGTTCTCAAGGCTAGAATTTCCAAGCCTGGCATGGGCATCTGCCATACTTCTGTCTGCCACACTTCTGGTGAAGGCCTCATGGTGGAAGAGCAAGTGGACAGTGCAAAAGACATTAAACACAAGGAACAGCTTCACTCTACAGGAATATGCTTTCTGCTTTCTTTATAAGTAACCCATCCCAACGACAATGGCACTAATCTCATTTATCAAGCTAATCACCCTTTTATGATACCAGCTGCCAACCCTGTCACAGTGAGAACTGAATTTCACCATGGGCTTCCTAGGAAATATGTCATGTTCAAATCACTTCTAAATATAATTTCTTTCTTGAAACAAATGTATAAGCAAATAAATAATCTTTATGTTACGTCTAATTCCAGAGGTCTTCATTAAAAGCACTCAAGAAAATCATGAGAAATCTTGTTACTGTATGCACACTGAAACTATCAGACCACAGGATCATGACTTCAGGGATTATCAGCCACCCTGAAGAGCCTCCAAGTGCCCCAAAGAGGGACAGTTTGTACATCAAAAAGCCAGTGTTTTGGTAAACATCATATATGGTTAAAAATACATGAGTTCAAAATGATAGTTATACAGAAATTAATTGATTCTCTTTGGGAGTTGGTACAACACAAAATAGTTTGAAACAGTATGATAAGGAAAGAAAATAAGCTGTTCTGATTCATGAGTTGTTATAATGGGTAACTACAGTAGATCCAGAGAAATGTGTCTGTATAGGAATACTCTAGCTCTTTTTTTTTTTTTGGTCTTTTTGAGACAGGGTCTCCCTGTAGTCCCAGCTGTCCTGGAACTCACTCTGTAGACCAGACTGGCCTGAAGGAGGAATAATTGAATGTGAAGCTTACCTTGTCAACACCTGGTAAGATAGGAGAACCAATCAGTAAGTGGAAGGCAATGTTGTGTGCTTTCTAAAGGAAAAGTGTAATGCCATCTATGAAGCTAACAGAAAGAATCAATCAGAATATGACTGTCCTGGCTAGATTTTACTGTTTACTTGACACAGCAATATAGTCAATCACCTCAAAATAGGAAACCTCAATTGAAGAATTGTCTTAATTTTCTTAGCCTTTGTAGATGTCTGTGGGCTATTTTCTCCATTACTAATTGGTGCCTAAAAGCCCAGCCTGCTGTAGAAAGTACCATCCCTTCCTTGACAGGTGGGCCTGGGATGTATGAGAAGAGTTTTAAAGCATAGACTGGGGGCCAGGAGGCAGCCAACAAGCAGCATTCCACCATGGTTTCTGCTTCAGTTTCTATTTGAGTTCCTGCCTTGACTGCCCTTGGTGATGTTTTGTGACCTGGAATTGTGTGAGGTGAAACAAATCCCCATTTGCTTTTGGTCATGGTGGTTATCATAGCAAAAGAAAAATGAACTAGAACAATGAACAACCGTTTATATGTGAGACACAGTTACAGTCAGGAAAACATACACTTTCGGAAACTTCAAGCCAAATAATCCAATCTGTTAACGCATATTACAAGGAAATATGGGGCAGGGCAAAAAGAAAAAAAGAGAAACTTAAAAGAGATATTTTTAAAAATATGTTTGATTGAGTGATTTGTCTGAATGTTTGCGATTGCACTGCTTCATGCAATAACTGCAGAGACCAGAAGAGGGGGACGATCCCACAGGACACTGCTGTTAGCCACCCTGTGGGTTCTGGGAACCGAACCCTGGTCCTCTGCAAGAGCACACAGTACTGTTAACTTTTAGGTTATCACTTCAACACAGAAAGATTCTTTTCATTTTTAAATAGGTAAAATACACTATTTAAAGATTATATATATATATATATATATATATGTGTGTGTGTGTGTGTGTGTGTGCGTGTGTGTGTGTGTGTGTGTGTGTATAATAAACCTATAAAAAAAGCAAGCAATAAAAAGCTTTGACAATGACTTTT
The DNA here is from genome assembly GCA_009823505.1 of Rhizomys pruinosus. Lineage (NCBI taxonomy): Eukaryota > Metazoa > Chordata > Mammalia > Rodentia > Spalacidae > Rhizomys > Rhizomys pruinosus. Next base: position 1,021,889 of record VZQC01003889.1, read on the forward strand.
AATTAGAAAGAGAAATGGTGACAAGCTCCCAGGGCAGATAGAAGTTTTGTTTCTTAGTTTGGATAGTGGATACCAGGGTTATTTTTTAATAATTCACTAAGCTATAATTTGATTCATATTTTTAAAAGATCTATATTATAGTTTACAAAGAATAAAGGTTAAAACAGAGTGGAGTAGTTCACAGGATGTTTCAGAGAAATGAAGAAGATTTATAAATATATTTTATTCTTTTTAAATTTTTATTTTTTTAATTTTTTAATTTTTTATGTGTATGAGTGTACTGTCTGCCTAAATTTTTACTTGTTATTTAATATGTGTATGAGTGTACTGCCTGCATGTGTGTAAGTGCACCCATGTTGTGCAATGCCCCTCTCTTTTCAGATCCCCTGGACCTGGAGCTATGGACAGTTGTTAGCTGCCATGTAGATACTGGTAATCCAACGCAGGTCCTCTGCAAGAGCAGCCAGTGCTCTTATCCACTGAGCAATCTCTCCAGCCCCTGTATTTATTATTTTTATCTTATGTGTATAAATATATTGCCTGCATGTATATAAGAGCATCTATGTCAAACAGTGTCAGTGGAGGTCAGAAGAGTGCATTGGATACCCTGGAACTGGAGTTATGAGTGATTGTTGGCCTCCTTGTGGTTGCGGGGAACAGAACCTGGATCCTCTGCAAGAGCAGACAGTGATACTAACTGCTGAGCCATCTCTCCAGCCCCAAGAACCAGGTTTGAGTTTAAATTTCCCCCAAATAGCATTAAAATGGCAGTACCGAGCTATCTGCCAGGGAAACTGCTCTTTCTGGTCTTCACACCCAGTCACTGGCTGGGCACAATTCTGGGTTATGCTGTTTCCAAATCAGTCAATGTAAATCCCACCAGCATGATGCATTGAGAGCCTGGCCTCAAAGAAGCAGGCAGAGCAGGTTATGCACCTACTCTCCTTCCTCCTGTTACTTTTTCAGTATAGCAGCCTCTTGTGCAGAGAAAAATGTTAGAGAGCAAAGTTGGATGGAAGGACATCATGCAGGGGACTGATTGGCATATTATGTGAGAAAAGATGTTTCTCTTTTGTTTTAAGACAAGAAAAGCATATTTAGTTTTTCACTTTAAACCTCATGGACTCACACAACAAATACATGAAGGGTCTATGTCCTCCGCCACTATGAATGATAATATTTTCATATTCATTATTCAAATACTATTCATATGAAAAATACAAAACGGGGATCTGGAGAGATGGCTTAGCAGTTAAGAGCAATAGCTCTCTTGCAGAGGACTGGGGTTTGATTCCCAACACCTATATGTTGGATAACAACTATCCTTAAATCCAGTTCCAGTGGAATCTGTCGCCCTTTTGTGACCTCCACCAGCATCACACTACCATACCGGTGCACTTACCTATGTGCAGGCAATACGCTCACACACATAAAATAATAAATAAAATATATGAAAAAGAAAAATGCACAGTTAATGTGTCTCTCCTCTACTTCTCAGGTTCCAGAGTTTTCTCTCCCTGAGGCACCATTGGAGATTCTGCATGTATTTTTAGTACATGTGTATGTGGGGCACATGAGTGAGAATATTGCCGGAGGCCTTGATTCATAAATGCTTTTGAGCCCCAGAGAAGCGTGGTGGCTACTTTTACAGAAATAAAATTCCTCATTAATGCAGACGTACCAGGTTTAAGGCCCTGTTTTACCATTTTCTTGCTTGCCTGAAATGTTTACTTTTCAGTCTCTTCCAATTTTGAGATGGTTAAGTAAAAATTCACTTTCAACTAGAATTTCCTAACATTCAATATAGCATAGTCTCTGGTAGTGAAACAGTGAGGTTTTGAGTTACTACAGAGATACTGAACAAGGGCAGAGCACAGAAAGTGTATTCAGTTTGTCCATTGCCAAAGAGTTAAATGTCTTCATGGATCATTATGGCTGATGCACATGAGCACAAAGTCAGCTGTAATGTTGTAAAATGAGCTCATTTTTGGCCTTTCCTTTCCCAGATATTGAGAGTTTGAACATGCCAATCACATGCCCCTTATTTGGCTATGTGGACTGCTGATGCAAGAACATTTCTCTTGAATGTTTAGAATTAACTAACCTTCATTTATGATGTGTTAAATGAGAATGGTTGGAACTCAGCAAAAGCCTGGTCATTTTCTCTATTTGGCCACGATAGACACTTTTTTTTTTTATTGATGCTTTGTGTGTTTCATACATCATTTTCCAATTCAGTTCAGGCATATATCTCCTTCCCTTCCCCCCACCCCACCCCTACCCATCCCAGATCATGAATTCTGCCATAAGTTTTCTGCATCTTTCTCTGCTTTTTTGTTTTGTTTTGTTTTCATTTTTTAACAATAAGTGATAATTTGTGAGTACAAGCATCCTTTATGTAAAACCAATTTGCAAGCAGTTGTGCCCAAACCCACACAGCTCATGGGTCCCACCATCCAGCAGGGGGGGCTTGTATGTTCAATCAAGTTGATCAAATGAGTGTCCAGTCTATATTGTTGTAGTTTCACCATTAACCCCAATCGCAGCCCTTACATTCTACCACGCCCCCTCTTCCGCAGATTGTTCCCTAGGCTTAGAAAAGGGGCACAGGTGGATGAGAAGCAAAACACTCTACTTTCTCTGGAGCTGATGTCTTGGTCTCTAGTCAGTTCTGGCTGTTTTTCTTTCATGGGCTGCCAGCTTGTCCAGGCATAACCTTTCATCCTACTAATGAAGCACATGCAATTAGATATATTAGTATTTAAACAGTAAATATCAGTCTTCGATCCTACTAATGAAGCACACATAATTAGATATAATGTATATTCAGAACCAAATATAATGCTAAAGTCCTTAAGCTATGCACTTAAACAAAATATATTAATAAGGGCTCTGACATCAACAATGGATTATTCTACCAAGGAGATGTTGGCCAGGGGATCCAACACCCCACAAATGGTAAAGGCTCCTTGCCTCCAAAGGGGATATACTGCAAGAAGAGAGGTGATAGGCCCCTGCTGTTGAAGACCTGATATAAACATGGGAAAGATGTATGGAGACTGCACTTGCAAGTATACAGATGGTCTCTGGAATGCCAGAGAGTGTTACCAAAGACCACTAAACCAATAAAGCAAATATAGGTCTCCTTGAGTCAAGCAAGACTCCTCCATCAGCACCAGCTACACCTCATGTGCCTGGAAATACTGTGCAGCAGTGGCAGCCATATGTCTGTATATCCCAAATCTAATTGGCTATTAGCTCTCTCCTTGGCAGAATAACCCACAGCTGATGCCACAAGCTTACATCCTCTAATGGTTAGGAGATGTTATAAACCACACGAATACCCTGCCATACTTAACAGAAGAAAATGTAACTCATGGATTAACATACCATCAAAACATCTGTGTCTATACCAAAGTAACCTACCATAACAATTAGCACGATAGACACTTTTAAAAATGTTTATGTGTATGAGTGTACTGCCTATGTGTGAATGCACCAGTGTCATGCAATGCCCACAAAGGTCAGAAGAGGGCATCAGACTCCGCTGAAACTACAGTCAAGGATAGTTGTTAGCCAGTGTGTAGGTGCTGGGAATCGAATCCAGGTCTTCTGCAAGATCAGTCAGTGCTCTTAAACACTGAACCACCTCTCCAGCCGTAACAACTGCTTTTTCCAGTATAGACATTAAACCTTAATGATCAAAACTGAAAAACAGGCATTTTTGCATCTTCTGAGAAATCAGCATGTGTTATTATGCCCTAGCTAAGGAATGAAAAGATGGGCAGAAGATGCTCTGCTTTGCCATTACCCCACTATTTGAATTCAAATAAAGAAATCCTCAGTATAAATTACAGTAACTGATTTAAAGGTAATGGTATCTCTTAGGATTGTGGCAAAGACAGTAGGTCAACTTAAATGATGGACTTCTAGTGGACTTTAAAAAACATGTGATAATCAAATAGAAATTGGATAATCTGGAGAAAATCCAGAGTAAGAAAGTGAGTGGCGTAGCCCAGTTCTCCTCTCTGTTTACTTCTCTTTTATCCTCTTTAGGTTAGAAGCGCAGAGCTGACTTTCCCAGGACACTTTAAACTCTGTAGGAAAATGTAAACTTTTTAATGAGGCTTCTTTCTTTGGATAAGCCAGAAAAGCCAGAAGAAGGAATTCTGAGCAATTGATTAAGTCTGCTTTCTTTCCACTTTCTCTTTTTCTTTCTCATCAATAACCCAGCTATTTCACACAGAGTAGTAAGGAACTTCTAAAGAAGCAGAAATACTTAGCTGTTCTGGATGAAAAGTAGTTTTGCCCCAATTGCTGAGGAACCTGGATTTGTCAGTTGAATAGTGCATTTGGTGGCAGATTGGAATAGGAAGTTAGAGATGAAGTTCAAGGCTAATGAAAGTTAGAGCTAGCCATAGACTGGATTTGGTATGCTCACATGAGTATTTGCCTGCATTTTATAGTCCAGAGCTATACATCACTACATTCTATTTATTTTGATTCATTTCCTTTTATTTAAATTTTTATTTATTTATTTATTTGTGTGTGTGTGTGTGTGTGTGTGTGTTCTATAACACATATGTGGAGGTCAGAGGACCACTTTCAGAAGTCACTTCTGGGATTGAACTCAGATCACCAGGTTTGGCGGAAAGGACATTTACTTGCAGAGCCAGCTTTCCAGACTTCATTTGCCAAGTTTTACCTACTATAAAAGTAGAATACATATGAGGCTGGAGAGATGATTCAATAGTTAAGAGCACTGGCTGCTCTTGCAGAGGACCCGGGTTTGGGTCCCAGCTCCCACATGACACCTAACCACCATTCCTAACTCCAGTTCTAGGGGATCTGAGGCCCTCTTCTGATCTCTGTGGACATTACATGACATGGGTACACTTAAATGCATGCAGGCAATACAGTAATACAAGCATAATAAAATAATACTAAATAAAATATTTAAAAAATAGAAAGCATGCCAGGCATGGTGGTGCACGCCTTTAATCCTAGCACTCCGGAGGCAGAGGCAGGTGGATCTCTGTGAGTTCAAGGCCAGCCTAATCTATAGAGTGAGTTCCAGGCCAGCTGGGACTACAGGGAGACCCTGTCTCAAAAAAAAAAAAAAAAAAAAAAAATAGAAAGCATAAAAATTATCTTGGTCAATTTCAAGTGCAGTGGTATTAAAACATTTACATGGCGGGTGATGTAAATGTTTTAACAGCTCATCTCCAGAATATATTCATATTGAAAAAAAAAACTGAAACTATGGGATAGAGGGATGGCTCAGCATTTAACACTGAGGGCTTTACAGAGTGCCTTGCTTCAGTTCCCAGCACCCACATATAGGCTAACAACCATCTGTAACTCCAGTTCCAGGAGAGCCAATGCCCTGTCCTCACTTATGTGGGCACATTTATGGATGAATTTACATGTATGGAGGTAAAACACTTAATAACTTTAAAAAAATTAAAAATGAGAACTATACCCTTTAAACATACCCATTTTTATATCTTTTTTTTTTTTTCATTTTTTTTTTTTTTTTTTTTTTTTTTTTTTTTTTTTTGTCCCTTTTCGAGACAGGTCCTCCATGTAGCCCCAGCTGTCCTGGAATTCTCTCTGTCGACCAGGCTGGCCTTGAACTCACAAAGATCCGCCTGCCTCTGCCTCCCAAGTGCTAGGATTAAAGGCGTGCGCCACCACGCCCGGCCCCATTTTTATATCTTAAACACTATTTTCATATTGCTTTTTATCTTACTCAATAAAAAGCAATATACATTGTGCCTTAGGTCTATGAAAACTAGTCATTTTTAGTTATGACACATAAGCCACAAGTTAAAGTGATATGGTCAAGTTGAAGAACTATATTTTACAATTCAGTTTTGAAAATGATATGGGAATGATATTAACAACCTCCAGTCACAAAGAGATTAATTTGTTTAAAATGTTTATCCTAAGTTCCAAAAGATCACACATTTTATTACGAGCATACTAAGAAAGACCTTAAAAGATGCAGACTAAAAGAAAAAGAAGAAAATAAGATGCAGACTAGCATGTCCAGGTCTGTCAGGTGTCTTTAAACTTGAGCAGTCATATCCAAGGTATTAATGGATGTCAGCCTTGAGCTTTCTCAACCTGCTTATGTTGTTCACCTCAAGCTTGAGAAACCTGATTATTCCATATTACTAATAGTCTCAAGCTCTGCCAGCCAACAACTATGAGCAAGTGAATCCAAGATTCAGACTAATTATGACTTTAGCTGAAGCTAGGCTCCAAAGCTCCCAAGGCCCCCAGAAAGGCTTCAGAGTAGAGATCTCTGTCCGCTGGTGCAAATATGGTGCTGGTATTGGGCTGGAGAGATGGCTCAGTGGTTAAGAGCACTGACTGCTCTTGCAGAGGACCCAGGTTAGAGGCCCAGCACCCACATGGCGGCTAAGAACCATCTTTAACTCCAGTTCCAGGGGAATATGACTCTCTGTTCTGACCTCCGCAGCATTGCACAACACGGGTGCACCAACCTACATGCAAACAGTACACTCATACAAATAAAAAATAATAAATAAAAAAATTAAAAACAATAAAAAAATTAAAAATGATGGCATTAATCATAGCTGGGGCTGTACTTCTATGGAGCAATGGTTTTTGGGTTAGGGCCACCACTCTTCATGAGGTCTGGTCTCCTCTACTTTGACTGGCAAACATGACTCCAGACTCACCTAGAGATGCGCATTATTGATATTCTCTGCAGGAACTTTGGCTGATGTTTTCCCCAGACATAAGTTTATGGCACAATAAAAATTCTCCAAGTTCATTTTCATCCTTCTATGAGCTATTGTCAAAGAAATGTCTCTTTCTCTATTGCCTTTCAACCTTAACACTCCAAATAACTTGAGGTTAAATCAATTTCATAAAACATTAAACTGTTGTGATGGAAAATGACTAGAAGTGCATATACAAAGGCTTTTTGTTGACATTTTTCTTGGATATAGAAAAAGCATTGAAATAAAAAATTAATCATAATTGATCATATGCTCTAATATTTATTGCTTACTGGATTTGCAAGTAGTAATAGAGGTAAACAAAGTCCTATGCTATTTGCAACATGGAAATGGGCCCAGGACTACTGATGAATATATTCCTCTTCTGTTAGAGCTACAGAAAAGCTGGTGGGGATATAACAGATGCTGTTTCTGCTAGCATGACGTGGGTTATTATTCCTATTATCATTTACTCTCCCATCAGAGGAGAACAGGCAGAGCTGTCACGGTAGGGGACAAAGAAAGGAAGCAATAAAAATGAATGTTCTTCTGTAGATAACAAGACATCATTTTACAAAATTTGAAATAGGGAAAGAACAGAATAGATCTAAGACTGTTCAAATAGCTTGCTTACTTGAGATTGTCGGAGATTGGTTGGTTCACACACACCTTTATGGAGAAGAGTTGAATATAATATAAGTGGATGTTTGTTAGAAATTATCTGAACCAATGTTTATTCTTAAGTAAATCACCTTAATCTTCCAAAACTATGATGCTGTGATGTGCTGATTTTGCTGAAGAAAATGCACTGCTATAATTAAGAAAAGAACTTTTGCATTTATTGAAGATAGATAATTAAGTGCAAGCAAAAATTTGAAATAGGGGCATCAAAGACATGATCTCCTTATTCCAATGTCCTTTATATTTATTTGCTCTCATTAATACACATATTATATATCTTTGGAAGCATTCATTGCCTTAAAGATGTTTGAAAAAATATCTATGTACAGAGTAACAAAGTAACAAAGTAAATGCTTTCTCACCACTGCAGGCTGTACGGAAATTATGCTGATATGATTTGTGGTTTGTGGCATTATTATTATTTGTGCCATGAGGTTTAGAAATTAACTAGCATAATTTTGTAAGTTTATGGATGCAAACACTAGCCAAATGATTTACAAAAAGCTTGCTAGAGCAGGGAAATCTTGTGTTTGGTAGAGATGTGAAGACAGGCATAGGAGTCAGAAAGCTTAATAGTAGAAAAAGGGGCTGCCTTTGGATACAGCCTGACTGGAGAATGCTGGGATGAGGGAGATGTTGCAGGTCAAGGAAAGTGGGTAGCTGCTGTCATTAGGAAGAGGAACACATCTGATGTTCTCTTCTTCCTAAATTGTAATCAAAGGCAAAACTTAAGGAAGTTATATTGTTACTTGAGTCCTGTCTGTTGGGAGCTGAAAATTACGGGGGTTATTTTGCTTCTGGTGTTGTTTCTATAGACAGTCTCCACCTTCCTACAAGTCTACTTTATAGCAGACTGGCTCCCCAACTTGTGTCAGGTTATAAGTTAGAGTTTTAGTTTTATTTAGTATCTGGTCTTTGTTGGTTTATATCTAGTCTATTCAAAGAAAGCAGTATGGAAGACAAAAATGCATAGGTCAGCTAAAGAACAAATTTTGTTTAGGCTATTGCAATCTGTTTCAATAGAAACTGTCATTCATAAAAATATGTATCAAAAAGAGGGGAAAACATGGGGTTTTGTAGTTGTAAGTAAATAAAAGAATCTTAAAGTTCCATGGAAATGCATCTCCGTTGATTTTCTAAGGACTGCTGGAGATTGGAATCTTGGAATGTGCTCAGACAGGTATTCTTTTGCTAGGGACCCTCAGAGCATGAGGGAGTAGGATAATTTCTCAGCCTTAGTTTCATTCACAGAACATAGAGTTACTCAGTGTTGTATCTGGTAAATAGTACATTGTTTGTAATATGACATATGTTCTCTCTCATTTGTGGATCCTAGCACCAAATTCTTATATGTGAGTATGTATCTTGGTGTAACTATAGGAACCAGGAAAATGGAAAGGAACCACGAAGTAAAAGGAAAGAAAGTACCTGAAAGAGAATACTAGGATATAGGTGTTACTATAGGATAAATGGATAAAATGGGGTATTTACATAGGAGGAGAGAGGAGGACTGTACAAGGAAATTTGGGGATAAAGGGAAAGAAGGAGCTTAAGAGAGGTGGGACCATAGGAGATTGGAGTTATCAAGGGAGAAATGAGGAAGATAAGGACACTTTAAATGGGGAAGGCATGGAGAGAGGGTTAGACAGGAGAATAAAGAGAGAGGAGAGATAAATAATGCCTGCTAATGTATAAACCCAGAGGGAATCATATCAGTCCAACAACCTAATGGCAAATTACTCTCTACATGAGTCCATGTGTGTAGATGAAGTCCACATACCAAGAAACAGTACCAGACAGGAGAAACCTTCTTTTGAGTTGTTGGCCAAGGTAGTCCAAGAGATTTCCCAAATTGCACAGCCCTTTATTGCCTCCCAGAACTTGAAGGTAAGACCCTATTACTGAAGACAGGACATACTTCAAAGACAAGATTAAGAGCAATGGAGCTGGAACTGATCTGGAGGCTTCCCCTGAAAGCTAGCTCTTATAACTTCAGAGACTCTCAAAGGCTTTGTTCAAGGATATATGGTGTATTTAGTATATAAAAGAAAAGGGGGAAAATAACCAAAGTATTTGAAGATCTTGGGAATCATTTAATATATAGATTAATGTGTAGGAGGTAGTGTAGATTCCAAACCCAATGTGACTCTTTGTGGAAACCAGTTCCATATAATATAAAGATTGTTTTGCTAGGAAGAGATTAATAAGATATTTAGGAACTATTAAAAGTGTTTAGGGCTATGAACGATAATGGGGTGTGGTTCAGAGGAGGATGGTGAAGACAAGTTTATTTTTGCTTGTCCAGTTTCATCCCACTTTACTCTGGGTAAGAGCACATCAAACATTTTCCCCTTCCTTTCACTCAGTTTTTAAATAACTCTTCTGTTCCATATTTTCCAAGGAAGTATAAAGTCAGTTAACTGCATATTAAATAACCATATGGAATGCCAAAGGATAGCTTGAAATTTATGTAGAAAACTTGACATACAATTTGGGTCTCAAACTCATTCTCCCTCCCCTGCCTTGTCTGTGAAAGAAGGCAGCATTCATCAAGCTAAGCTATTAGAATCCTGAACTTATTTCCCAACTTCTCTTCTTCTTCTATTTCACAAATCTAATTAATTAAATCTTAGTCTATTTACTGAATAAACAATATTTGGTTCTAAACTCTATCTTAAATGCCTCGGTTAGTTCAATCCTCTGATCATACAGTATGTGACATCTGAATGCCTCCCCGAAAATCCTCCTTCCCTCCCCTTCCTCAAATATCCACTGACTACATTAACATCAAGGAGATCATCATATCAATGCAATATGGACATGTAATTAATTCCTAGACCGTTGCTGCTTTCTAGCATCCATAGACTAAAATCCAAACCTCTTTACATGTGTTAAAGATCTCTCTCTCTCTCTCTCTCTCTCTCTCTCTCTCTCTCTCTCCTCTCTCTCTCTTTCTCTCTTACCCTCTTGATTAACCAATTCTCCCTTTTCTGTCTCCTTTGAGAAGAAAAACTTAATTTAATCTCTTAAGCATGTTTTTCTTTGGTGCAGACAAATATTTAGACATTCTTCTCAGTCTCTGTACATTCTTTCCCTCTAATAGTGTTCTTCCATCTATGTCTCTTTGCTAATTCCCAATGGCCATTTATACCTTATCTTATATTTCATTCCCTTCTTGGGGAAAATAAGCCTGATGCTTCTAAGAGGAGCTGGCGATAGAGGAAAGCGGGGGATAAAGAGAACTTTCCAGGAAAAGCACAGAGAACAAAAGAACATAGACAGTGGCGGCTCGTTGGAGGTGAACACCAACACTTGATGAAGAGGAAGAATAGCAGAAACAACAGGCATAAAGTCACAGGGTCTAAAACAAATTTAATGGTCAGCAACATCAGGTGCATAATTGAACTTTGTTAGTGTTAAAGCCTGGAAAAATATTTTCCATTTGGAATAGAAATTTGAAAACAAAAAGTGGTATTAACAGAAAGGTCAAGTGTCTACGAGTTAGCCTATGAAAGAGTGACAAAGTGGTTGAAATCGACAAGCATGAGATATTGTTTGGAGCAGTAAGGATGACAAGGAATGGGAAGGGAAGAAACATTAGCATTGCAATTTTATGAGACTCAAAATGGAGCAAAGCTTTGTACACTAATTATGAGCTATAGTTAACCATATCAGGGCCCAGAGAAAAATGTTTAGCTCCTATTGCCTGCCCATGGTTTGGTTATGTGTGTCCTAAGGAGTGGAGAATCTGCAGTAATCTTTTATATCACTTTAAAATTTTTTCATAAATATCAATAAACTATTGGCTATAGTATATTTCACTTGCACTGTGATTCTTTGGAAGATTTGGGGTTTGTATTTGTCAAAAATCTCTGAGCAGCAAGTTTTCACCTCCCTACATAATTGCCCCTAATACTTCCTTGCCATCTACTTTGGGCTGGGGAAGGACAATGTGTGTATCAGACTGTCATAAAAATACAACTCAATTTCATTCTATACACAGTTCCAAAAAATGCAGCTCCAGCACAACTATTATTTTCATTTTCCTAGAGCAAGGACTCAGCCCAAAGACAGAGCAGGTTGCCTTAGGGAGTCATGCGTTCCACATCAGTGGAATTGTTCAAACTTCCGGGAGTTATTCAGATTGATGATAGGCCTAGATGATTTTTAAAGCCTTTTCCTCTGCTATAGCCTGTGAGTTCACGTCTCTGAATGACTTTTGAGCTTGAATGTGGGCTACATGACAAGTTAAGAATAAACAGATGTGAGCTGTTAGCAAAGTAAAGCAGTGAAGTGGATTATTGTTTTTGCTGTCAAGATTTGTCAAAGATAATCTGCCTTGAAAGGGTCAATTCTAGTAGTAGTTTCTACTCCTCATTTTGGATAGATTTCCATCTTGTGCTTACCTTCTGAATTATGCTTTCAAGAATAGAAACATAGGGCCCAATCTCTCTATTGATTTAATGTAGAGTTAATTTTCTTTTTTTTTAATTTTATTTATTTCTGTATGTGTATGAATGTACTGTCTGCATGCAAGTTTGTGCACCCGTGTGGTGCAATGCCGCGGAGGTCAGAAGAGGGTGTCGGATTCCCCTGGAACTGGAGTTCTCCTGGAATTGGAGTTTCAGACAGTTCTCGGCCGCCATGTGGGATGCTGGGGATAGAACCCGGGTCCTCTGTAAGAGCGGTCGGCACTCTTAACCGCTACGCCATCTCTCTAGCCCCTTAATGTATAGTTAATTTTCAATGCAAGCTTTTTCATGTCAGTGTCTTGGCTTATATTAATGGTACATAGAGTTGGCTTTCATCAAGACAAGTTCTTTTTAAATTTATTTTGGCTGACACATACAAATATAAAGTTGTCCATATTTATAGGGTCACATGATGTTTCATGTATATATACATTGTTTAGAACTTAAAACTGTTGAACATGTCTAGGTCCTTAAACATGTGTAATTTCTTTGTGGTTAAAAATTCCACAGTTGTAAACAAAATTACACAGTTGTTTCTTTGAGGCTTTTGAAATGCATGCAATATCACATCTATATTGATCCTACTGTAAAATCGTACACCAAAGCATCATGCTGTACGAAACCAACTTGGTATTCATTGATCAGTTTCATCCACACATCCCTTCTTTTTTTATTATGTTCAGGGGTTCAGATTCTTTCTTTTAATTTTATATTACTCTAAAATATGAATATATATACCTTCTGCTCATATACATTAATTACCATGCCTGAAAGTAGGTGGTAAGTCAATATTCACATTATAATATCACGGTTGCTTTCAAATAGAAAGAAATATAACAATAACATTGCTCACCTTTTCTTTCAATTGGGGGATTTGATACTAGCATCCACAAATGAGGGAAACCATTCCCCATTTGTTTTTTGGGGGATTATGTTATTTCACTTAGCATAATGGCTTCAAGTTCCATTCATTTACCGGCAAATCTCATGATGTTATCTTTCTTTACCGCTGCACAGAACTCCATTGTGTAGATGTTCCACATTTTTGTTATCCAGTCCTCAGTTGAGGGGCATTTGGGTTGGTTCCAACTCTTCACTATTGTGAAAAGAGCTCTAATAAGCATAGATGTGCATGGATCTTTGCAGTAGGATGGGTCTTGTGGGTATGTACCCAGAAGTGGTATGACAGGGTCAGGTGGTAGGCTCATTTTCAGTCTTTTAAGGGTTCTCCACACTGCTTTCCACAGTGGTTGTACAAGTTTACATTCCCACTAGCAGTGGGAACTTCCCCAGAACCTCTCCAGCATTTGGTGTCTTTTGTTTTCTTGATCTTAGCCAGTCTTATTGGAGTGAGATGATATCTTGAGTGGTTTTAATTTGCATTTCCTTAGTTATTAATTACATTGAACACTTTTTAAGATGTTTCTCAGCCATCTTTACTTCCTCATTGGTGAAGTCTCTGTTCATCTCTTTACTCCATCATTTGACTGAGTCATTTGTTTTCTTCTTTGTTTTTTGAATAATTTATATATTCTGGATGCTAATGCTCTGTCTGATGTATTACTGGTGAAGATTTCCTCCGACCTTGTGGTTTTTCTCTTCACTTCCTTGACTGTATCTTTAGCTGTACAGAAGCTTTTGAGTTTGACGAGGTCCCATTTGTCAATTGTTGACCTTATTTCTTACACAGCTGCTATCTGATTTAGAAAGCCTTTTCTTATGCCTATGTCTTGTAGGTTGTTGCCAACTTTTTCTTCTATCACCTTCAGGGTTTCAGGTTTCATGTTGAGATCTTTGATCCACTTGTAGTTAACTTTTGTACAAGGTGAGAGGTAGGGGTTTAAATTTTGTTCTACAGATGGTGATCCAGTTTTGCCAGCACCATTTGCTGAAGATGGTATCCTTTCTCCATCGAAGGTTTTTTACCCCTTTGTCAAATATGAGGTGACTGAAACTGTATGAGCTCATGTTCAAGTCAGTCATGTACTTTGATCATATACATCATATACGGAGCACACACCATCCCTTTACCACTCCTTCTTTTGCTCCTCAGAGTAGTCACCTTCATTCCCCAGTCTTTCTTTTTCATACCGTGTATGTATGTATGTATGTATGTATGTATGTATGTATGTATGTATATATATGTATACATAATATATATTACAAAATCTATGTTTTACAAATGAGAGAAATCAAGCACTATTTGTGTTTGTGAGTGGAGCTTATTTTATTTATGATGGTGATCTCTGCTTGAACTATTTACAGGAAAATGAGATAACTTCTTTATGGATAAATAAAAATTCCATTATATATCTAATTATATATGTCATATTTTATTTAGCCACTTATCTGTCAGTGAACACATGATAGTTCCATTATTTGCCTATTATGAACAGTGCTAAAATAACCATGGATGTTCAAATAGCTCTGTGGTGTGTTGGCCTAGAGTCCCTTGGGTAAATGCCTATATATGACATAACTCAGTCAATATTTTTAGCCATTGAGGAACCTCTATGTAGAATGTGCAAATAGAATAGCTGAAATAATTTACATTATAAATAACAGTAAATTAAGTCCCTTTTCATTATATTCATGCAATATTGGTTTTTATTTGTTTGCTTTATTGTCACTCTTCTTACTAGGGTGAGGTAGAATCTCAATTTAGTTTTAATTACATTTAAGTACATTTCCTGAGTGTTTTATGGGTTTATTGTTCATTCGTATTTTATCTTTCTAGCACTATAAACATTTCCTTATTTATTGATTGATTTGGGTTTTGATAACTTGAATTATTTATATACTCTAGATTTAATCCTCTGCCAGATATATAGCTAGCAAATAATTTTGTATATTCTGTAGGCTGCCTCTTCACTTGATTCTTTAAACTTATTTTTATTTATGTGTAAGTGTATCTATCTATATGTGCAAATGCCATGTTAGTGCCCCCAGAGTCAAGAAGAGTCCTGGATCAATCAGAGCTGAGATCACAGAGCTGTGAGGTGCCCTTTGTGGATGGTGGGATCTGAATTTAGGTTCTCTGGAAGAACAGCAGGTGCTCTTTAATGCTGAGCCATCTTTCTAGCCCCACAGGAATGAACTTGCACCAAGATCATCTGGATACAAATGGTGGACTGGATAGGACTTAACACATATGGTGGAATACATGACATCTGGTGGCGGAGGGGCATGGATGAGGGAAAGGATCTAAATGTGATTAAGAACTATTGAATGAAATGAATGAAAAGCTTGATAAAACGTATTTTTAAAAATGAAGCATCTTCCCTGGAAATGTCTATTGATTTTCATGTATGTTTCCTTGTTCAAAATCCTGTTCAAGGACACTTCTAGGTGTAAAAGATGCCAAGAGACACAAATTATTTTCTATGGATGCGCACCTAACTGCTGGTGTAGATCAATAAGAGAAGAAAGGGGCAAATGGCTATGAGAGGACAGCGACCTCCACATTCATGGAGTATGTCTTAATCTGCTGATTCTTCATATTGGTAGGGCCTTTGATTTTGTCATTTTAATATTTCTGGTTTTACTATCCTAATTAGAAGATGTCATGTTTATTAAGTAACTTTGTATCCAGAAAAGCTTTAAACATCTAAAACTTTACATTAGCTGCTTTAAAAAATTAGCTTTAGGGGATGGAGACATGGCTCCATGGTTAAGAGCACCCACTGCTCTTGCAGAGGACCCGGGTTCAATTCCCAGCACCCACATGGTGGCTAAGAACTGCCTTTAAGCCTGGCATTGTGGCACACGCCTTTAATTCTAGCACTTGGGAGGCAGGCAGATCTCTGGAAGTTCCAAGCCAGCCTGGTCTATAAAGTGAGTTCCGGGCCAGCTGGGGCGATAGGGAAACCCTGTCCCCCCCCTAAAAAAAAATTAGCTTTAAAAATACAGAGATGATAGTAAAATAAATTTAAAAAAAGAATGAGAGAATGCAGAAGAAAGTGATACTGGGTACAAAGGTAGAGAAATGAAGTGCTGTCATTATTAGCAGTCCTGCAAAGAAAGAAAGGAAATCTTCCTATCAAAGAGACAAAGCTACTATCAATTTTGTGGCCATGGCTACAATGAGAACTCAGTCCATAACAGCCCCCAATCTCTTCTGCACTGGGACATCTGGTCAACGGTAGGATGATCACAGAGAACACTCTGGATCATGTCAGGATTCTTTTCTGCATAGTGGTCTATAAGCATGGGATTCTTAAGAAGCCCAAGTGTCGATTGTAATTTCTCTGATAAGAAGTGCACCAGTAAAATATTTTCTGTTTTCTTTCTCTCAATACAAAACTCTGCCTAGTTGCCCCAATTTAATTTTAATAGATCATGAAGGAAGGAAATATTTAAGGTTCTTTCCTTAAGAAAAAAATTAACAAGCATAAATGTCCAAAATGAAGTCATGATTTCGACTTCACAGTTTTTATTCTCTGTCCCCTTTTCTTTGACTTTTCTATGCTTGGTAATTCAGGCACAAGTTCTACAGTGTGGTTAGCAGATTATTTGCAAGAATAAGAAAACCGACATCAGATTGACAGACAACAGTATTTGCATTTCTGTGGCACTGGGACTCGGCTGCTTGCTGTCAGCAGACCAGAAGTGTGGCCTAGCTTGTCCCTCTGAATGCCCTGAGTCAGATACGTCCTCATCCGACTAGTGACTCTTACAATCGCACTCAGGTCGGCCATCAAGGTTTTGCTGTAACAACCACTAATCCATCTAGAAAATAAATTGTAAAATGACAAGTCTCCATTTAATTTGTAGTAATTTTATAGCAGGCCAGGGTAGCAAAGGATTTATCTGGGATTGCTTTCCTTAACAACCTTGACTAGGCCAATTGTACAAGGAAACTAAAAGCACGGTGTTTTCAAATTGCAAAATACTTGGAAAAAAATCAGAAAAGATTGGTTTTATGGCTATAATTCCAGTCACTTTCTAGACATTAAATGCATGATTTTTTAAAATAGTTGTATAGTTTAAAAAAAATAAGTGAATAAATTCTCTCCTAGCAATTCATAGAGAAAAATGACTTGGCTTGAATTTGTACCTTAGGGCTTGATCAAATACTAACTTCCCAGGCTCATTGTTTTTCAACAGGACTGTTTTCCTGCAAAGTTCTGTTTGAAATATTTATGGCAGTGTTCTAGTGGCTACTTTAATGGGGTTTCAGCACTGAGAAGTAAGGACTGAGCACCACAGATGGTGTCTGTTATTTGAACTATGCTCTCCACACAAAACCAGATAACTCACTTTATGCTCTTCCTGCCTTGAGAATTCATGCTTCCCTCATTACTAGCCATGACACAGCACACCTGTCGCCCAGGCAATGCTTGTTTCACACATAGGAACCGCTGGGGAAAACATATCCATTAAGCTATGGCACAGAAATAGGAAAGGGAATTATTATTGAACCACATTTAAACTTCTTGCATATATACACACCTGCCTGAGGATTAGGGGATCTCAAAATTTTAGGGACTGGAAAAAAAAAACATGAAATGGACAAAAATCACAAAATTGGCTCCATTCTAGGGAGCAATTTACTTTATGTAAAGAAAAAAAATGTTTATGGGGTCAGAGATACTGAAATTGAAGGGTACCTAATCTTCAATTGATTATGCAGAGTTTTCTTGGGTACCATTGGATTCCAGCTCAGGGCTTCCTTGGGTCAGCTTTGGCATGGAGGCAGCGCAGGATATTTATATTTTAAAAGCCAAAACATTTCTTAGAAACAGAGTGCAACTCTCTAAAAAAAGCTGCTGCTTCATTTGGGAATGACGAGGATCTCTTGATTTGGTTATTTTTTAACAAGAATTCATGCAGGCATGAAGGAAGCCTCATGTAGATTTTGTCTCAGGGATGTCACAGATATTTTTAAAAAAATATGCCATCAGATGCATAAGTGCTAAGCCTATTCTTGTCACCGGGAATACAGCAGAACAAAATATTCACCAACCTCTAACCCACAGGATTTGTATTCCATTGGAAGAGACAGATAAAAAAAAAAAAAAAAAGCTTGTGGCATCAGCCATGGGTTATTTCTCCAAGGGGAGAGCCAATAGCCAATTAGATTTGGGATATACAGGCACATGGCTGCCTCTGCTGCACAGTATTTCCAGGCAGGTGAGGTGTATCTGGTGCTGACGGTGGAGTCTTGCTTGACTCAGGGAGACCCATATTTGCTTTATTGGTTTAGTGGCCTTTGGTAACACTCTCTGGCATTCCAGAGGCCATCTGTACACTTGCATGTGTGGTCTCAATACATCCCTCCCATGTTAACGTCAGGTCTTCGGCAGCAGGGTCTTATTGCCTCTCCTCCTGTAGGTATCCCAACTTAGAGGCAAGGAGCCCTTACCTTTTGTGGGGCCTTGGATCCCCTGGCCAACATCCACCTGGTAGAACAATCCATTGCTGATGTCAGAGCTCCTGTATTAATATATTTTGCCTGAGTGCATAGCCCTAGGACTTTAGTATTATATTTGGTTCTGAACAGAGAGTAATCCCTTCCACAGTTCCCATGTCTAGTAGTCAATTAAAGAAAGCAGTTTTACCGGTTTTATAAGAGATTACCTCTACAATAGTTGTCTCCAATTTACAGTTGGGGAGCGACCTCATCATTGTCATATTTCTCCTTGTTCTATGGGTGGGAAGGCAAGGAAGTCTCTCATATCAGAACCTTTGTGGCACCTAGAAGGTAAGTTTCATTAGGACTCATTATAACTAGTTGTTACATGTAGGATCCACAGAGGGGTTCGATGTTTATGGCAATCTGAGGCTTTTCTTCCTTTGAATGTTCAGACGGGTCAGCCTTTCCGTTGCCACTTTTTGGTACATCCTACTCAATGCAAACCTGTATCTTTTCTTTCTCAGCCGTTAAGTTGGTGACGTTTTGTCCTGTTGGAACAAACAAATCTTTTCCCATAGTTAGTTTTAAGATTTGAATTGCAAGGGTTTGATGAAAAGGTTTCATGTCTTTCTGTATCCCCCCCCC
>VZQC01003889.1:1041067-1142291 GCA_009823505.1 Rhizomys pruinosus
GGGGGGAGGGAAAGGGAAATAAGCCTGAACTGAATTGGAAAAAATGTATGAAATGCACAAAGCATAAATAAAAATTAATTAAAAAAAAAAAAAAAAAAAACCCGAATAATTAAGAATGTAATAATAAATGAATCATAAATAATGTATTAGAAGACGTGCTTTGAATGTGAAATATCTCCCATAAGGCATGTGCTTGAACACTTGGTCCCTAGCTAGTGGCACTTTGTTGGAAATTTGTGGAACTTTTAGGAGGCAGAGCCTTGCTGGAAGACATGAGGTACCCGGGGCTGGCCTAGAGGTCAGTTAGCCTGCCCAGCTACCTGTCAGGTCTCTGCTTTCTGATTATCCAGAGGATGTGACCAGCCCCCTGTGTTCCTGTCACCATGCAGTCCCCATCATGATGGGGTGTATCTTCTTGAACCTCAAGCTGAATAAAACATTTTCTCCTTTAGCTGTTTCTTGTCATGTATTTGATTGCAACAATGAAGAATTAACCAAGAATACTATGTAAAAAGAACAAAAAAATGAATGATAGGTAATACCAAGGACAAAGGATGGAACAAAAAGCCTCCTTAAGAAAGTGATATTTGAAGAAAGTGAGGAAGTCAGATCTGAGGGAAAAGTATTCCTGGGAGAAATGAAAAACCAATGAAGGCGTTGCAGTGGAATCTACTGATGGAGGCGCATGGGAGCCATTGTCATTGAACTGAGGAAGGGAAGGGAAGGAACATAGGGAAGAGGCCAAGGAGTATATGGAGAATGGAAAACAGTCTCATGGACCACTGAAACGGCCTTATTATCCTCAGTGACATAGAAAGCAAATGGAAGGTTTTGAACAAGAAAAAACATGAATTGTCCTCGCGTTCTAGGAGAATCACTCTAATTTGGCAAGAGTAGACATCTATAATCCCAGTGCTCACAGACATGTGGGAAGTGTGGGAGGTGGAGCCAGGAATCGCCAGAGGCTTGAGGAGCAACTAGCCTACAAACACAGCAGGAGACAACAAAAGGAGACGCTGTCTCCACCAAGGAGAAGGTAAGGATCGACACTGATGTTATTGCCTGGTCTCCATGTGCCCCGTGGTACTGGTGCCCATACTCACATACATACTTCTTTTTTAAAAAATATATTTTATTTATTTATTTTTTATGTGTATGAATGTACTTTCTGCATGTCGGTTTGTGCACCGTGTTGTGCAATGCCATGGAGGTCAGAAGAGGGTCTCGGATTCCCCTGGAACTGGTGTTCTCCTGGAATTGGAGTTACAGATGGTTCTCAGCCGCCATGTGGGTGCTGGGGATCGAACCCGGGTCCTTTGCAAGAGCAGTCGGTGCTCTTAACAGCTAGGCCATCTCTCCAGCCCCCACATTCATACTTCTATACACATTGTACACACCTACACAGAGAGACTATTTTTTAAGAGTGGAAGCAAGTAGAAGATCTGAGACTCCTGTACAACATAGTTTAAAAAGGGCAATAGCTTGGGAAGCATACAGAAATGCCAAATTTGGGGTATATTTTGTTTTAGAAGGTTGTTTAAGAAAATTTGTCCCCAGAGGGACCGCGCTCGGGTGAGCAGGGTCACATTTCCCTCTGCTCTGGTCCCGGCTGGACTTGTGGGCAGGAACCGGGGTCGCAGGGGAGACGCCATAACGCGCCAGGCCAGGGACACAACGAAGGGACAACATGGGAAAGGCACAGGATACTCCCACACCAGGCCCTACCAAACCTGGAGGAGATAGCCACAATGGGATCCCCTTGGAGGAGACCCAAGGAACAGAGCTTAGACGAATAATTACAGACATACGCAGAGAAATTAAAGAAAATAAAGAAGAAGTCATGGAACTAAAGAGAGAGAATGAAAAACTCAAAAAGGACCTAGAGGGATACAATGACAAACTTCGGAAAGAACTAAAGGAACAGAATGACAAACTCCAGAAAGAACTAGAGGGAGAAAAAAACAAACTCCGAATGGAAGTAGAAACACTGAAAAAGGAAGCCAACCAAAGAAGAAAGGAGCACCAAGAAGAGATTGAGAAGCACAAAGAAGAGATTGAGAAGCTCAAAAAGGAAATGGAGGTACTAAAGAAAACACAGGAGGAAACAAAAAAGGAATTAGAACACTCAGTCAATCAAGAAGAAAGAAAAGGAAAAAGCCTCAGAAGTAGAATGGAGGAAGCAGAACAAAGAATATCAGACCTGGAAGATAACACAGAGCAATTAAAAAGCTCAAATAAAGATTATGAAAAATTTAAAAATACACAAAAGTGGAACAACCAGGAAATATGGGACACTATGAAAAGACCAAACCTCCGCATCATAGGAATAGAGGAAGGAGAAGAATCTCAAGAGAATAGTATTGATCAGATCTTCAACAGAATAATAGATGAAAATTTCCCCAAACTAAAAATAGACAAGCCCATACAAATACAAGAAGCACATAGGACCCCAAATAGACAAGATCAGAAAAGAAACACCCCACGCCATATCATAGTTAAAATGCTAGATGCCCAAAACAAAGACAAAATTCTGAGGGCCACAAAAGAAAAACAAGTCACATACAAAGGGAAACCCATCAGAATTACAACTGACTTCTCGCCTCAAACCATGAAAGCAAGAAGAACATGGAGCAAAGCATTCCCTGTGTTAAGGGACTATGGATGCCAACCCAGAATACTTTACCCAGCAAAAATGTCGACTATACTTGAAGGAGAGAGAAAAATCTTCCATGACATAAACAAGATGATGGAATACATGTCTGGAAAACCAACTCTTCATAAAATACTTGAAGCAATTCAAAGGGCAGAAGAGAGGAGCAACAATCCTCAAACACCTAGGAAAAGAAACTAACAAAAACATAACCATAGGAGCAAAATCAAAGGCTAGAAGTCCAAATGGATAATAAAGTGAAAGGAAGCAACATCCATCTTTCAATTATAACCTTAAATATTAATGGGCTAAACTCCCCAATCAAAAGGCATAGACTGGGAGAATGGATTAGGAAACAAAACCCATCTATATGCTGTCTACAAGAAACCCATCTCAATTTCAAGGATAGGCACCAACTTAAGGTGAAGGGATGGAAGAAAGTATTCCAAGCAAATGGTACCAAAAAGAAAGCGGGTGTGGCTATTCTAATATCAGACAAAATAGACTTCAAAGCAAAAGAAATCAAAAGAGACAAAGAGGGCCATTACATCNAGAAGCTTTTTGAGTTGTTAATGAGGTCCCATTTGGTCAATTGTCCGATCTATTTTGTGCAGCTGCTGTCTGTATTGAGAAGTCTCTTCCTACACCTATTCTTGTAGTCCTGCGGCCAAGTTTCTGCTTCTATCACTCACGAGAGTGTTGGGGTTCACGTGAGGTCTTTGGTCCATCTGAGTTGACCGTTGTACAAGTGAGAGGTAGGGGTTTAATTGTTCAATTCTTCTACAAGTTGAGTGAGCCAGTTTTGCCAGCACCAACTTGCTGAAGAGCTGTTTCTCTCCATTGTGTCTTCGTGGCCCCTTGTCAAATATAGGGGGCTGAAATTTTATGACTCAAATTTGTATCTTCTATTTTAATTCCACTTGGCAACTGGGTCTGTTTTGTGTGTGCCAGTATCAGGCTGTCTTTTATGACTATAGCCCTATAGTATGTTTTGATGTCTGGTAAAGCGATCCCCCCTGTATTGCCTCTTTTTCACTCAGGTGCTGTTTTGGCTATCGGGGTTTTTGTTGTTTTTTCCAATGAAATTGAGGAATTTTTTTTTTTTTTCCCAGGCCTGGAAGAAAGCTTCCTTGGGGATTCTGGATTGGGATCGCATTAAATCTGTACACTAGTTCGGGTAGATGGACATTTTTTAACTGATAGGTATTGTTCCCAATCCATGAGCAGGAGGTTTGTCATCTTCTGTATGTCTTCCTCAGTTCCTTTTTCAGGGGTTTAAAATTTGTTGGTAGAGATCCTGGTGTCTTTGGTTAGGTTTTTGTCCCTAGTATTTTATTGTTTTGAGGCTATGTTGAGTGGGAAGGTCTCCTTGTAAGTCTTCTTCAATTGCTTGTTGTTGGTGGACAAAGGCTACTGGATTTTTCTAGGTTTATAGGTTTGTATCCTGCCACTTACCAAAGCTCTTAATCGTTTCTAGGAGTTTTCTGGTGGAGTTCTTAGCATCCCTAGGTAGACAATCATATCATCAGCAAAAGGGTAGCTTGACTTTCCTCTTTTCAGATGAGAACGTCCTTTAATTCCTTTTCTTTCTGCCTTAGTGCCTACTAGGGTTTCTAGCACTATATTGAAGAGGAGTTGGTGAGGGGCAGCCTTGTGGAGTTCCTGACCCTTTAAGGGGAATGCTTCTGTCATTTCCCCATTTAGGATGATATTGGTCTGTGGGTTGTTCCTGTATATGGCTTTAATTACATTGAGGAATGATCCCTCCAGACCAATTCCCTCCAGGACTTTAAACATGAAAGGGGGCTGGATTTGTCAAAGGCTTTCTCCGCATCATATGAAATGATGGTCGTGGTGTTTAGTCCTCATTCCATTGAATATGTTTGAGTGATGTTTTATTGATGTTCGTATGTTGGAAAACCATCCCCTGATTCGGGTGCTGAATCCAACTTGGTCATGGTGGTCCGATTTTCTTGATGTGAGTCTACTGCGATTTGCCAGAATCCTGTTTCGCTTTTGGCATCTGGTTCATGTAGGGATGGTCTATATTTTTTTTGCTAATTTGCAAGTGGGTCAATGAGTTATCTACCTGAGTTGTATCTGCCCTGGGTGTGGGAGTACGTGCGAGAAAGGAATTTGGGAGAAGTCCCCCGTTTTATCCTTCTAAACAATTAGTACGGAAGTAATGGTTTGTAAAGTCTTTACCGAATATTTGTATAGAATTGTCGCCGGATGCCATCCGGCCGGGCATTTTTGGGTTGGGAGGCAGCGTTTTACATCTTCGATTTCTTCCTGTACTATTGGTCTGTGTAGCTGTCGACTCTTCTTGGTTGAGCTTTGGTGAGATCCACAGGATTTCAGATATCAGCATTCTGCTTCGGGTTTCAAACTAGTAGAAATAAGTTTTTTGAAGTAGTGACCCCCGTATGATTGTGGCCTGGATCTTTTCATTGGCTGTGTGTGATATTTCCCCGTTTCAGCACAGATGTCTATTGAGTTGGAGTTGTTCCCCTCTTATCTTGTGGTGTAACTACGGGCTAGAGGGCTGGTCTATCTGTGTTATTCTCCTCAAAGAACCAACTTTTTGGATGCATTGATTTTTGTGTATGGTTTTGCGTGTGTCTAGTCATGATCGACGGTTCGTCTGGGTTATTTTCTTCCGTGCGGCTCGTGTTAGGGTGCATTTGTTGTTGTCTCTCAAGATTTTTGAGCTGGCAGGGGGTGTTAGATCGTGCACTTGTGCTCTTTTCTGTTTTTTTAATGTGGGCACTTAGAGCTACTAAACTTCCCCGTCGGCTGGAGAGGGTTAGATTTGGCTTGGTTAAGTAGTGTCCAGCATTCGAATTTTTGCTTAGTGCTTTTTGGATTGTCTGTTTCAGACCAATTAGTCAGAAGGGTTGTTTATCGCTGAGTTCCGTAGGTTGGGGGGTTTGTGTGGATTCGTCTTCTTGGCACTGTGACAGTCGATTAATTCAAGAGATGAGTTATTTTTAGTCTGATGTGGATGTGTTTCCTGTAGTTCAGTATGGTTATTGGAATGCCATGAGCTGATAGAAGTATCTGGGTGAGTTCGGTGGAATATCTCGAGTAGATTCTGTGAATGGTCACTATTTGTTGAGTTTTCCCCGTGTCCCAGTTAGATGGGCTATTTCTTCTGTATGAATTTGTTGCCATGTGAGTGTCTAGAGGAAATGGGTATTAGTCCTCTATTAGGTGTCGTAATCTGGTGCTAGAATCCGGAGAAATTGGTCATGAATTGGTGGTGCACCATGGTTTGGTGGATATATTATTGTGCAAACTCCATTTAGTTTCCAGATGTCCTCTCTGTTTATATCCTTTGTCCGTTTGATCTGTCTAGAGGATAAATGGGTATTGAAGTCCCCAGTTTAGTGTGTGCTGGGGTTAATCTGTCCCTGAGATTCCTAGAGAATTGTCTTTATAAAGTTTTTGGTGCAGCCTATGTTTTGGTGCTATTATTTATGATTGTGAAATCTTCATCGTCCATTGTTCCTTTAATAAGATGTAATGGCCCTCTTGTCTCTTTGATTTTTTGCTTTGAAGTCTATTTTTCTGATATTAAAATACCAACACGCCGCCTTTCTTTCTTTTTATCATTTGCTGGATACTTCTTCCACCCTTCACCTAATTTGGTGCCTATCCTGAAATTGAGATGGTTTCTTTAGCAGCATATAGATGGGTTTTGGTTCCTAACCATCTCTTCCCCAGTCTAGCCTTTTGTGGGAGTTTACCATTAATATTTAAGGTTACAATTGAAGATGGTGTTGCTTCCCTTACTTTATCCATTGATTCTACCTTGTGTTGCTCCTATGGTTAGGTTTGTTATTTGTTTCCTAGGGTTTGAGGATGTTGCTCCTCTCTCTGCCCTTTGAATTGCTTCAAGTATTTTAGAAGAGTTGGTTTTCCAGACATGTATTTCATCATCTGTTTATGTCATGGAAAGATTTTTCTCTCTCCTTCAAGTATAGGTGACATTTTTGCGTGGTAAAGTATTCTGGGTTGGCATCCATAGTCCCTTAAGCAAGGGAATGCTTGTGCTCCATGTTCTTCTTGCTTTCATGGTTTGAGGCGGGAAGTCAGTTGTAATTCTGATGGGTTTCCCTTTGTAGTGACTTGTTTTTCTTTTGTGGCCTCAGAATTTGTCTTTGTTTGGGCATCTAGCATTTTAACTATGATATGGCGTGGGGGTGTTTCTTTCTGATCTTGTCTATTGGGGTCCATGTGCTTCTTGTATTTTGTTGGGCTTGTCATTTTTTAGTTTTGGGGAAATTTTCATCTATTATTCTTTTGAAGATCTGATCAATACTATCTCTTGTGATTCCTTCTCTTTCCTTATCCTATGATGCGGAGGTTTTGGTCTTTTCATAGTGTCCCAATTTCCTGGTTTGTCCACTTTTGTGATTTTTAATTTTTTCATAATCTTTATTTGAGCTTTTATTGCTCTTGTTTTCTTCTAGGTCTGATATTCTTTGTTCTGCTTCCTCCATTCCTACTTTGAGGCTTTTTCCTTTTCTTTCTTTCTTGATTGACTGAGTGTTCTAATTCTTTTTGTTTTCCTCCTGTGTTTTCTTTAGTACTCTCCATTTCCTTTTGAGCCAGCAATTCTCTTCTTTGGCTTCTCATCTCTTCTTGGTGCTCCTTTTCTTCGCTTTGGTGGCTTCCTTTTTCAGTGTTTCTACTTCCATTCGGGTTGTGTTTTTTTCTCCCTCTAGTTCTTTCTGGGAGTTGTCATTCTGTTCCTTAGTTCTTTCCGAAGTTTGTCATTGTATCCATCTAGGTCCTTTTGTTGGTTCTTTCTCTCTCTTTAGTTCCATGACTTCTTCTTTTTTCTTTAATTTCTCTCGTTATGTCTGCAATTTTTCGTCTAAGCTCTGTTCTTGGGTCTCCTCCAAGGGGATCCCATTGTGGCGATCTCCTCCAGTTTTGGTAGGGCCTGGTGTGGGAGTATCCTGTGCCTTTCCCATGTTGTCCCTTGTCGTCGTGTAACCCTGGCAATCGATTGCCTTTTGTGGTTCAAGTCACAAACGATTTTTTCACTATATTAGCGGATGGTTTTTCTTGCCTCCGTCCGATGCGCTTTTTTTTTTTTTGTTTTTTTTTTTTTTTTTATGGTGTATTGACCTGGCTAGGTTTCAGGTTTTCAGTTTTGTGTATATATTGGGTGTTGGAAGCCTAGGTTAGTCTTCTCTTTCTGTGTCTGAAGGTTCCCAAAAGGAAGACAACATTGGATTCCTTAGCAATTCACTTGGCGCGGGGGGTGGGGGGGGGGGGGTGGTGGGGGGTGTGTGTGGGGTTGGGGGGGGTGGGGTTCGGGGGTGTGCTCTTCCGATCGGGACCCCGTAGACGGGTTCAGAGCGGACCCTTCCCGCTGCCCCCCCCCCAGACAACGCCTAGAGCTGTAGAACTGTGTAAAGCTCTGCTGCCTGGCGCGTTATGGCGGTCTCCCTGCGACCAGCCCGGTTGCCCACCCACAAGTTCCGCCAGGGGACCAGGCAGACGGGAACGCGACCCTCGCGCTCACCCGAAGTCGCGGTCCCCTCTGGGCCGGGGACCCATAGTACAGGTTGGGCCAGAGCGTTCAGAGACCCTCTCCCAGCTGCCCCCCGCCAGACCACGCCTAGAGCTGTAGAACTGTGTACCTGCTGCCCTGGCGCGTTATGGCGTCTCCTCATGTAATTTTCTTAAAAAATCATAGTCTTTTAAGCTTGCTTTTAATATTTCAGTGCCTTGGTAGAATAGAGAATATTTTTCTTTCCTTCATTGGGGTAGCTATATCCTGAAATACACAGTGTTATTAGTTTCTGACTTGGATTGTGTGAATTGGGAGAAAAATCAAGCCCTAGGCTATATCAAGCTAAAATTTAATACATTAAATTGTATATATCTGATACATCAAATATCATGGTCAAATTGCATATTAACTTCTTTGAAATATTTTTACATAATTATGATATTTGTCCTGGGACTTCTAACATGATTTATGTTTACATATTTTCTGTGAAATAAACCCCAATAGATCACTGCAATATCTGACATAAACAGGCCATTGGAAAAGCTAAACAAAACTTTTATAGTGAATGAGAAGATGATGCAAGTTGCTCTATTGGACACTGGGAGGTTTCTGAATTAGTAGACAAGTCTTTTTTCTTCTCCTTTTTTTCTTAATTCTTAGCTTTCACATCTTCATTAGATAAATTATTTTAAAAAATCCTAAAGGCATACTTCATATATCCTTAATAACTGCAAACTTTCTTTTTTGACCTAAAAACTTTTAGGTTTAATTTTATGCTGTATATTTTGTAGAGGAAAATTAATTTTAACTCAAATTAACACTTTTCCCTCTCCTTAAAAAAAGACATTAAATATGCTGCTTTATATATTTTAGGATATTTTTAGTTATAATTCATTGTTGGTTTGAAGGATAAAATAAAATGTATAGAATCTACTTACAAAGCACAAATAAGAGGCATTGAATTGCTAATGAATGAGGGGGAGTTGGCAAATTGATGCTTTGGACAAAAGACTTCTGAAGAACTTTTGGTAATATTAAGTTTTATGGGTGCTGAATTAATTCATTACTTCAAAATTGACTAACATTCACTGATATATTTCATGGGCATAGGAATTTGGTGTTTTTTTGTTTTTTGTTTTGGTATTTTGGAGACAAGGTCTCCTTTCAGTCCCAGCTGGCCTGGAGCTCCCTATGTAAACCAGGCTGGCCTTGAACTCACGGGGAGATCCACCTGCCTCTGCCCCTGCCTCCCGAGTGCTGTGATTAAAGGTGTGCACCACTAGGCCCAGCAAAAGACATCATTTTGCATACCTGTGGACCTACATTTCCTTATCTTGTTCAAAAGTCAATTGAAAGAGAGCAGATCATCAAATTCAAACACTTTAATCTTTTTTTTTTTTTTTTTTTTTTTTTTGCGACAGGGTCTCCCAGCTGTCCTGGAAATAACTATGTAGACCAGACCAGACTGGCCATGACCTCACAGAGATCTACCTGACTCTGGCTCCCAAGTGCTAGGATTAAAGGTATGAGCCACCACGCCCAACCCAACCCAAAGACTTTAATCTTATGCAGCATAGAAAACAATTTGAGCCAATAAAAAGAAAAGAAAAGCATAGAAAAGAAAACAATTGGAGGGGCAGGAGACATGGCTCAGAGGCTAAGAGCATGACTCCTCTTGCAGAGAACCCAGGTTCGATTCCCAGCACCCACATGGCATCTAAGAACAACCACCTTTAATCCACCTGGTGGCTAAGAAGGCTGTTTAAGCCGGGCCTGGTGGCTCAGGCCTTTAATCCTAGCACTTGGTAGGGAGGCAGAGGCAGGTGGATGTCTGTGAGTTCAAGGCTAGCCTGGTCTACAGAGTGAGTTCCAGGCCAGCTGGGGCTACAGGGGCTATAGGGAGACCCTGACTCAAAAAAGAAAACAATTGGAAGAAGTAGCAAAAGTATAAAAGCAAACTTTTTAGTGTTTTTTGTTTGTTTGTTTATTTGTTTGTTTTTTACATTCCTTTAAGACTCATTTCATCACAGTTTTCAGGAAAACTTATTTGCAATTCAAAAAGGTGTGGGAGTTATTTTAAATCCTTCTGACTAGCATGTGTATCTTGATTTATCAATGGGTATCCTTAGTTCTGTAGTTCTAATGAACTTTCCAAAGTAGAAATAGACAAATTGTAGTACTCGGATTGAGCCATTTCCCAGATGATATTTGAGAGTTGGAGGAAAATGTCCAGAACTGAAAGGCGGAGGGCTTCTGGGAGTAGTCAGGACAAAGGGCTGGAATTGAATTCCTATACTTTGCACCTCTTTTGCTAGAAATTCAGTAACACTGCCAGTGTCTGAAATGGGGAGTAGATGCAGTTCAGAACTCAGACACAATGAAGAAATATCACAGAAGAGACAAAAATACCTTGACTAAAATTTTCCCTAGAATTAAGATAGATTGTTATTTATTTATTTATTTATTTATTTATTTATTTTAATTTATTTTTATTGATGCTTTGTGTATTTCATACATCATTTTCCAATTCAGTTCAGGCATATATCCCCTTCCCTTCCCCCCACCCCACCCCTACCCATCGCAGATCATGCATTCTGCCGTAAGTTTTCTGCATCTTTCTCTGCTTTTTTGTTTTGTTTTGTTTTCATTTTTTTTAACAATAGGTGATAATTTGTGAGTACAAGCATCCTTCATGTAAAACCAATTTGCAAGCAGTTGTGCCCAAACCCACACAGCTCATGGGTCCCACCATCCTGAAAGGGGGGGCTTGTATGTTCAATCAAGTTGATCAAATGAGTGTCCAGTCTATATTGTTGTAGTTTCACCATTAACCCCAATCGAAGCCCTTACATTCTACCACGCCCCCTCTTCCGCAGATTGTTCCCTAGGCTTAGAAAAGGGGCACAGGTGGATGAGAAGCAAAACACTCTACTTTCTCTGGAGCTGATGTCTTGGTCTCTAGTCAGTTCTGGCTGTTTTCTTTCATGGGCTGCCAGCTTGTCCAGGCTTAACCTTTCGATCCTACTAATGAAGCACATGCAATTAGATATTTAGGTATTTAAACAGTATAATATATAGCCTTTCGATCCTACTAATGAAGCACACACAATTAGATATATGGGTATTTAAACAGTACTAATTGTTATGGTAGGTTACTTTGGTATAGACACAGATGTTTGGATGGTATGTCAATTCATGATCTACATTTTCTTCTGTCAAGTATGGCAGGGTCTTCGTGTGGTTTATAACATCTCCTAACCATTAGAGGATGTAAGCTTGTGACATCAGCAGTGGGTTATTCCTCCAAGGAGAGAGCCAATAGCCAATTAGATTTGGGATATACAGACATATGGCTGCCACTGCTGCACAGTATTTCCAGGCAGATGAGGTGTAGCTGGTTGACGGAGGAGTCTTGCTTGACTCAAGGAGACCTTCTAGATTGTTATTTATTAATGTTGGTATAATTTTTGGAAATATTTGATTTTAGAGTCACTAAACCATTAGTCCTGAGAATTAATTTCTTCCAATAATCTGCAATATACTTTATCCAAACTTGAGACATCCCAATTTATTAAGGATAAATGATCTGGAAGCCTCCTCACTGAAGACTAGCTCTCATAGTTCTGGAGGATACTATGCAAGCTGCAAGGGGTGACATTCAATCAATGGTCCAATCCCAAGTTTAAAGACTAATAACCACAACAATGACAGGCATAGTGCGCAGCAGCATCTTTGTCTGGGGTAATCAACAGCTATACAATTGGAGTAAGGCTTGCTCAATGGCAAGGAACTCATAGCCAAACATACATAGCTGGAGAGGTCATAGAGCTGAAAGAAAACCTGCATCATAACGAATGCTAAAATATTTTCCTTACTTTAAGAAATAAGAAGAGTGTCTTTTTCTCTTGAAGTTTGGATATCTGTTTCAAACTATTGGTGTAAACTCATCCCCATCTTGTTCCCATTTCACATATTGTTTGATTTTGCAGATATTCTCATGAAGAGTTATATCAACCTTGACCTAATGGAACACACCTTTAATCCCAGCACTTGGGAGGCAAACACAAGCTGATTGTTGTGGGATTAAGGGTAACTTGAGATGTTCTGCTTAGCAATCTCCAGGCTTCGTGAGGCTACATAGTATCCAAAAAAAAAAAGCAAATAACATCTTAGGCATCTCATGCTTAAAGGAAACTAACTTTTTCTCCCAGCAGCTATCAATTGTCAATTGTTCCTCAGCTAGGGTTTGGGCTTTTACCCAATTAGCCCATCTGTGCTGGGATTTTTCTTGTTTGTGCTTGTACAGTTCTTGAGAAACACTGATTCAGGTGTGCAGTGTCCAGAATACACCTTTCCCTATCTTCATCCACTAACTCGTCTTATATTCTTTCTTGCCCCTCTTCTCCTATGATCGATCTTCAAAGGGACTCTTCTGCTTTCTTAGTCACATTACATATTAAATGTGCCATTTTCCATTTCTTTGCTTTTAACTAATCTTTGTTTTTATATTTAAAACATGCTTCTAACTTATGTGTAGGAGTTGATGCTAGGTTAATCTGACAATCTATTTTTTCTTTTCTTTTTCTTTTCTTTCTTTTTTTTTTTTTTTTTGAGACAAGGTCTCCCTTTAGTCCCACACAGCTGGCCTGGAACTCACTCTGTATACCAGGTTGGCCTTGAACTGACAAGAGATCCGCCTGCCTCTGCCTCCCAGGATTAAAGGCATGTGCCATCATGCCCGGCATCATCTGTCTTCTAATCCAGGGAATTCTTTAAAACTCAGCAATAGACCATTAGGAAAACTGAAACCTCAGATTTTCATTATTCTTTGTTAAATTCCTAACTTGCATAATTATTTCCTCTTAATATTCTCCCCTTTCCTATTTTAAGATTTTTTTTCATTTTTATTTTCATGATGGGTTTGTTTCTACATCAAGCCTGCCATATTACCAAATACATGCATTTTAATATTGTCAAAATGATTCCCACAAATTTCAAGTTAAATCAGTAGGTATACATATGAATAGGAAAAGCACCCTAAGATGTGCTCTCATGGAAAAAAAGATCTAAAAGCAGCAGTCCTAATCTTCATCTTGGCATGCAAATTGAGCACGTTAAATAAAATCTAGGCAGTATATATTTAGACAGGATGTATCATCTCTAAGTTTTGAAGAGATGATGAAGGTAATATGGATCCAAAATGTCTATTTAGATTAATGACACAGATATTGACAAAACATTACCTAAAATATATCCAGTAACCTTTCAGATGATAGGTAGGCATTTGAAATGTGAGGGAAGGAAAGTTCTTCCCAATTATATAATAAGTAATAACTATAAATTCTCCATCTTGCTTTTAAATGTTATTTGGAGATTCTAGATCAAATTCTTACCCTCCTTGTGATCTGGTACTTTTTGTCTGTATTAGTTATTGGATGGAAAATCTGAATACATACCCAAATTAAGCAGAACCAAAAATTGGTCAAACAGCTTTCTATGATTTTTTTTCACAGCTGTAAGTACTTTATTGATAGCTTAATTCACACCATAGGCATTACATACTGATAATAAAATCTAAAAATGATGAAATGAGACAGGGTTTCCCTATACCCCCAGCTGGCCTGGAACTCACTCTGTAGACCAAGCAGGCCTTGAACTCAGAGAGATCCGCCTGCCTCTGCTTCCTGAGTGCCAGGATTAAAGTCGTGCACCACCACACCCAGCTTAAAGATGGTTCTTAGCTGCCATGTGGGTGCTGGGAATCAAATCCTGGTCCTCTGCAAGAGCAGTCAGTGCCTTTAACCACTGAGCCATCTCTCTAGCCCATCTCCTTCTAAGAGTACCCTAATCACCCAAAGTGGAAACGTCAAAATAAGTGTATTATCTAAATTATCAAAATTAGTCAATTATCTAAATACTCAGTCGGTCTTGTCTAGATGTCCGAAAGGTCAATTCATCATTCACTGATAGAGATGGATAGGGCTGAGGTGGGCTCCCTCAGGAATGACAGTTAGCTTGGTGCCAGACAGGTGTCAGTACAAGGACGTTTCTGTTCTGCTCAGATGCAAGAAGGTGCTATCCCTCCAAGTGCCTGAACTCTGAAGGGTCTGCTGGTCTCTGGGGCCCTTGGACTGGGCCCTGGGAGAGATAGGGTGGCTCGCGCTGGAGCACCCTAAGGCTTCGGGGGAACCACTATGTATTCAGGTGGGCCGGGGGCGGGGGGAGGGCAGGGCTGAGTGGCCAGCAAGGAGTCCACCCCAGCAAGCGCCCAGTGCAGCGTGGCCCCGGCTTGCGTCAGGTGCCAGGCGAGCCATGCGCGCTGCGAGGTGCTGGGCTCAGAGCCGCCCTCGTGCCCAGGCAGGAAGGCACCCCCTGGAGAATTTAGCATCCCCAGGGCCACCTCCAGCGCGGCCATGTTGCTGCTTACTCTGGACAGCGGGGAGAGTCTCTGAGATGCGCGACCTTCTGGAGAATGGCTTCGGAGGCCCATGGGAGAGTTGCATCCTGCGGCCAGGATGTCCTCTGAGATTCTGTGCAGGTTGGTCCTTGGTGCAGATCTCCGCGACCTCTTCCTAGCCTTGAGGCGAGGGTGTGATGTTCAGAGTCTCTCCTGGACTGATGCTTAACTCGGGTGTGCTCAGGCTTGTCCTTTCCTCTCTCTTGGGTGGGAGATGACCGAGTAGGGGAGGAACCTTCATGGCTTTTCCGTGGTCGCCCCTGCCTGGAGCTCTTGGCCACCTCAGAATGCTGAGTCTTACCTTGTCTCTTAGAGGAGGCCTCAGTGGCCCTGCAAATTGTTTTTTTCTCTTTCGTGAGGATGTAAGTCTTCCCCCTTTGCACATGACTGGTTTCCTTTTGAGCAGAAAGGACCTACCTTCTCTGACTTCTCATTTTGAGCGTTCTGGACAATTCTGCCACCTTCCATTTCTTCCAGGGCACCTGCTTTAACCACACAACCAACTCTGCTTCTGGAACCTCAGCTCTGGCTGCCTGAGGTCTGACTGAAAGAGCTAAGGGAATTTTAAAGGGCTCCAGGCCCCACCCTGGATTTTCCCACGGGTTTGGCCATGCCCACTTATAGCCCCTGCC
Organism: Rhizomys pruinosus; assembly: GCA_009823505.1. Taxonomy (NCBI): domain Eukaryota; kingdom Metazoa; phylum Chordata; class Mammalia; order Rodentia; family Spalacidae; genus Rhizomys; species Rhizomys pruinosus. The sequence goes on from VZQC01003889.1 coordinate 1,056,337, forward strand.
CTGGCGAAGCATCTGGATTCAATTATGGGAGATATCTTCTGGATGTGGCACACACCTTTAATCCCAGCATTCGAGAGGCAGAGGCAGGCAGATCTCTTCTCAGCTCAAGGGCAGCCTGGTCTACATAGTGAGTTCCAGGCCAGCTGGAGCTACAGGGAGACCCTGTCTCAAAAAGAGAAAAAAGTCGTTTGGTATAGTATTACAATAAACGTTCTTACAAATACTAAATCATTATGAAAAGTGTCATTTATCCAGAAAACTGGTAGTTCATAAATTTGGCTTTCCTCAGCTTTCTCTAAATCTTCTTCAATATCAGGTGAAAACAAACAAAAAATTCTGAGACAAAATTCCTCCTAAAGATTATGCTTATCCTGGATATTGATAACAGGAAAATAGACAAGTTTTTTTTTTTTTTTTTTTTTTTTGCTTTCGAGACAGGGTCTCCCTGTAGTCCCAGCTGTCCTGGAACTCACTCTGTAGACCAGGGTGGCCTTGAACTCACAAAGATCTGCCTGCCTCTGCCTCCAAGTGCTAGGATTAAAGGTGTGTGCCATCATGCCCATCAAGACATGTATTTTTAATCTAAAAATAACTTATGAAATAAAATGCACACTAGAGTTGATTCTAGAACATGGACTGGATTGTCTGGGTCACTTACATGGTAAAATTTATATTGTGAGACTTGTGAAATTTTGGAAAAACTAACAGATGTGTTGATTTGTATAGAAATAAAAAAAATTAGGCAGCCGGTGCCAGGTGGGTTTGGTTTGGTGCCATTTGTTCTTTGGTGGTTGTGTGGGGGGGCTCCTGAAGCCAGAGACAGGAATGCTCCAGACTAGATTTGGTAGATTTTAGGGTAGATTGACTCTTGGGTTGCTGAAAAGGGTCTAAACTCTAAACCCTTGAAGGGGGTGGCTGTTCTGGGCGAGCCACCCTTTGCCTTTGCAGCCGTGCTGGTGGGTTTGGTGCCTTTGTCTTTGTGCAGGGGGTGAGCAGGCCAGAATCGCTCCAGACTGGTACTGGGGTGCATGCTAAGTGAGGCATTTCCCTCCCCCCCCAACTGGAATGATGAGAGAGTATAGTATCCAAGTGGACTTTTTTGAGAACCTTCAGAACAGGAAAAAAAAAAAAAAAATATAAACCAAAATAAAAAAAGCCTGAACCTAGACAACGTCAATACTCCATGAACAAGGAGGAGGAAAAAAAAGATTGAAGGAGGTGAGCAAAATCATCCTCTAATATAGTGAAAAGACATTTGATGATTGAATCATAAAAGGGAAACCCACATGCCAGACGACAAGGAAGGGACAACATGGGAAAGAGTGGAGGAATTCCGCACAAGTCTACCAACCCTGTAGGAGATAGCTACAATGGGATCCCCCGGGGTGACCAAGAAACAGATCTTAGAGGAATAATTGCAGACCTATGCAGAGAAATTAAAAAATAAAGAAGAATCTGAGAATAAAGAGAGAAATGAAAAACTCAAAAAGGACCTAGAGGGATACAATGACAAACTTCAGGATGAACTAAACAAAGAGATTGACAAACTCCAGAAAGAACTAGAGGGAGAAAAAAAACATACTCCAAAAGCAAGTAGAAACACTGAAAAAGGAAGCCGACCAATGAAGTAAGGAGCACCAATAAGAGATTGAGAAGCTCACAAAGGAAATGGAAATATTAAAATAATCACAGGATGAAATGAAAAAGGGAATAGAACACTCATCCAATCATGAAGAAAGGAAAAGGCCTCAGAAATAGAATGGAGGAAGCAGAACAAAGAATATCAGATCTGGAAGATAACATAGAGCAACTAAAAAGCTCAAATAAAGAATATGAAAAATTTAAAAATACACAAAAGTGGAACAATCAGGAAATATGGGACACTATGAAAAGATCAAATCTCCATATCATAGGAACAGAGGAAGGAGAAGACTCTCAAGAGAATAGTATTGATCAGATCTTCAACAGAATAATAGATGAAAATTTCCCCAAACTAAAAATAGACAAACCACATACAAATACAAGAAGCACATAAGACTCCAAATAGACAAGATCAGAAAAGAAACTCCCCACACCATATCATAGTTAAAATGCAGACGTCCAAAACAAAGACAAAATTCTGAAGGCTACAAAAGAAAAAACAAGTCACATACAAAGGGAAACCCTCAGAATTACAACTGACTTCTTGGTGCAACCATGAAAGCAAGAAGAACATGGAGCAAAGCATTCCCCAATGCTTAAAGACCATAGATGACAACCCAGAATACTTACCCAGCAAAAATGTCCATTATAGTTGAAGGAGAGAGAACAAATTCATACATAAACAAGATGAAAATACTGTCTGGAAAACCAACTCTTCATAAAATACTTGAAAGCATTTCAAAGGGCAGAAGAGAGAAGCCAACTATCCTCAAGCACCTAGAAAATAAAAAACTAATAAAAAAAAACCGTAGGAGTAGAATCATAGAACTAAACAGTCCAAATGGATAATAAGGTGAAAGGAAGCAACATCCATCTTTCAATCTTTCAAAACCTTAAATATTAATGGGCTAAACTCCCCAATCAAAAGGCATAGACTGGGAGAATGGATTAGGAAACGAAATCCATCTATATGCTGACTACAAGAAACCCATCTCAATTTCAATGATAGGCACCAACTTTAAGGTAAAGGGATGGAAGAAAGTATTCCAAGCAAATGGTACAAAAAGAAAAGTGGGTGTTGCTATTCTAATATCAGACAAATAGACTCAAAGCAAAAGAAATCAAAAGAGACAAAGAGGGCCATTACATCTTTATTAAAGGAAACAATTGACAATGAAGATCTCACAAATCATGAATATAATACACACCAAACACAGTGCACTAAACTTATAAAGACAATTCTTCAGGATCTCAGGCACAGATTAACCCAGCACACTAATAGTAGGGACTTCAATACCCCACTTTAGACACACCCTTTAGACAGATCAACAGGACAAAGGATAAACAGAGAGACATCTGAACTGAATGATACAATACACCAAATGGACCTCACAGACATCTATCGAATATTTCATCCAAACACCAGAGAATACACTTTCTACTCATCACCCCACGGAACATTCTCCAAAATAGACCATATACTGGGACACAAGAAAAAACGCATCAAAATACAAAAAGATTGAAAATAATCTCATGCATGTTTATCAGACCACAGTGCAATAAAACTCGTATCAACACCAGGATAAACCACTAACTTACAAGAACACATGGAGACTAAACAACACTCTCCTGAATAATGAATGGGTCAAGGAAGAAATAAAGAAAGAAATAAAAGCATTCCTGGAACTGAATGACAATGTAATACAACACAGCAAAAACTAATGGGACACTTTAAAAGCAGTCCTAGAGGGAATTTTATAGTTCTAAATGCTACATTAAAAAACAGAAAGAGCACAAGTGAATGATCTAACACTACAGCTAAAAATACTAGGAGACAACAACAAAAGAACCCTAAATACAGCAAGCAAGAAATAACAAAATTCAGAGAGCAGAGATCAATGAAAATAGAAACAAAGAAAACCATACAAAAAAAAATCAATGAACTCCAAAAGTTGGTTCTTTGAGAGAATAAACAAGATAGACAAGACCTCAGCCCAGTTAACCAAAAGAAAAGACAGGAACAACTCCAAATCAATGAATCTTGATAAAGGGGGAACAGCACAACAGACAATGAAAAGAGTAACAATCATACGGGTAATATTCAAAAACCTATACTCTACGTAATTTGAAAACCTAGAAGAAATGGAATGAAATACCTGAAAATCATTGGGAATCACCAAAACTCAACAAGAAGAGACTGACAGCTATAGAGACCAATAATACAGTGAAGAAATTAAGATGTAATTAAGTACCTTCTCCCAACCAAAAAATGGTCCAATGGCCCAGATGGTTCATGGAATTCTATAAAATATTTCAAAAAGACTACAACCATTACTACTCAAGTTGTTAGAAGGATACAAGGAGGGAGGTCTCCCAGATTCCTTCTATGAAGCCAGCATCACTCTATGTACAAAACCAGGGTAAAGATGCAACCAAAAAAGGAGAATAATAGACCCATCTCCCTGAAGAACACAGATGCCAAATTCTAAACAGGCATACTGGCAAATCACATACAGACCCACATCAAGAAGATCATCCATCATGACCAAGTTGGATTCATACCAGAGATGCAGGGATGGTTCAACATACAAAAATCAATAAATATCATCAAGCATATAAATGGACTGAAAGACAAAACCACACCATCATCTCAACTATGACGGAGAAAGCCTTTGACAAAATATAGCATCCCTTCATGTTTTAAAGTCCTAGAGGAATTGGATTGGAGGAGTATTCCTCTGTATCAAAGCCATATACAGGAAACCACAGCCATATCATCCTAAATTGGGAAACAACACAAAGCATTCCCCTTAAAGGTAGAACTCAGCAACTGCCCCTGTCACCACTTCTTTTCATATAGTGCTTGAAACTTTTGCTAGGGCAATAAGGAAGAAAAAGGAAATTAAAGGAGTTCTAATTGGAAAAGGGAAGACAAGCTATACTCTTTTTGCTGATGATATGATTGTCTACTAAAAATGTCAGATAACACACCAGAAAACCTAGAAACAATTAAGTAGTTCAGTAAAGTGCCAGGATACAAAATTAACCTAGAAAAACATGTAGCTTTTCTTTCCAACAGCAACATGCAACTGAAGAAGGAATACAAGAGACCTCCCATTCACAATAGCCTCAAAAACAAAATACCTAAAAAATACCTAGGAACAAAAAGAAAAAAATCTCTACAACAAAAATTTTAAACCCCAAAAAAGAAATTGAGGGAAGGACATCCATGCTCGTGATTGGGAAAATAAATATAGTAAAAAAGGTCCATTCTATCAAACTCATGTACAATTTAATGCAATCCCAATCAAAAACCAAGAGCTTCTTCACAGGTTTGGAAAAAAAAATCCCAATTTTCATTTGGAAAACAAACAAAACCCTGAATAGCCAAAGCAACCTGGATGAAAAAGAGGAATACAGGGGGATCTCTATCCAGACATCCAAACTATACTACAGGGCTATAGTCATCAAAAACAGCTTGGTACTGCGCACAAAAACGAACAGTTGAATGGAATAAATAAACTGAAGATCCAAACCTGAGCACATACAATTTCACCCACCTCAAATGGGCGGGGCAAGAAGACACAGTGTGGAGGAAAGACATAGACTCTTTCGAGTAATGGTGTTGGCAAAAATGGATCACACTGTAGAAGAATGAAATTAAACCCCTACCTCTCGCCCTGTACAATAAATACAATTCCATGAGGTCAAAGAGCGTCACAACCGTGCAATCCGCTCGGAGAAGTAGATATAAGAAAAATGTGGCAGGCTAGCTAACGCACTCAAATAGGAAAAGTCTTTCCTACAATCAGAACCGCGTACGCGTCCAGATTAAGTCAATTCAGACCTACATATGTGGACCTCATTAAACTCAAAAGCTTCTTGACATCAAAAGAACAAAAAGAAGTGAAGAGAAAACCCCACAGAATGGGAAGAAACATTCACGCAGATACAATCTGACAAAGGACTTAAATTTCCAGAGTATACATGCTACTTCAAAACACAAAGAAGCAAAGAAAAAACAAATGAATCACTCAAAAGATTGGAGCAAAAACTGATAGAGACTCACAGAGGAGGAATTAAAGATGTCTGAAAACATCTGAGAAACTGTTCAACGTTACTAATAATTAGGGAAATTCGAATTAAGTCCACTCTAAGATATCATTCACTCTGATAAGACTGGCCAGGATCAAAAAAAACAAAAACATATCCAAGTGCTGAGAGGTTGTGAGGAAAGGGGATACACTCATCCATTGTGGTGGGAATGTAAACTTGTACAGCCACTATGGAAAGCAGTATGGAGAACCCTTGGAGACTCAAAATGAGCATGACATTTGACCCAGTCATACCACTCCTGGGGTATATACCCACAAGACTCATCTTACTGCAGAAATACACGCACAGCTATATTTATTGCAGCTCTGTTCACAATAGCAAAATGCTGGAACAACCGAAATGCCCCTCAAGCGAGGAGTGGATAGAGAAAATGTGGTACATGTACACAATGGGTTCTATGCAGCAGTAAAGAAAGACAACATCATGAACTTTGCAGGTAAATGATGAGACTAGAAGAATTATATTATTAAAGTAACACAGTCCCAGCAAAACAAAATGTACGAATGGTATCCCTCATCTGTGGATGCTAGCACATAACCAGTTGTAAATATTTCTTGTGGAGAGGACTGCATATTTAAAAGAACAGCAATAGAAAGACTGCATCAGTAAACTGTTTGAATGAGTGAATCGGGGGTGTGGGAGAGGGACACGGGTCTATATTCAATTAATATATATTAATTGATGTGAGTTCAACAAGTATCCAGTTTTGTCCAGGGACTCTGTCTACAGGTACACATGGTGTTTTAGGACTTAGTAAAAGTGAATATGTTATATTAAAAAAACATTGATTTAAAGGTTTTGAAAAAATGTAATGCATCTGAGTTAATGGGAAATATAAAGTTGTTTCCACATTTGTTTAGTTAACAATCTGTTATAACAATACTTTGGGATTGGCACATACAAATGTTCTCTAATTTTTTTCTGTTGTACATATCAACTTTTAGCATTCTCTTTTCCATAGTGAATGTAGTAACTGAAGAATAATTGCCCAATTAACTAAAGCCATCAAAAGGGTGAATTTTGAGAAATTTACTCCTATTCCATAATGTAGTTACTAGCCGTGGGACTACAGGTCAAAAAACCTAATTATATTATATATATCTATAATATCATTGATCTCGCTTTTTGTCGAAAATTCCTGTCGCTCTATTATATACGTAGGGCTCGTACTACAAGCATAATACTTATGCTGATACAATAATGGATGTCCCACAGTAAATGCAACCATCTAAGCTGAGGAATACAAATACAGCTTTCTGCCTGTGATCACTCTACTCGAATGCAGACAGATACTAACTATTGGCCAATAATATACAATAGATGAGACAATGCCTACTGCTCACTCCACCTGTTTTATCTCGTTTGCAATTGTAAATGAGTCCTAATGAATTGACCACTTAGGTGCTTGCGAAATTATTAATATTATGAGATCTATCTTCATATTGAAAGGAAAATGATGATGATCGTCTTGCTGCAATTGGGTTTCAGGAGTATACCTTATAAAGCCAGCTAAAAGCTTGCATGTGAATTGCTAGCAGCTGCATAGAGATAATTGAAAAAGGAACCCTATTCAGAAACTCGTACACGGATACTAAAGACTCAACGTGGCTAGCAAAATATATTAGTACTAACAAAGCCGTTACTGACAATCGCACTACTAGAGCCGTTCGATTAGCAATACATATGTAGTCTTGCAATCCACGCGCTACTTAGTGTTATGATTCGTAGCGAAAGCTGTAGGCCCTAGAGCGTTCCAATCCGCATCCATACGGCGCCTCGAGGAGCCGTTACTTATATAACAGAATGCTTCTGAGAGTCACATGACTAGAACCGTTTAAAAGTACTCCTCATCCCGACTTCTAAAAGAACGTCTAAGTCTTAACTGGTACCATTTTATACGGATCTGATACAGTTCTGCAAGGGATTAAGGGATTCAGTCCCCCCAAGTAGTTTGAACCTGAAAATGGCATACCTCAAGAAGAGAGTGTAAGACCCTGCTGTCGAAGACTGATGTAAGCATGGGAAAGATGAATTGAAAGCACACTTGCAAGTGTACAGTTTGGTCTCTGGATACCAGAGAGTGTTACCAAAGGCCACTTAAACCAATAAGCAAATATAGTCTCCTTGAGTCAAGCAAGGCTCCTCTGTCAGCACCAGCTGCACCCACCGCCTGGAAATACTGGTAGGCAGTGGCAGCCATATGCCCGTATATCCCAAATCTAATGGCTAGTAGCTCTCTCCTTGGAGGAATAACCCATGGCTGATGCCACAAGCTTACATCCTCTAGTGGTTAAGAGATGTTATAGCCACAGTATAAAGACCCTTGTCATTTTACAGAAAAAACATAATTCATAATTAACATACCATCCAAATATCTGTGTCTATACCAAAGTAACCTACCATTAACAATTAGTACTGTTAAATACCTATATATCTTAATTGCTTGTGCTTCATTAGTAGGATTGAAAGGTTATTCCTGGACAAACTGCCACAGCCATGAAAGGAACAGCCAGAATTGACCAGAGTCCAAAAATGATAGCTCCAGAGGAAGTAGACTGGTGTTGCTTCTCATCCACCCGTGCCCCTTTTCTAAGCCTAGGGAACAATCTGCAGAAGAGGGGGCATAGTAGACTGTAAGGGCTGCGATTGCGGTGAATGGTGAAACTACAGCGAGATAGACTATACACTTATTTGATCAACTTGAATGTACATACAAGTCCCCCCTCCCCAGCTGGTGGGAGCCTTGGGCTGTGTGGGTTTGGGCACAACTACTTGCAAATTGGTTTTACATGAAGGATACTTATACTCATAAATTATTACTTATTGTTAAAAAATGAAAAAAAGAATAGAAGAAAAATGAAATAAAAAATTAACAACCTTCCTATGTCATGAAAATCTCAAATATATATGTAAACACTAGTTTAGTCTATCACCTAGTAACTTAAAAAATATATATATAAAATCAAAACTTAAAATTTATTAAAAATTAGGAACAGAAGTATAGGCACATAGTGTTTTTCCAGCAGAGTACTGTAAGCAAATATAAAAACTACACTGTTAAGCTGGGTGTGGTGTTGCATGCCTTTAATCCCAGCACTTGGGAGGCATAGGCAGGTGGATCTCTATGAGTTCAAGGCCAGCCTGGTCTATATAATGAGTTCCAGGACAGCTGGAGCTACAGGGAGACCTTGTCACAAACAAACAAATAAATGAATGCACTATTAAGTCATAACCGCATAAAGTTAACTGTAATCCTCTTAAGGCCCTTGTAATTTTGCATTCACATCTTGTTGCTATTTTCAATGAGTTTAGGTATTCTGAGTAGCTGTAAATAACTAAAGTATCTCTGACAGAATGGTTTTGTCTCTCAGGAAAAAGGGATCGCTGGTACTTCTTAAATATTTTTGGTAACTATGATATAATTAATATTCAAAATATGTATTGGTCTATGAGTATAGCTCATTGTAATGTACCTGACTAGGACTCAGGAAGCTCTGGGACTTATACCCTGAATTTCAAATACATAATAACAAAACCTACCAAGAATTAGTCTGTGTATGCTATATAGTCAGAAAAACTCCTGTATGCAGTCGGCTATTAGTTAAGCTTTTTTGTTGGATTGTCAAAAGTCATTCAAAGATTTCTAACTGTGGGCATGGGTACTATAGGCCTCTGAATTATTCATATGGCAACTGTATACTTTTGTGGGCTAAACCCCCAAACTCTGGTTGTAAGATTCAACCAAATAAAGAATTAAATCTGAATAGTGTTCAGGAATCGAGGGATTGACATTAAAAAATAGTTGTAATGCTAGAATTAATCGAAACTTAGAATAATATTAAATGATTGTGCATAAAATAGATACATGGAAGAATATGGAACTTGTAAACATGAACAGTGTGAAAGCCCTAAGTGATAAAGTAGCTGGGCATGGGTGCTTGTAGTCTCAGGTACAGCTCAAGTAGGCTTGAGCTCAGGCATTTGAAACTAGACTGATAAGGTTCCTCTTTCACCAAACAAAACAAGAAAAAAGAAAATACAGGCTGTTGGAAGGAAAACAGGAAAAATTTCCCCAATTTTGACTTAATTTTTATATTAGGAGTCAATAATTTTCTTTTTAAGAATATTTTATTTATGACTTCTTCCTATTATTTTGTGTATGAGTGTATTCCTTGGATGCAAGTGTACCTATGTCATGCAATGCCCTTGAAGGTCAGAAGAAGGCAAGGCATGGGATCTCCTGGAACTGGGATGGTGGTTAGCTGCCATGTGAGTGCTGGGAATCAAACCCCAGCCCTCTGGGGGAAAAGGGAGTGCTCTTAGACACTGAGCCATCTCTCAGGCACATGTATTATTCTAATGGTATGGTTAAAGTGCTTTTCATGATGACTTAACCTAGGGAGGTATTTGGGAAAATAACTTCTAGAAAGAAATGTTTCTTTGAAAATTAAGGTTCTTTCACTTTTCTTAATTTCGAATAAGCTATTATAGACAACTTAACATTATTATTTTTTAATTTTTTATTTATTTCTGTATGTGTATGAATGTACTGTCTGCATGCAAGTGACAACATTATTTTTTTAATTCTTTTTTTAAATTTTATTTATTTCCGTATGTGTATGAATGTACTGTCTGCATGCAAGTCTTTGCACCCGTGACTTGCAACGCTGCGGAGGTCAGAAGAGGGTGTCGGACTCCCCTGGAACTGGAGTTCTCCTGGAATTGGAGTCTTAGACGGCTCTCGGCCGCCATGTGGGTGCTGGGGATCGAACCCTGGTCCTCTGCAAGAGCGGTCGGCACCCTTAACTGCTAGGCCATCTCTCCAGCCTGACAACTTAACATTATTTAAAGCACAATATGTATGCACATTTAAGGATTCAAGAAGAAGAATATTACAAACAATTCTTCTATGAGCCTTTCCTAAATTTATTATATATTTTGATGTCACACTGCTTAGTCAGATAATCATTGTGGTAGATTAATGACACATGGCTCTACTTTATCACTCCTTCCTGCTTCCAGTCCATTACAATGGTTCTTGTAACTCCATCTATTAAGAAGGTGAATTTTTATCCATTCTTGATCAAGTGGTCTTAAACCTTATTTTGACTCACAGAACACTGATAATAGCAATGACCTGCTGCTTTTTAAATTTTTATTTTATGTGTATGAGTGTATTGCCTGCATGTCTGTAATTGTACCCATTTCATGCAATGCATGCCAGGTCATGATCCCCTGGAACTGGAGTTATAGACAGTTGTTACCTACCATGTGAGTGCTGGGAATCCAACCTGGGTCCTCAGTGCTCTTAACTACTGAGCCATCTCTCCAGCCCTGACCTGTTGGTTGTGAGCTTCAAGAATTTTTGCCTCTCTCCTTTCCTTTTTAAAGTGCCTGTATTTGTTAAGAGCAATTGTGAGGTATAGTCTTTTAATTATCTTCTTCAATTTCTGTTGCCCTTTCTCTGCATATTTCTTCTGTCTTCTTTTGATATCACTAATATTAACATCGATTTTCCCCCATATCTTCTAGTTTATCTTCACATCAAAATATTGCAGGCATGGATTTTCTCTAAACTGAAAAATAACTTATGGAAGGAAAGGAACTATAATATTCAAATATATACTTTGAACTATAATATTCAAATATACAAATATATACACCATAATATTCAAATATATACTTTGACATATTTGAGAATAAGAATGTGCTCATAGATATCCCTGGAAACATGATTGTTTTATTTTCTCTGGAAATGAGTAATCAGAATGTTGACTAGAATTTATATCTTTATCAAGTATGTTTCCATTGTGTGCACCCAAATAGGAATAGGCAGTATGAGAAACCTTTGACTCTTGATATAAGATTTAATATTTCAAATATTCAAACCACTTTGAAGATACTAAAGAAAAATGTTCCCTTTATATACTCTACTGTAAGCAATTCCAAACTAACTTTCCAGGTTATCCATATATTCTCTATGTTACTGCAATGACATTCTGTGTGATGATAACTATTCTCTAGTCATATAAAATGAAGCAAAAACTACTGACCTTGCTGGTGGCCATGTTCTTTAATCTGCACACAACCCCAGGAAATGAACATACTCTTCATGGTTATCAGATACAAAATCAGTCACTGTACACAGACAATGGATGACATAGTTCACACTCTTCACAAGTAAACACCATTAACCATCAAATATGAATTTCCCTGTAATTTCTTTTTAGTTTTATTTTTTATCTGAAAACAAAACCCAGCCATTTGTATTTCCTAGAGAGCTGATTTTAAACCTCTGAAAAGTCTTCATGATATTTCTACAGAAGTCATTGAAGGATAAAATGCAGTTTTTATACACAGTCTGAATTTCTTTAACTTCTTCATAACCTTGAAGAGGCTTTCATTTCAAATCTGTACCACATACTTATTTCCATCAGGCAATGATGATAGGGAGCAAGTGCTCTCAGAAGTTGCAATAAGGTCACATATTAGGCCAATTCCAAACAGCTTATGCTGGTTTTAAAGTTACTTGCAGAGAAACAGGTAATCATTCCTTGCAGTTTTTGTATTCTCTGGTATATAAAAAGAGTTTATTTTATTTTATTTTATTATTTATTTATTTATTTATTTACTTATTTTGGTCTTTTCGAGACAGGGTCTCCCTGTACCCCCAGCTATCCTGGAATTTGCTCTGTACAGCAGGATGGCCTTGAACTCACAAAGATCCGCCTGCCTCTGCCTCCCAAGTGCTAGGATTAAAGGCGTGGTGCGCCACCATGACTGGCAAGAGATTTTTTTAAAAGGGTATCTCATGTTTTTTTTTTTTTTTTAACTAAAAGAGAGATTTAAGATTGTTTTAAGTTTATCTTAGGATAATAAAACTAAACCTGGGGCTGGAAAGATGGCTAAGCAGTTAAGAGCACTGACTGCTCTTGCTGAGGACCCGGGTTCGATTCCCAGCACCCACATGGTGACAAAGAACAGAACCATCTTTAAGCTGGGCATGGTGGCACACGCCTTTAAGCCTAGTACCCAGGAGGCAGAGGCAGACAGATCTCTGTGAGTTCAAGGCCAGCCTGGTCTACAGTGAGTTCCAAGCCAGAGCTGGGACTATAGGGAGACCCTGTCTCAAAAAAAAAAAAAAAAAAAAGAAAAGAAAGAAAAGAAACTAAACCTATAGTGCGGCATCCACCTCCGCGTCTTCCACACCCACTCCAGTAAGCCTGTGAAAACAATATGAGAAATCATATCCAAAACAGGCAGGGGAGCAGTGTCCTAAGGGGCTACAACCCCCTGGAGGTCCCTGGCAGAACGCCCAGCTAAGATAACTCCCGAGATTGAGATGCTTTCCTAGGATCTTACGTTTTCTGGTGTGGACTTAGCATAACACTGAGAACAAAAAGATCTTTCTTAAAGCCAGCTTATAGATAACAAAATAAACTTTTGAATGTGTCAAGAACTGGCAATTAAAATGCCTCTCTTGGGCACCGGGCTTTTTCCTGGCAGCAAGAATTTTCTGCAGATCCAAAGTAAAAAACAGACCTTTCTCCTTAACAAACAATTAATGAAGCTTTAATATATATGGCAAGGTAAAACTTGCTCAGATCAAGAAAACAAAATAATTGCATGACCGTAATGTTCTTGCCTTCATGAGTGTCCTTAAAGAAAACAGATTCCAGTGGAAAAATGTATGATGAAAAGACATATCTTCATTAGGTTAAAACAAAAATTCCCCTTAAAACCCAAATAAAAGGATTCCTTTTTCCTCTGGTCCTAGCAAAGAGGTAGATAAGACATTCCTCTTGTTAAAGCCTGGTTCTAACACTCCCAGTAAAGCAAGATAGAGACTAAGTCTCCTTACACCAGCCACTTATCTGACAAAAACAAAGCTGTTAGCTGGAGCAAACAGTGGGACAGCTCTTAGTTCTCAGTAAAAATTTAAACCTTAGATTAGCAGTCAGAGTTAGAAAACTAATAGCTAACTTAGGACATTATAGGAATAAGGTTTTTACTTCAATAGAAACTTAAAAGAAACTATCAACTTTAGGATGTATTTACTCTAGCCTCAGAATGGAGACATAAGACCAATATCTGCTGCTAAAGAACTTTGTAGTTACTACTCTGTGAGCTATGACTTTTCAATTATGACTTATAAACTATTGATGTTCCTTTTTCTTCTTAGATGTTATTTCCTCAGTAAAGGTTGTCTTAAGATTTCTACATTTTACTTCAAAGAAAGTTTATTTCCTAACCAAACTTTGTGATGTTTTAGTTTCCTGCTCTGAGTGCTCTGAGCTTTTCAGTTAATGTGTAAATCTTGACTTTTTTACCTACCTACCTATGTAATTGTAAAGCTTTGCCAAATCCTTTGTTCTGCCCTCTCCCAAAAACCACTATATATTCACTGCCCCTATTCAATAAAGTTGCTGTAGATTTGGAAAACTTCTCTTAGTTTTTCATTTCTACACGCCGTTCAGGCTTCCCTGTGTTTTTTCCTGCCAAGAGGACTCTGCAGAAATCCACGACCCCCCGAGGAGAGCTAGCTGGTAGCAGGCAGCCGGGAACAGTCGGCAACACTATAGAAATTCTTTTATGTGTAATAAGTAATTAATTCATGAACTTAAGGTGACTGGTAAACTCGGAAATATTTGCCATTTAAGATCAGGGTGAGTTTTCAGGCAACTGGAAGCTTGCACATGTGAACCTGTGGCAATGGTGCCGCTGAGCATAGGACCCACGCCAACTCAATCCAGCAAGGCCTCAGAGTACAGCAAGAGAAAGGGGTGGCTGGCTGGCTTTAGACTGATAACTATTGGAGACTGAGTACCACTGGGTGAGGGAGACTATTCCTTATACGGTCTCCAGATGGGCTTACCATTTATGGCAGAATGCATGTGATCCAGTGAGAGGTTGGGAAGCATAGATGGGAAGGGGCCTGAATTTCATTAACAACTGGTGTATGAAGTGTATAAAAGCTCAATAAAAAATTTTAACATTTTTTGAATTTTTTGGGTGTCAGTTGATTCTGCCTTAGGATTGTTTGGTTTCTCATTCTTGGATTTCTTGACACTTTTAATTTTCTATATGAGCATAATTCAGGAAACTGCTTAGTTTAATACTAAAAATGATAACACATTTGCTGTCTGAAAATATGTGATTTTTCAATATGTTAAAAGTTTGTTTTAAAAAGTAATTAAATGAGCAGTTTGAGAGCATATGAATCAAGCACGATTTGGATTACAGCAGCTAATTTGCTCCTGAGTATAGAAGAAGCAGAGATGTTATTAGAACTGCCATAATGATAGATTATTACTAACATGAGACCCACATTGTTCTTGTGATGCCTAATCTCAATTGTCAGTTTGATTGTATTCAGACTCACCATGGAAACAAATCTCAAGGCATGCCAGTGGGATTTTCTAGATTCCATTGGGATGGGAAGAACCATTCTAAATGTGGGCAGTACCCTTTCTATGGGGATCAGAGAAAAGGACTTAAGAAGCAGGATCCATCTTTCTCTCTCTGCTCCCTCACCATAGAGGCAGGTGATCAGTTTCTGCTGTCACACCTTCCTTGCAAAGATGGACTACCTCCCTTGGAACCAGAGGCCCAAATAAACTTATTCCTGCATATGGTGTTTTGTCAGGTATTTTGTCACAGCTATGAGAGAAGTAAACAATATACCTCTGTAAGTGGATAGTTGAATGTCTCACAAGTTGCTGCACATGTGTGGGTAAAAGTTTCATGAAAACTTAAATATTACAAATGGAAGATGAATATAATTGCCTTAAATACTTTTGTAAAATGGAAAGAAGGGGGAAACCCATAAAAGATCTTAGTTTTAATCATTGGTTTGAAAAAAATGAAGATTCCCAAATATTACTTTCAAACTCTGTTTCCATTGTCATGTACTCTGTGAAGCTACCTTTTGCAAGGTTATTGACCTTACTCAATGATTCTTTAAAAAAATCTTAAAATCACATTCCTTTACTAATAGTGTGTGTGTGTGCGTGTGTGTGTGAGTGTGTGTGTGTGTGTGTGTGTGTGTGTGTGTGAGACCACAAAACCCATATGGTGGCCAGAGGACAAATTGTAAAAGTTGGTTCTTTCCTTCCTCTATGTGGTTTCTGGGATTGAATTCAGGTTTCCACATTTGGTAGCAAACACATTTACCTGCTGAGTTGCATGGCCTCTACCCAGTGACTCCTGGGCTACTTTGATAAATAAAAAACTGTGTGACTGAGGGGTATGTATTTTAGATTTTTAAAACTTGTGGATTATATAGTGATGGAGAGCCTGCACACATTTGTAATATTTTATATACTATGTGTATTATATATTATATCCTTAGTTGATTGAAGTTTAACAGTCTTTAATAAAAATATACATATATTTGTATTCAATATCAGCATGTATATTATGACTATAAATAGTTTGCTCTAATGGGGCTGGAGAAATGGCTAAGCAGTTAGGTGTCGACTGCTCTTGCAGAGGACCCAGGTTTGATTCCTAGAACCTACATGGTGGCTAAGAACCATCTTTAAGCCAGGCATGGTGGTGCACACCTTTAATCCCAGAATTCTGGAGGCAGAGGTAGGCAGATCTCTGTGATTTCAAGGTCAACCTAGTCTGTAGAGTGAGTTCCAGCCCAGCGGGGGCTATAGGGAAACACTGTCTCAAGAATACCAGAAAAAATAGTTCTCTCTCTCTCTCTCTCTCTCTCTATATATATATAGATATATAAATATATAGATATATATATATATATATATAGAGAGAGAGAGAGAGAGAGAGAGCATAATTTAGCTTAGAAATAACTCAAGTTCAGGGGCTGGAGAGATGGCTCAGCGGTTAAGAGCACTGACTGCTCTTGCAGAGGACCCAGGTTCAATCCCCAGCACCCACATGGTGGCTAAGAACCATTTTTAACTCCAGTTCCAGGGGAATCTGACACCCTCTTCTGACCTCCGCGGCATTGCTCGACATGGACGCACCACCCTACATGCAGACAGTACACTCATACACATTAAAAAAAATAAAAAATAAATAAATAAATTAAAAAAAAGAAATAACTCAAGTTCAAAGCAAGCCATAAAGTTAAAAAGATTTTATGTTCAGATAGTTGATTTAATTGATTGGCATAAAGGACTCTGACTCTATATTTTATTCTCCTCATTACTATTTTGCTTGCAAACATTTATTCACAGCACAAAGTAACTTCTAACACAAATTTCTTAATTGGATGGCTATGTTAAGGCACAATACCTTAAAATAGTTTATGAATTAGTATCAACACTTGTTTATTTTCCATAAAGATGAGAAAAACTCTATATAGAAAAGCAATTTTGTTAATACATTTCTAGTCCTAAGAAATTATTAAGAATGCATTTTAAATTTGGTTCATTCATGAATTAAATTATTTCAGGAAGCAAGAGGATGAAATTGCAAAGAAAAGTTGTTCAGCTCATGGTTCTAGAAATTGATACATTCAAAGTGAGAACATTCAAAATTAAATGATTAAAAAATGCAAAAGCAGAACAGAGGGGAGTTTGAATGAGTCAATATTTTTTCAGTTCAAAAATATTTGGTGTATTAGAAAGTGCAATTTATAAGCTTAAAATATATACAATGCAATCTGGAGAATGTTTTTAAGTGATACAACCATAAAGTGCTATGTACAAATTTAGAGCTGATTTGAATAAAATGATAGTCAAGTTTAAATGAGACCTTCTGCATCAAAAATAAAGTTACAGCTAATTTAAGGAGAAAGTAGAATTGTAAATACGTTCATTCAATGAATTCTGGCTTTTAAGGAGAAAAGTTTATGAAAAACTGAAAGAAAAAACTGAATTAGTCAAAGGGTAAAATTTTTCTGCTTGAATTTTTTATGCCTTTGAAAAATATTTTGAATGTTCCTCACTCCCATCAAATATTTACGAACGGAAAGAAATATAACTTAGAAAAAGCTATTTCTTCCTTTATCTCAATTACCCTCTTTCAGGGGGAGAGCATTTGACATCTGGGAACATGGTCCTATGAACTGAATGAACATTCCCTCTGTATTCTTGGCTCCCAATAAGTCTTTGAGCTAGAGCCCAGCTTCTTAAATTGTATATCACAACCTTTCAAGGGTCATGGAACTGAACATGATGGCTGAAGGAAAAAAGTTTTAGCAATAGTACAAGGTCTCTGAATGTGCAATGACCCCAAATTATTTGAAACCAGACCCATAATAAATCCAGTGTTTCTTTTATTGCTTACCCATGTTATATCATGTGACTTCACTTTACCCTTGGTCTGAGCATATAGCATGTGCACTTCACACAGTGTATATTAACACACTGCTCAGTGGATCAGATTTGAGATTATTGTTGTTCTAGTTTCTCTTCCATTGCTGTGACAAAACACTCTGACCGACACCAACTTGGGGATGAAAGGGTTTATTCAGCTTAAATCTCCTGGGTCACAGTTCATCAGTTAGGGAGCCCAAGGCAGGAACTGTTCACTGGCTTGCTCCCCTGGCTCATGCCTAGCCTGCCTTCTTATACAGTACTCATTGTGGGCTCGACCATCAAGACAATACTCCACAGGTGTGTAAAGTTGACACTAAAGCTATCCAGCACAATTGACCCCTTGTCAACTTGACACACAAAACACACCACTATTAAACCACCACCTTTCCAGTTCTTATCCCCAAAGTATGATGTTAACATTAATCACAACCTAAGAGAGTACAACCTTAAAAGCCCCACAGTCCTTAAAATGTCCAAATGCTTAAAAGTTCAGTCTATTAAAAGTCTCTTAACTGTGGGCTGCTGTAAAATCCAAAACAAGTACTGTCTTATTTCAAAGGGAAGAATCAGGCACTCTCAACAAAACCTAAGTCCAGCAAAGTAGCTCAAGGCTGGACACGGGATTCACTCACGATCTTCTAGGCTCCAAAGGGTTTGGCAGCTCCCCTTCTCTGACTCTGCCTCCATGGCACACCCAGCCATCTCGAAGGCTCAGGCCGACTCCATTTCACACCTGCTGCTGCTCTGGTGATGGTCCCATGGTCCTGGCATCTCCAAAAAGCTGGGGTCGCCACTGAAACTAGGCAGCACCTTCACCAATGGTCTCTTCTTACCTCTCCTGGTGCAAAGCCTCAGCTTCTCTCCATGACCCCTGCAATCCTGGGGTCTTCACTGCAACCGAGGTGCACTTCCACCAATGGTCTTCTTGACCTCTCACGTGCCAAGCTTTGGCTGCTCTCAGTGACCCCTCAAATTTCAACACCAGAACCATATAGGAGACTCTTACACACTACCAAGTCTGTTCTTCTGGCTGAGATGGAGCTCAGGTCTTCTGGCACAGCTTCTGTGTGCTACTCTGAAGAAATTCTTCCCAGAAGATTTCGCCACAGTGATGCTGGTCTCTTGTTACTTACAGCTGATTTTTCAGCCCCAGCTAACAGCATCAATTGTCCCAGTAAACAAAGATTTCACTTCAGTTTCTAGTCTCTTGTTACTTACAGTTGATTCTTCAGCCCCAGTGACCAGAACCACAGATTAAACAGTCCTGATGATCTCTGCTTCCTTTGAAACTAGAAACTTCACAAGCCAGGCCTCCATCTTCTACAATCCTTCAGCAAAACTGCCCAAGCTCCACAGCAACAATCTTTAAGCATTCAGTGATCTGTCCCCAGCCCAAAGTTCCAAATACCTCTACAATCCTTCCCCAAAACACAAGGTCAGTCTGTCACAGCAATACCCCACTCTTCTGGTACCAATTTCTGTTCTAGTTTGTCTTCCATTGCTGTGCCAAAACACTATGACTGACACCAACTTGGGGAGGAAAGGGTTTATTCAGCTTACATCTCCTGGGTCACAGTTCATCACTTAGGGAGCCCAAGGCAGGAACTCAGGGCAGAACCTGGAGGCAGGAGCTAAAGCACAGGCCATGGAGGAATGCGTTCACTGCTTGCTCCTCTGTTCATGCCCAACCCACCTCTTATACTGTACACAACAACCTGCCCAGGGTGGCACCACTCATTGTGGGCTGGGTCCTCCCACACTGCTCAACCATCAAGACAATACTCCACAGTGTGGCACAGGCCATTCCAATGAGCCAATTCCCCAATTGAGGCTCCCCCAACCCATGTGTCAAGTTGACCATAAGCTATCCAGCACATTTGTATATTATGAACTGCAGTGTTTTTTATTATGCAAAATTTTCCAATCTTACATATACATAGCTATTTAATTATGAAAAACAAAGATTACTTGATATTTTCCTCATCATATATCAAATTATCATATCTTTAGATTGTATTGTGTTAGAATGTTTCATTTTTCAAATTGCTTCTGAGTTGTTGACTTAAGCTTGATTAAAAAATTGTTAAATGGGCACACACACATGCACACACACACACACACACACGCGCGCGCGACACAAACACAAACACAAAAAAAAAAAGGGGGGGGGGGGGGGGGGGGGGGAGGGAGCGCGGGGGGGGCGGAGTAAAAAAAAAAAAGAAAAAAAAAAAAGAAAAAATTGTTAAATGAATTTTGACTTCAGTCTAGGAAAAAATTTTCAGCCATTTCTGTAATTACTCAAAATGTACTTCTGCATTTCAAAATACATACTTAGACAAAGAGGCATTCTCAGCATTATTTTAAAACCAAAATATTGATCAATTCTGAATCATGTTCAGATAATCATGTCCATTAAAGATGTTCTATGTCCTAAAGTATCAAGTATCCTGCTAAAATTCAATTCTTTAAAAATAAATAAGCACATCTATCTCATTAGTATGAAAATTTGCTTTTGTTTTAAATAAGTAGTAAAATTTTATGCATACCAATGCATCGTTTTAAAATAAAATTTTTTATTATTTATGATCTAGAGATGGTTGTTTTGTACACAGATTTCACTTATATAAGTGGGGTCACATACAATTTTAACTGGCAAAAAGAGATCATGAGTGAAAGAAAAATAAGAATTTTAGTGCTAGAAAACCCTCAGCCTGGAGAAATTTGCTAGGAATTATCTGGATCTTTGCACCCGCTATTTTGGTACCTGGTGTTTGTCATGCAGGCAAATTCTAATCATGTTACTCTTTGAAACAACGGAAACAGCTTTAATATGGAATGATACTACAGGCTTATTGTTTGAATGTGTGTTCTCAAAGGTAGTGCTATTTTTGGAGGAATTGGCATTCTTAGGAGGTGAATCTAGCTGGTGGAAAGAAGTCAGAGAGGGTAGGCTTTTGAAGGTGATCCCTGGTAGTGTTCTTGCTTCCCAACCCCTTATGAGGTGAACAGCCTCTGTACACTCTACACTGTACAGCTCTGCCATGATTACCCACTCAGATGGACTAAAACTCAAACTATGAGTTAACATACTTTAAGTTGTTACATGGATATCAAAGTAACAAATAGAGCAGCTGTATTTTTAAATTTCTGCTTACTGGCTTTATCTTCAAACGCTTCATGAAATTAAGATATTGTTTTGGCTTGACAGAGTATCTGTCTTTTGTTGCTTTTTAAAGTCTGGAATGATGACGCTTTCTTTTTGTAGAAATATTTCTTGGATCACACTGAACATCTTGAATATTGGCAGTGATTATCTTGTCCTTTCTATAATTGTTTTATGATATTTATTTTTGTTAACATTCTTCTATAACTGCTTCATTTTTGTGTAGTTACTCTTCTTACTGATACATTACTTCTTGCTTTATGCTGAAATTGCAAATTGCTTGGTAATGGGTCCTCAAGATAAAGCACATATTCTATTCACAGTAACCAACGCAGATTTAAATTAAGACATTTTAAGTGTATTGGCGTGAAAGGACAACATCTTGAATTAGACCCAGAGTGGATCCACTATTTTGGTAAATACACTTTGCAATGTCTTCACGTCTATGCTTTAAGAAAAGCTGTTAGGAAATTCTTCTACCGATGGGTTTGGTTCGTTGTACTGAAATTCACTTCTTTGTCAGAGGTTTCTCCTACTTGGTCTTAAGAGCACAATTATGGAATTATGGGTTCTGTAAAAGGGAAATGGATTTATTGGCATCCTAGGGGACTGAAACCAGATTTTCTTTGATGATCTGTTCTACTGATAAACCCTACATCTCTGCTGTGGTCCAGTAAAAACTGCTCTTGATGGTGAAGAGCATTTTCAATGTAATGAGCAGAACTTAGGGCTTTCATAATGTGCTTTGTGTGTACTTCAACTTTGGAATTTTGAGGTCTGACAGAAAACCAATACAGATGTTTAGAATTGACCTTAAGAATCAAGATAAATAACACTTATAACAGCGAGAGTCAGATCAGGATACTGTTTCTTAAAGAATGCTAATAATTCTTCTAAAATGTGACTAGCATAAGAAGTTGGGGAGGAATAATTCTGAAATTCAACTTTTTTGAATTTCAAAAATTAAAAAAAAATTTTTAATTTATTTCTGTATGTGTATGAATGTACTGTCTGCATGCAGGTTTGTGTACCCGTGTCGTGCAATGCTGCGGAGGTCAGAAGAGGGTCTCAGATTCCCCTAGAACTGGAGTTCTCCTGGAATTGGAGTTTCAGACGGTTCTCAGCCACCATGTGGGTGCTGGGGATTGAACCCGGGTCCTCTGTAAGAGCGGTCGGCGCTCTTAACCACTAGGCAATCTCTCCAGCCTTGAATTTCAAATTTTTATGGAAAATTAATTCATTGTTTTTCTTTTTAATTTTTTCTTTGACTTAAAAACAGAGTTAGGACTAGAGAAATGGCTCAGCACTTAAGAGTACTGGCTGTCCTTGGAGTGGACCTGGGCTTGATTCCCAGCATCCACATGGTGGCTAAAAACTGTAACTCTAGTTCCAGGGGATATGACACCTTCTTCTGACCTCTGTATCACATGGGTGCAGGCAATACATTCATGCAGGCAATACATTCATATGCATAAGAAAAAAATAAATAAAATATTTTAAAACAGATTTAATTTTTGGACATGGATTTCTTAGAATTTGATAGAGGAAATATACATTCAAACTTGGGGCATTTTTTTTAAATTTTTTTTTATTAATTTTATTTATTTCTGTATGTGTATGAATGTACTGTCTGCATGCAAGTCTGTGCACCCGTGTCGTGCAACGCCGCGGAGTTCAGAAGAGGGTCTCGGATTCCCCTGGAACTGGAGTTCTCCTGGAATTGGAGCTTCAGATGGTTCTCAGCCGCCATGTGGGTGCTGGGGACCGAACCCGGGTCCTCTGTAAGAGCGGTCGGCGCTCTTAACCGCTAGGCCATCTCTCCAGCCAAACTTAGGGCATTTTTATTTTTACAATTAAAGGCTTAAACTCATGTTTAATTGTATCTTTTTGTAATTTTATTTTCTATCTACTAGAAAACATGAATAGACATAGATGGAATGGGAAATGAAAAGAATTTAGCATTGAATTAAGAATGACTTGAGAGTGATATAACTAACAGGCAAAATGTACATTGCTAGCTGGTGTTTCCTGAAAATCACAAAAGGACTGTCATTGCTATTGGTGGTGTGGTATCAGAAAGGGTGTGTGTGTGTGTGTGTGTGTGTGTGTGTGTGTGTGTGTGTATGTGTGTGTGTGTGTGTGTGTGTGTATGTGTATGACATGTCTACTCAGACAGAAACTCAGTATTGAACAAATGATGTGGGGAGCAGGCCTCAACTTTAGCTGAAGAAATTTTGACAATAGAGTGAGAGAGACTCTCTCTTTATTAAGGGATTAACTCTAGATAGGATGACTAGACTCCAGTGGATGAACTTGCACTGAGAGACATCTAGATACAAATGCTTCATCAGATAGAACTTAACATAAAAGACAGAATGCATGAAATATGGTGTCAGAACAGGGAGTAAGGTTGGTGGAGGTGTTCTAAATTTGATTAAGTTCCACTATATGAAATGCATAAAAGTCTATTGTGTCAGAGATCAGAATAGGAGTGGCTGATTGTTTAGTAGTGCCATTTTCTTGGAATTTTTCCCATCATTTCACTCTAAGGTGGTTTCTATTCTTGAAGATAATCTGAGTCTCTTAAAAATTTATTTCTTCAGGAACACGAATGATACCAAATGCTGGAGAGGTTGCGGGGAAAGGGGAACACTCATCCATTGCTGGTGGGAATGTAAACTTGTACAGCCACTATGGAAAGCAGTGTGGAGAACCCTTAGAAGACTCAAAATGAGCCTTCCATTTGACCCAGTCATACCGCTCCTGGGTATATACCCACAAGACACAACTTACTGCAAAGATACATGCACAGCTATGTTTATTGCAGCTCTGTTCACAATAGCAAAAAGCTGGAACCAGCCCAGGTGCCCTTCAACTGACGAGTGGATAGAGAAAATGTGGTACATGTATACAATGGAGTTCTATGCAGCGGTAAAGAGGGACAACATCATGAACTTTGCAGGTAAATGGATGGAGCTGGAAGACATTATGTTAAGTGAAGTAACACAGTCCCAGATAAACAAACGACAAATGGTGTCCCTCATATGTGGATGCTAGTACCAACAACCCAGATATAAATATTTCTTTATCATTTTTATGTTATGTGTATGAGTTTATTACCTGCATGTATGCAAGTTCACCTGGGTCATGCAATGTCCACAGAGATCAGAAGATTCCCCTGGAATTGGAGTTAAGGACTGCTATGTGGGTGCTGGGACTCGAACCTGGGTTCTCTCAGCTAGTTCTCTTAAAGACTGAGGCATCTCTCCAGAACCATGGGATTCTTATAGACACTCAAAAGGTGGATTCTGTTCCTTAATTCATTCAACTAGTCTGGGTCTTTTTACTAGGGAGTTGAGACATCTTAATTTAAATTTATTATTGAAAAATCTATGTTGGTTACTGTCATTTAATTTTTTGTTTGTGTCCTTAGTGTTATTTTGTGTTTTCATAATTATGCATTAATTTATTTTCTTTTGTAGCCTCTTGGGCATGATCATTCCCTTTTCAGTCCTTTGTATTGTTTTGAGTATTCTCTGTAGGGATGTTTGGGAGGACATAAATTCTTTCAATGTATCTGTATTATGGATGTTTTTTCTTTCTCCTTCAACTTTGGTAGACAGTTTTTCTAGGTAAAATATTCTGGATTGGTACCTATGATCATTTTAGAGCTTTTAACAATTTGTGCCAGGCTCATCTGACTTTTATAGTTTGGATTGAAAGGTCAGCTATAATTCTGATGGGCTTTCCTTTATATGTAACTTGTTTTACTCTTGCAGCTTTCAGTACCCTTCTTTGTTCTGCACATTTAGTGTTTTTATTATATGTTATGGGAAGTTTCTATACTGGTCCTATTTATTTGGTATGTTCCTTGTATCTATCTGTGTTCATTTTGGCATGTTTTCTTCTATAATCCAGTTGAAGAGCTGGTCAATGCCATTAACTTGAGATTCTTCTACGTTTATGCCTAAATTGCATAGATTTATTCTTTTTCAGAACTCCTGTAAGTTCCATTTCTGTCATTTTATTTTATTTCATTTTTAAAAAATATTTTTCATTTCTGTGTTTTTAATTATTTTATATATTCTTTGTGCGAGTGGTCCAATTCTTCAGCTTTATTATCCAGTATTGACAGTCCACTTTCCATTTGCTTTATTCATCTGACAAAGCTTTTTCCTGTTGTTTCAAATTAGTTCATTGAGTTTTTCTATTTCAGCCTGAATTTTCTTAAGTATTTCTATCTCTTTCATGAATTCATTTTCTTTTTTTTTTTTTTTTTTTTTTTTTTTTTTTTGAAGACAAGGGTCTCCGCGGATAGCCCAGCTTGGCCTGAACTCACTCTGTAGCCAGGCTGGTCCCGTGAATTCAACAGAGATCCACCTGCATCTGCCACCACTCCCCGGCTTAAAGATGGTTCTTTTCTTTTAATTTATTTATTATTTTTATGTGTATGAATGTACTATCTGCATGTAGGTTTGTGCACCCGTGTCGTGCAATGCTGCAGAGGTCAGAAGAGGGCATCAGATTCTCCTGGAACTGGAGTCAAAGATGGTTCTTAGTGCCATGTGGGTGCTGGGAATTGAACCCGGGTCCTCTGCAAGAGCATTTGGTGCTCTTAACCACTGAGCCATCTCTCCAGCCCCTAAAGATGGTTCTTAACTGCCATGTGGGTGCTGGGAATTGAACCCGGGTCCTCTGGAAGAGCAGTTGGTGCTCTTAACTGTTGAGCCATCTCTCCAGTCCCTCACTTTTCAAATTCAGCTGTATGTTTGCATTTTTCTTGAGCATCAGCTGAGAGTTCTTTGCGTGTTCTTGAAAGTTGTTAATTTCTTTGATTGTTAGTATAATTATTGTTTTAAATTGTGTGTTGTGATTTCTTGGGTAGTTATTGTAAAACAGTTCTATAGATCTGGTGGGATTTTGTTAGGACATATTTCTTTTTTTTCTATAATTTGTGTTTGACATTGTGATTTGGGCATACAAATTTCTTTTGCTGATTTTTTTCTGATATGGACTTCTATCCTGCCTCTGTTGACTTGAGGTTTGGTTCTATTTTTTATAATTGATGTTGCTTTCTGATCATTGTATCTACTTAGTTGGTCTGTGATTCAGGTTCTCACTTTTGACTTTTTATTTGGAGGGTCAGATGATTCCAAGCTGGCAAGTTGGGAGCTCTCAGCATTGTAGAGAAGGCTTATCCCCAAGTCTGAAGAATAGGAATCAAGCGGGCCTGTTCTGCCTGGCTATGCAGAGAAGATGTGAGTTCTGGTGTGGCTTAAATGAGGCTGGTCCCAAATCAGAGAATTGGTGACCAGTGGGCAGGATCTTACTAACTCACCCTTCAAGACTAGTGCTCTTTGGAAGGTGCAGAGGCCCAAAGAGGATCTATGTAGATAAGAGGGCCCTGGGCTGGTTTTGATCACCTAAGCAGAGATGTGAGTCCTGGAGCATCCTGAATGGATCACAAAGGGGAAGAATGACTGGGTGAACAGACAGCTCACTGCGTTGGTCTTGTGCTCTCCCAGCTGTGACATGGAGGAGCCTACATGCCACACTTGATCCCTTCTATCGCCCTAGCTGTTTACTTTACTTTTAAAGTAGGTGAATGGTCTGAGATTATATCACAATCACACTGAATTTTTTTAACTTTGAACAACATAAAAAACATTGTCACAAAGTATCACTCCCTTCTTTGTACTGTTATCGTTATATATACATCAGTCTCTTAACTTGCTTTAGATAGCATACCAATCTGATTTCTATTTTCTCTTCCATGTATTTTTTGTACAAATGCTTAGTACCCAAATAGCTTCATGTGTTTTGTGTGTCATTGTATTTTATCCCAATTTCTCAGTTACCAATATCAGTCCTGTATGTTTCCAAATATATGAAACAGAAGCAAAAAAGTTAATTATATAGGATTATTTACAATTGCAAAACATACTATAAGTTAGCAACATGTTCACAATAGAAGCTTATAGCAGTCATGTAAACTATAATTTTTTACATGTGGCAGAACTCTTTCTCATTTTGTTATCTAATAAAATAATACTCTTCTATGTTGCTTTAGATAGTTAATTCAAACATTCTTCTATCTGTGAACATGTTGCTGACTTATAATATTTTTGCAATTGTAAATAATCCTATATAATTAACTTTTTTGTTTCTGTTTCATATATTTGGAAACATACAGAACTGATACTGGTAACTCAGAAACTGGGATAAAATACATGAATATGTAATGTTATTATTAGGTATAATCAAATTTCCTTACAGAGGGAGTATAGTAAATTAGCTTCTCACTAACAAAGTGTTAGTGTTTTTTTTACTACTGTGTCACCAAGAGAAGGTATTTCATATTTTCAAAAATTTTCTAATGATGGATTAATAGCATGCATTTTTTAAAACTTTGTTTATATTATTATACATGTTTGACTAGTGTTTATATATTTTGGCCACTTGGGTATATTTTTAATATATTTTAATAGTTCAAACATATTTCCTGTTTTCTTGAAAGGTTTTTCTACTGGGTATTTGGATATTTGCCCCTTTATTTATAGCAATTACTTAGATAAAATTGGTATTAATAAGCTTCACTGGAATTTCATGCAAATATTTTCTCCTAAGGTATCATTTACTTTAAATTTTATTGTGCTTTTTTACTTTCTGTATTCTATATAATCTTATTAAAAGAAATGTGGTTTTTAGTAGTCATGTAGGCTATGATCCCCCCATGATTAAACTTTCTAATCCTTTCATTATTTAGTAAACATGAAATAAAATAATTTGTTTACATAAAAGTTACATGGAAATTTATTGATCATTTTTCTTATTGGCTTTCAAATTTAAATTATGGTTTGAAAGTCTTTCTCCATATATAGTTTAAAGAGGATTTCATATTTCCTTTCAGAGATCACATGGCTTGAATATTTTACATTTATATCATTAATTCATGCCGAACATTTTTTTTTGTGAGTTATGGATCCAAGTTTCACTCACACAACTTTAAAAAAATATTTTTCATAAAATGGAACCCAAGAGAAGTGGGGCCATAGGCAGTATCAAGGAAGAAATGGGGATAATTGAAATGGAGAAGGCCTGGAGAAGACATGGAGGGAGGGCTAGACAGGTAAAGGAACAGAGGAGATATAAATAATGCCTTACTAGGGTATAAAAGCCTGAGAGAATCATATTAGTCTAATAATATATTGACAAATTTTACACACACGCACACACACACACACACACACACGCACACACACACACACACACACACAATACCTCTACATGAGTCCATATTCAAAGATAAAGGCTGTATATCAAGAAACATTACCAAACAGGAGAAACTTCGAGTCGTTGGCCAAGGTAGTTCAAGAGACTCAAAATTCCACAGGCTATTGCCATAGCCCTTCATTGCATATCAGAACCTGAAGGTAAGACCCTATTGCTGAAAACAGGGCATACTTGACTGTATCTTGAGCAATGAAGCTGGATCTGACCTGAAAGCCACCTCCCCTGAAGGCTAGCTCTCATAGCTGTGGAGAGCACTATGCAAGCCACTAAGGGAGATCATCAATCAATGGTCCAACATCAGCCTCAAGACCAAATATCCAGGTCAATGAACAGTGCAGCACAGGGCATCAATGCAGTAGTGGCACTCTATCCTGGAGAAATCAATGGCTAACCAATTGGACCTAAAGCCCACTCTGTGGAAGGAAACTTATGTGTGGTTAACATAGCCAGATGCACACATCTGGAGAGATCATAGATCCTAGACAATTCCACACAGTAGACACATCCCTAGACTAAGGTAACATCTTACTAACTACAAAAGATAAGTATCCTTATGTTTACAGACAAATCTTCTTTTGCTGCACATGATAATAATATTAGAGTCCCAAAACTGGGCACACTAAGACATGGTCTGTGAATGGCTCAAGCCTAGGTGACACTACTACCATGCAACATCTACATACAAGACCCAAACATCATAGAACAAGGACCCAAGAGTTACTTCTTAACTCTTGTTAAGGAAGCTCCTCCATACAACTGGAGACCAGGAACCCAAAAGGGCCTGAATGGCCAAACCACAATGATTAGGAGTCTACAGGCTGTGGCTTCATAGACAGGTTGCCTATATTCAGCTTCACCCACACAGGGCTCAGGGAACATTGCAGAAGACGGGGTGGAAAGATTGTAAGAGCCAGGGAAGTGATGCAAGACCAAATGGAAATGAGTTCTGTAAGCTCCTGGGACCTGGTTAATATGAACCTACAGCATTGGTGTCTTCATGCACAAGACCGATGAAAGCTTAGCTGGACAAAAACCCAGCACAGAACTGTAGAAGTGGGTATAGCAGAGCCCTAATTTTCTGAGGAAATAGTGGTCTTCATTAGAAAAGAGATTCAAGGTAGGCTGACTAGAGCTCACAGGAGGACCTGGCACTGAAGAGTGATTACTGTCAGGCAGTAATCTAAGTGATGTGCTTTTGTCAAGAGACAGTCCCCACAGACGCTTATTCTTTGGTCTGCCAGCCCTAAGTAACACATCTACAATGCAACCTCTATTCCCAAGGATCAGGAAACAGCATAGAAGAGAGAGCAAAGAAAATGTAATAACCTGCTGCTGTTTCAGGCATTCTAGACATGCTAGGGAAGCTACACCAATGAAATCTCTGTTATTGTAGTCTAACAAGACCTGAATATAATAACAAAACAAACTGACATACCAAGGGTGATGGAGAACATTTCAAGGTGTCCAACCTCAAGATGAAGAGCTACAGGCAATCAGTGGATGCAGAGGGAGGGAGAATCAGTTTTCTCCAGGACTAGATCCCTTAGAGGTTATCTAACTCCAAATGGGCAGTCATCAACACAAGTACACAGGAGCACAACTGAATACACTCAGTTTACTATGTATGCATATCTATAAATGTATATATATATATATATATATATATATATATGTAACAATGTTCAAGGAAGGGAAATGGCTACAATAAACTTTCACACAGTTACTTTTTTTTCCAATTTTTACTGAAGCTTTGTGCCTTTCATATAAAATTTCCAATCAAATCTAGACCTATTCCCTCTTCCTTGCACCCCACCTGGCCAGAGTTCATGCATACCGCCAAACATGTTTTTCATCTCTTTCTCTGTCTCTTTAAAAATTTTTGATGCAGAAGTTTATTGTTTTGAACAGAAGTTCACCATTTCAGTCAGTTCTTTGACCCAGTCTTTTTTTGTTGTTGTTGTTGTTCCTTCCAATTTGCATCACTACAGTTAATTTATTATGTATACGTCAGCTCAAGCAATTTTATAAAAGTTAAAACAATTTCTGGGTATGGTGGTGTGAGTCTTCAATCCCAGCACTCAGAAGGCAGAGGCAGGCAAGTCTCTGTGAGATCAACTCCAGCCTGGTCTATATAGGGGAGTTCCAGGCCATCTATGTCACAAGGAGACCCTGTCTCAAAATGACAAAAAAATAAAACAATGAATAAAACAATAAAGATGAGCTTTGATGGATAATGAATTTCTGGCATAGTGGACAATCTGGAAGGGAATGATACTATGAATAGGTTACTAAGTTTCTCAAAAAGAATAAATTTCAAACCAAAGAATAGCATTTGTCTTCTATTTAAGTCAGTATCCCACTTTTATCTCATTAACAGATTTATTTGTATTCCTCCAAACTGAATCAGAGCCTTCTCTCAGTTTGTCCCTCTCTTTCCCAGTCTTCGCAATCTTTCAGAAGAGTAGTTTGCACTCACAGTCTGCTTTTTCCATAATTTATTCATTCCTCAGTCATTAATCCTTGTTTTCCATTTTTTCAACTATATCAAAGAGGTCTGATAGCCTCTTTCTCATTAATAATGGTTATGGTAGTAATTAGCCCTCTCTGAGAATTTTTTCAAAGCTAATTTTTATTGAAGCTTTGTGCATTTCATACACAATTTCAAATCAAATCTAGACCCGTGCCCCCTTCTGTGCCCCCTACCCCACCAGAGCTTATACATTCTGCCAAATATGTTTTTCATCTTTTTCTCAGTCTCTCAAAATTCTCAGTGCAGAAGTTTACTATTTCCAGCAGAAGTTCACCATCTCAGTCAGTTCTTTGAGCCAGACTTTTTGTTGTTGTTGTTGTTCCTCCTTCCAATATGCATCACTCCAAAATATGTATGTATGCATGCCACATATATCATAGGTTTTAGCATCTTCAGCCTATGACTTTTTTCTTTATTAGGCTGAATGATGTCATGTTTGAAGTCTCCTCCTTGGAAGCCCAAACCACCATCAGTTCTGCCCTTGTGCTCCATACTAAGGTTTTCCCTCCCCATGGTCGCCAAATGAGGTCCAGTAAGCACTGTGTCCTGTCTTGATCTTCCAGTACTGGTCTCCATGATACAGCCTGGGTAGTGCAACAATGGTAGTCTATACTCTGAAGAGGCTGAAACCCCAGTAGTAGCTCAGTCCACATGTTGGATGTTTCAGCAGTCCCCATCTGGCACTGAAGGTCTGGAGGATTTTTTGGAGAGACATGAGTCTTCAGTCCATATAGAAAGATTGAAAAGCTGTGTGTCTCATGTCTTTGAAGGATGGCAAAAGCAGTGGCAGCCACGGGGTAGCTGCACTTGCCAGTAAGACAGGCAAAACAACTGTCCTCTTTTTTTTGACTTTTTACTAAGATATCAAGTTTTTCTCTGACTTTTTGCTGAGTCATCACCCTTTGGAAGTACATAATCCTATGATTTAGTCATAGTTTATTCTGTTTTCTATAGTCTCTCCTATGGGATAATTTCCTCATATGTGGCTTCAACATTCAGCCCAATGTCAGTGACTCTCAAGTGTAGGTGATCATTTATGGCATCAACCTTTATCTGTCCCTTCAAAATTTCTGTTCTAAGGCAGAGCCTGAGACCCCACTAATGATTTCTCCCTCAAGCCTTTCTTCTTCCAGTATTCATCAGTTTATCAATGAATGTAATTATTTGTTTGCATACATACAGTCTCTAAGAAGTTTCTTATATATTTTTAGTTCACTCATCCATATCTTGTTCCTCTAGCATATTTACTACTATATTCTGTTAATCGTACTCTATAATCTGACTTCTCCATTGTATATAACTCATTCTAATTTCATTTTGAACCACTTTATGCTAAAAGGTGAGCTATTAAGACCCATGTAATCCTTGTTCAACATCCTCTACTTCACTCATCATAATATACTAAGTTCACTTTGTTGCATTCATTCTTAGAAACTTTCACTTGATTACTGCCCATGTCTTCACTGACAATCCTTGCTATTCTCTCTAAATTTATTATTCCTAATAAATTTCAGCTTTTTAGATATTTCAAACATTGATCCAAGTCTCGACCAATTTGAGAACTGAAAATGTAGTCCCTATATTTGGCACACGTTCTTCCCAAAGCAGTCTGCCTTTAGTTTTTCCTCATAGTTTGGATTTTAGTTAAAATGACAGTACTTAGAGAAGAATTTCTTTATCTCAGTAATGAGATTCTCTTGTCATACATTCTCAAGCATCTTGAATTTTAAAACCAATACCTGAGAAACAGAGATGTGACCATATATTATCATTATTCTGACAGGTGACAGAATAGGCCCAATACATAATAGATAGTGTTTGGGGACCCTGGATTGTACAGAAAACTAGATGCTGATGTAATTGGGCTGGTATGGCCATTCCTTAGTTTTGTTGCTTAAGTGTACTTACCACTTAAATAAATAAAAAAATAAAAAAGCCAAACAAAACAAAACAAAACAAAGCATTGGACAGTAACTAAAATAGCTGAATGATAGAATGAAGGATGTCCTCTAAATTTTCTGAAAATTGTTAGTTTGATAACATGGTAGAACCTGAGGAGTGCGACATTTCAGATTTTCCTACTTATTCTTTTATAGTTACAAGTAATTAATGTACAAATGCACAATTCCTAAATCACAGGCTGATCACTTAGAAACTGTTAGAGCCAAGAATTTAGTCTGTGATAGGAAAATCAAGCTTCTCTGTCACTATACAGACTCACCAGTGAAACACAAATTCTACAAATAATAGTATAGTTTTATAAGGAAACATGAGAATATACAGATTGTGTTTATCCATAGCTTTAGAGGCTCTATAGATCTCTTGAGAATGAGGATAATCTTTATACCATAGTAGAATACACACAAATGCTTTAATATTGTAGTCTTATCCAAGGACACACACTCTGCAGTCTCTTATTCTCTAAAACTTGGCCAGTTGTAGCCTTCTGTATGCATTGAACTTTGTTGTATAGAAGCTTCACTGGTGAGGGTTGAGCAACCATGGTTTTACAGCCAAGGACGTTTGTTACTTAGTTCTGCCAGTCCACAAACAAGAAGGGTTGCATCTCTCTAAGATGCTTAATTTATTGCCAGGAAGCTAGTTTCATTGGTGGTGGTGTTCTGACCAAGTATAGGCTCCACTTTGTAAAAACAGGTGCACACAGGAGATTGTTAGATTCTTTTCTAAATTGAGCTTAGAGAAGGAAGGAAAACTAGACAGTTAATGCATATAAGTTTGTATTAAAATGAAAGAAAATGATAAAATGTAAGCATAAATCCCAAAAGAGCCATATTGGCATTCACTGTAGAAGAATATGCACTTATGGGAGGAGGGTTTCACCAAACTCAGGTATACAGCAATAAAAGATGTCATCTCAGGCTCAGCAGTTAAGAGCACTGACTGCTCTTGCAGAGGACCTGGGTTCGATTCCTAGCATCCACATGGCAGCTAAGAACCATCTTAGGCTGGGTGTGGTGGCACATGCCTTTAATCCTAGCACTTGGGAGGCAGAGGCAGGATCTCTGTGAGTTCAGGGCCAGCCTGGTGTACATAGTGAGCTCAGGCCAGCTGGGACTAAAGGGAGACCCTGTCTCAAAAAGAGTGTCATCTCAGAAACTTCAATTTTTTGTCTAGGATTCTTTTAAAAGCATTGTAATAAAATTCTAGACCTGACATTGATATCAGGCCTAGGAACTTCTTGAGACAGATAACAGGCTATATGTGAGAGCCTAATACTATTAGGCTGCCTAATACATATAGCCTGCCAAATAGATATAGTATTAAATTCACTCCTGATGATTCTTTTGTATACCAATAGATTAATATGCTTCTCAACTCTCACCAGAGAAGCTTTCTTATGTAGTCAATTGTGATTAACAGACACTCACAGCTGACCAACCTACAGAGAATAAGACACTAACATCCCTGAACCAGACACATATAAAACTTCTGCCTCCACAAACTGAGCAACATTAATGTTATATTCCTCGTGATCTGAAAACAACTGTGCTCTTATATTGTGAATCCCTAGACAGGCTCTAGAACTAATCTAACATTTATTTTCAGACTTTGGATTTTAATATATAATGCTGGGCATGTATACATATTTTAGAGCAACATAAAATTAAAATGGAAAAATGTGAATCAAGAAATATGATATGGAAATAACATAGTTTGTTTTCAGAAGATATAATTTTTTAAAATATTATTTATATTTTTTGTATGTGTATGAATGTACTGTCTGCATGTAGGTTTGTGCACCCATGTCATGCAATGTCGCGGAGGTCAGAAGAGGGTCTCGGATTCCCCTGGAACTGGAGTTCTCCTGGAATTGGAGTGACAGACTGTCATTAGCCACCATGTGGGTGCTGGGGATCAAACCTGGGTCCTCTGCAAGAGCAGTCAGTGCTCTTAACCACTAGGCTATCTCTCCAGCCCCTAGAAGATATAATTTTAGTATAGGTGCAAAGTATCAGGATGGTGTAACTTAGCCTTTCTGAGTGCTTATTGACCATACTTAATGCCCATACCAATTTAGCCAAGGGACCTAAGGGATAACTTTGTTTCTTGCCCTCAGAGGTCAACTAAGCCTCAGAGGACTATGCATGGGGGCATCTCTTGAAATGTCCTGCAAATGTGAGTCACCCCTCTTCCTGTGTAGGGAGGTCTTGGAGATCCACTAATGGGACTTCAGCCAGTGTTGAGTCTATAAAGAGGAAAGTCTGCTCATGCTTCAAAAATGGAAGATTGGTCTAGCAAGATCTGATTTTGTCCTGAGTGGAAGGAACTGGTAAATGAAAAGCTGAAATGAGCCAGGGGTTCCCACCCCCTCCCCCCCACAAAAAAACCCCAAATGATCCCTGAGGACCAGATACTCAACTGACCTTGAGAAAACAAAAACATTGATTAATCTGGGTTAACTGTGTGGCCTTAAGCATCCAAAAGAAAGGTATAACCAGAAATAAATGATCAGTAAGGCCTGAGAAATTGTACTTTAGATATAAAACTTGAGATCTTAGTAAAAAGACAAAAAGAAAAAAAGAGAGAGCACTGTTGTTTGGCCTGTCTTCAATGCTTATTGGCAAGTGCATCTACTTTGTGGCTGCCACTGCTTTGCCATCCTTCAAAGACATGAGACACAGCTTTTCAACCTTCCAATATGGACTGAAGATGCATGTCTCTTCAAGAATTCTCCAACAAATCCCCCAGATGAAAAGCAAGCTGAATGACATTATGGTTATATTTTTGATTATCTGAAAGAAACTATGTTGGTATAATGTGAATCTCTCAATGGGCTCTAGAATCTACCCACCAATTATTTTCAGACTCTGTAATTACTGTATATGGGTGGAGTGTATTTTAGAGTAATATGAAATTAATGGAGGAAAATGTGCATTCCTAAGCATAGAAAAAGACTGAGAGAAAGATGTAGGACAATATGGTAGAATGCATGATCTGGGATGGGATGGGATGGGATGGGGAGATGGGATAGGGGAATATTCCTGAACAGAAATGAAAAATGATGTATGAATACACAAAACATCAATAAATAAATTTCAAAGAGTATCAGCCTGGTGCGACAGCCTTTCTGCATGCTTAATGACTATACTTAATGCCCATACCAATTTGGCCAAATCTATTAAGGAACTTTGTTTCTTGCCCTCAGAGGTCAACTAAGACTTAGGGGACTATGCATGGGAGTGTCTCCTGAAATGTCCTGCAAATAGGATTCACCAGTCTTCCTGTGCAGGGAGGTCTTGGAGATCTACTAATGGGAGTTCAGCCAGTGTCGAGTCTATAAAGAGGAAAGTCTGCTCATGCTTCAAAAAGGGAAGGTTGGTCTAGCAAGACCTGACTTTATCTTCGAGTGTATGGAAGTGGTAAATGAAAAGCCAAAAGGAGCCAGGGGCTCACTCCCCCTCCAAAAACCGAATGACCCCTGAGGACCGGATCCTTGAGAAAACAAAAACCTTGGTTAAACTGGGCTAACTGTGTGGCCTTAAACATTCAAAATGAAAGTATAAGCAGAAAAAAATGTATCAGGCTGGTGTAACTTAGCCTTTCTGGATGCTTAACGACCATACTTAATACCCAAACCAATTTGGCCAATGGACTTAAGGGATAACTTTGTTCCTTGCCCTCAGAGGTCTACTAAATCCCAGGGGACAATGCATGGGGGCATCTCTTGAAATGTCCTGCAAATGTGAGTAACCAGACTTCCTGTGCAGGGAAGTCTTAGAGATCAACTAATGGGAGTTCAGCCAGTGTCAAGTCTATAAAGAGGAAAATCTGCTCATGCTTCAAAAAGGGAAGATTGGTCTGACTTTGTCCTCAAGTGGATGGAACTGGTAAATTAAAAGCCAAAAGGAGCCAGGGGCTCCCTCCCCCTACTAAAACCAGAGTTACCTCTGAGGACCAGATCCTCAACTGACCTTGAGAAAACAGAAACCTTGGTTGATCTTGGCTAACTGTGTGGCCTTAGACATCCAAAAGTAAGGTATAACCAGAAATAAATAATCAGTAAGGCTTGAGAAATTGTACTTCAGTTATAAAACTTGAGATCTTAGTAAAAAGATGAAAAAAAAAAAGCAGTGTTGTTTTGCCTATCTTCAATTCTTACTGGCAAGTGCATCTACTCTGTAGCTGCCACTACTTTTCCCATCCTTCAAAGATATGAGACACAGCTTTTCAACCTTACAATATGGACTGAAGACTCATGTCTCTTCAAGAATCCTCCAAACCTGTCGTTGTTCAATGTCTTTGAGTCATGCATGATTACATTCCACACGCTGTTCTTCCCTTCTTGGCTCAGCTCCAGGAGATGTCTCCTGCCTGCAGGATGACAGTCTCTAGGCTTCACCCTGGCAAGAAGTGGGGAGGGAAATCTGCAGGAGATCACCCGTGGAAATGAGCAGACTCACACACAGAGAGCTGGGAGATAGTAACTCCATTTATTTTCTGTCAGTGAGGTCTATATATTGAAGGCTACTGTGCTCTGGGCAAGGAAGTGGGGGGCAGGTGGAAGGGAGGGATGAGCCACCTTGGTTCTAATGGGGGGGGGGATGTAAAGCTCCGGTTTTGTGCAACAGGTAACTAGAGGTGTGACATTTTGCTCAATGCCTCATGGGAAGGGGCCATCCAGTTCTGGAAATTTGCAGAGATAGGGCAAAGCAAGAATCACTGTAATATCCCGAATCTTCCTGCCTTCACAGAGGCAACTGAATGCCCACAGAGATATCAGATAACCAGGTATCTTCTGGGACAGGTCTTACAAGTTCTTGCTTCAATCCATACACAAAATTTCATTCCCACACAAACCTTCAGTGCCAGATGGGGACTGCTGAGACATTCAGCTTGTGGACTGAGCAGCTACTGGGTTTCAGCCTCTTCAGAGTTTAGACTGCTGTTGTTGGACTACCCAGGCTGTATCATGGGTCCCAGTACAGAAGATCAAGTCCAGAATGTGGTGCTTACTGGACCTCATTTGGTGACCCTGTGTGGTGCACAAGGGCGGGACTGATGGTTATTTGGGCTTGCTATGGAGGAGCCTTCAAACAATTCCTTAAGGAAAACATGACATCTTTCAGCCTAATAAAGAAAAAAAAAAAGAAATAAGCTGAAGACACTAAAACCTATGACATCATAATTTTGACATGTTTGTGGCATGCATATATGCATATTTTGTAGTGATGCAAATTGTAAGGAACAACAACACACCCACACAAAAAAATACTGGGTCAAAGAACTGACTGAAACATTGAACTTCTGCCTGAAACAGTAAACTTATGCATCAAAAATTTTTTAAAGAGACTGAGAAAAATATGAAAAAATGTATGGTGGAATGCA
Organism: Rhizomys pruinosus; assembly: GCA_009823505.1. NCBI lineage: Eukaryota > Metazoa > Chordata > Mammalia > Rodentia > Spalacidae > Rhizomys > Rhizomys pruinosus. The sequence goes on from VZQC01003889.1 coordinate 1,094,720, forward strand.
TGAGCTCTGGTGAGGTGGGGGGCAAGGAAGGGGGAATGGGTCTAGACTTGATTGGGAAATGTATGAAATGCACAAAGCTTCAATAAAAAATTGGCTTTGAAAAAAAGATGTTTCTCAGCCATCTTTATTTCCTCACTTGTGAAGTCTCTGTTCAGCTCTTTACTCCATCTCTTGAGTGGGTCATTTGTTTTCTTATGTCTTTTTTTTTTTTTTGAGTAGTTTATATTCTGGATGTTAATGCTCTGTCAGATGTATCACTTCTGAAGGTTTCTTTCCACTCTGTGGGTTTTCTTTTCACCTCACTGATTATTTCTTTCACTGTACAGAAGCTTTTGAGTTTAATGAGCTCCCATTGTCAATTGTTGACCTTATTTCCTGTGCAGCTGCTGTCTGATTTAGAAAGTCTTTTCCTATGCCTATCTATGTCTTGTAGGTTGCTGCCAATGTTTTCTTGTATCACCTTCAGAGTTTCGGGTTTCATGATGAGGTCTTTGTTCCATTCAGAGATGATTTTTGTACAGGGTGAGAGGTGGGGGTTTACTTTTATTCTTCTACAAATGGTGATCCAGTTTTGCCAGCACCATTTGCTGAAGATGCTATTTTTCCTCCATTGTATGTGCTCAGGTTTGGATCCTCAATTTTGTTCCATTTTTCTACATGTCTGTTTTGGTGCCAATACCAGGCTGTTTTTATGAGGATATCCCTGTAATATAATTGAAGTCTGGTATGGTAATTCATCCTGTATTTCTCTTTTTGCTCAGGGTTGCTTTGGATATCCAGGGTCTTTTGTTTCTCCATATGAACTTTAGGATTTTTTTCTAGGTCTGTGAAGAAGCTCTTGGGGATTTTAATAAGAAAAGCTCAGTCACCTCAATAGAAGTCAATGTTCATGTGATTTCTTCCTGGACCCTTCTCTGAAGAAAATCTGTCCTTATCACTTGAAAGTATTCTAGGGTTTTTCATAAATTATTGGTATTTACCCAGAGTCATGATCAAATGTCAGGTTTTCACTTTTTCTGTGTTAAGTAGTAGTGATCCATATAACACTTTGAACTTCTGCTCAGAGCTAACAATGCTATTTTGATTCCTTTTTACCAAAAAGATTGACATTTAAAGAAAATAAATACTGTTCTATGTTACTTCTGTAGCTTGTTTTTTGTTGCTGTCATTAACAAAGTGTACTTCAGATATAAAACTAGAGATCTTAGTAAAAAGACAAAAAGAAAAAAGGGAGCACACTGTCGTTTGGCCTGTCTTCAATTCTTACTGGCAAGTGCATTTACTCTGTGGCTGCTACTGCTTTTGCCACTCTTCAAAGACATGAGACACACTATTTAACCCTCCAATATGGACTGAAGGCTCATGTCTCTCCAAGAATCCTTCAAACTTTCAATGCTAGATGGGGACTACTGAGATACCCAACTTGTGGACTAAGCAGCTAAGGGGATTTCAACCTCATCAGAGTATAGACTGCCATTGTTGTTGGACTACCTGGGCTGTATCATGGAGGCCAGTGCAGGGGGATCGAGATAGCATGCAAGCTTAATGGACTTAATTTGGGGGACCATGGGAGGGAAAGACCCCAGTGTGGAGCACAAGGGCAGGATTGATGGTTGTTTGGGCTTGCCAAGGAGGATCACTCAAACATTTTCTTAAGGAAAACATGACATTTTTTAGCAAAAAAAAAATCCTCCAATTCAGGTGATATGAATATAAGCAATACAAGTTAGTGAGAACAACTAAAACAAAAGAACTGGAAAGAAAAACTCCGGGAAGACTCAGAAGAAGATGCAAGACATGTTTGGCAGAGTGCAGGGACTGGGATGGGGTGGGGGGCATGGAAAGGGAAGTGACTCTAAATTCGATTGAGAAATGATGTATGCTTTATGGAAAAAATTTAATAACAATAAAGTAAAAATGATAAAAATAAAAAAAAATAAAAAGTAAGAATAAAAAATGACCAAAAGTAAGTTGGGGAAGACAGGGTTCACTTTATCTTAATCTTCCAGGTCACAAATCATTAAGGGAAATAAAGGAAGGCGCTCAAGGCAGGAACCTGGAGGCAGGAGCCAAGGCATACATAGATTGTGGATACATGCTCAGTGGCTTTGTTACTGCTTGCTTCCTCTGGCTTGCTCAGGTACATTTCTTTATTTTTTTTTGAAATTTTTAATATAATTTATTATTGAGCATTTGTACAACACATACAATGGTTCCCAATCAAACCCAATCCCCCATCCCCATGCCCAAACCCCCAACAACTCATGCATTACAACGTCCAAACTAAGCTTTATCCATTAAAGCTCTTGAACCCATGTCCTTCTTGAAAATAGATCCACTGGAGTCTAGTCAGCACCTCTAGAAATCTTAGGTAACTGTTATAAAGCACAGTTGGATGCATATATATATATATATATATATATATATATATATATATATATATACACACACATATATATATATGGGAGAGATGGCCTAGTTGGTTAAGAGTGCCAACTGCTCTTTTAGAAGGACCCAGGTTTCAATCCCCAGGCACCCACTGATGGCGCTTGAGAACCATCTTTATTTTTTTTTAACATTTTTTTATTGATGCTTGTGCACTTCATACATCATTTTTCCAATTCAGTTCAGGCATATCTCCCTCCCTTTCCCCCCCACCCCCACCCCAACCGAGATCATGCATTCTGCCATGACTGTCCTACATATCTCTCTCAGTTTTTTTTTCCATTTTTTAGCTATAAGTGATAATCCATGAGTACAAGCATCCTTCATGTAAAACCAATTTGCAGGCTTACATTTCTTATATAGCCAGAGACTAACCTACTTAAAGATGGTACTGACCGCAATAGATAAACCCCTCCTACATACATCAGCAATTAAGGGAGTATGTCAAAGAGTGACAAATTCTTTTAAAAAATTTATTAATTCTTTGCAAACACTACATTTTGATCATAATTCTCCCTTCCCCTAACTCTTCCCATTTCACCCTTACTTCCCTCCCCACCCCACTTGGTACTCTTGTTTTATTCCATTGAGTCTAATTACTATTACTATTGACTGTGGAATCTGCCCTGACATGTGGTGCACCTAACACAGGGGTCATAACCTTAAAGAATATGGACTGTTTCTCTTCCAGCAGCCATCAATTGCCAATAGCTCCTTAGCTAAAAGGGAGATTGTGTCTAGTTCTCTTCTTCCTCCGTGTTGGAATATTGTATGGCTTGTGCTTGAGCGGGCTCTGAGCATGCTGACAGAATTGCCATGAGTTTGTGCAACTGCTGTGCTGTCTGGTAAACATGGTTTCCTGATAGTCTTCCACCAACTCTGGTTCTTTCCACCCCTTTTCCACAAAGATCCCTGATCCTTTATTTCAACAAGAGGTTTAATAGAGATGTACCATTTAGGACCTATCAGATAGCAGGATCTGGTGTTTGTCCTATTGGTTTTCTGCACCTGTGGTGGCCAGGGAGTGGAATGTTGTGGTTTGAATGAGAACGTCTTCCATAGATTCCCCAGTTTGTGTGCTGTTTTGGGAGGGTCATGGAACCTTTCAGAGGTATGGTCATGCTGGAGGAAGCAAAGCACATCCCTCATTGGGGGAAGAATTTCAGGGTTCTTAAGACTTGCAATATTTCCATTTTCACTCTGCTTCCTATGCCTAATTGAAGATATGAGCGCTGGGTTTCTGCTCTGGCCACCTCTGTCAGCATGGACAGTATGGACTCTCCATTGGCCAAATAAACTCTTCCTCTATAAATGGCCTTGGTTTTAAAATTTTATCACAGCAACAGAAAAGCAATGAGTCTAGCAACGGAGAAAGATGTATTAGAACGAGGAGTGGACTGGATTTCTCAATAAGTCTCTTCCTTTTTGAGGCTCTCCATGCCGGTAGATGGCTTTATTTTCTTTCTTTTGTGTAATCATCTTTAAGATGATGTCCAACTAAGCCATTCAATGGACCACACATGTGCTAAGGCTGTGAATATTAAGATGAAATCTTGGTTCGGGAATAGTCTATGAAAATAAACTACAATGATGTTCTTGATCACAAATGATGCAAAGATTATGGCTAGCATCTGGTAGCTTTTCCTCATGTATTCCAGAAGCAATGATAGTGTCATCAAGAGTCAGGTTACTTATGACTCCTTCATTTATAGTGTAGTAATTGCATCAGTGTGGCACTTTCAATCTCAAAATAATTTGCTATTTTTACAACCTAGTTCTGAGAGCATCCTGGGATTTGATATGTATGTAAGATCAGACTACTGATCTGAAGTAGATAATTGTAGAAAATTGTCTCAGTCGTAAACAGCTATAAAGCAATTTAAGGAATTTTAAGTAATGGAGTAAAATGTAGTGCCAAATTGATTTGATGGTTTTCTTAAAAAAATAAGTAACATGGTTATAAACAAGTCTCCATTTTACTCTACATATAACTGATGTTTTTGAAAGCTGTTTTGCTGAAGAAAGTTATCCTAAGTCATCATTAGGTATGTCGTTAAAGATATTTTGTCTTCAAGAGTGTTTAAAAGATGGTACATGGTGTATAAGGAGACTACATATTCTCTCCTTACCATGGTTTTGAAAGATGTTGGGGCATGTTGGAATAATTGTAGAATCTCTCTCTCTCTCTCTCTCTCTCTCTCTCTCTCTCTCTCTCTCTCTCTCTCTTTTTCTCTGTCCTCTGCAGTAGTCTTTTTCTCTCATTTGCATTTTTGGCCAAATTTGTTGAATCATGTTTATCAAGTGTTTTATTCATTATAGCAAAAAGCAAATAGATAATGTGACTGTGTGTGTGTGTGTGTGTGTGTGTGTGTGTGTGTGTGTGTGTGTGTGTGTTTGTAGCCACTTTCAGGTTCTACATGCTTGGGAATTTAGAGTAAAACTGTGCATTACTTTTTTAATTTGTTTCTTCTCATCCTTTTGGCTAAGATCAAATGTATCCTTCAATTCACTAGTAAACTCATAGTTTAGTTTTCTGTTTTTTTCCCTGTGTTTTGGCTCTAGTAGGAGGACAAGCATAACTAATTATTTGGTACATTCAGTCTCAAATTGGTCAGTCCAGTTAAATAGGCTTCTTTATCCCAAAACTCTTTTAATACAGTGTTATAATTATGTGTAATGGGAATGTATGTGTAAGTAAACATATAGTGTTTCCAAAGCAAATTGTAGACATTAGTAAAGTATTTAATGACTGGAGTTACAGTTCCCATTTACTAAACATAATTTTGGTGTCAGAAAGTGTGTTAATTTTTTGCTGATATATGTAGTTGTAGCCAAATAGTTAACGTGAAGCCTAGAAATTTTGCTAATGTAATCTATCCATTTAGAACCCTTGTAAGGTAGGCTGTACTACATACTTGTTTATCAGATTATGAAAATTAGTCTAGGAAGCTAAATGACTTGCCAAAAGGCAAAACCAAATAAGTTCCAGAGTGGAAAACTATTCATAAGTCTTTCATACTCCAAAGATTTTGTTTTGAAGCACTTTATTGTAACAGGGATACATTTGAAAAATAGGTGTGTGTAAGGATGAATATATTTTCTAGGTCATCTTTGAATTATAAGATCATTTTTTAGAGATGTTAGCACTATAGAAAATGAAAAAAATAGACTCAATTCTTATTTTAGCTTTCATATGCAGTTGGACTGCTGGGTCTTAGTCGGGTTTGGTCCCAGAACCAACTGGGCTGAGGAAGGGTAAGTGCACCGCTCGCCCGTTCCCCAGCCTCCTCAGTTCCTGGAGACACTCAGACGCAGGGGGAGTATAGTCAGGCAGGTTCTCGTTTATTGCAAGCAGGGCAGTGACTTATATACAAAACAGCCAGGGCTGGAGAGATGGCCTAGTGATTAAGAGCACCGATCGCTCTTACAGAGGACCCGGGTTCGATCCCCAGCACCCACATGGCGGCTGAGAACCGTCTGAAACTCCAATTCCAGGAGAACTCCAGTTCCAGGGGAATCCGACACCCTCTTCTGACCTCCTCGGCATTGCACGACACAGGTGCACAAACCTACATGCAGACAGTACATTCATACGCATACGGAAATAAATAAAATTAAAAAAAAAAAAAACAGCCACAAAAGGTATTTAGGCATGAAAGCAAATGACCAATGCTCTTCTAGCCCCTCTGACCCTCTGGGGTGGATTGGTGTACATGGCTGACAATTGTAATTCATGCTGCTTGTCCTTATCTTTCCCCAACCAGAGGTTTTGGCAAACAACCCGGGTCCCTCCTCCTCTATCTCCCCTCAGCGCCATCTTGACCTGGTTAGCCAGGTAGGCCCCATCAGGCTCCCCTTTTTTTCTTTTATAACCCACCTCTTTCCGAGGTATGGGTGTGGCACCTCCTTGGAGGTTCATCATTGAAGCACCTTATGCAAGGTTCACTTTATAGTGTATGGAAGTCTTCGGGTTCCAGCTGGTCATAGCGCAACCTAAGGGCCATGAGTTATACCTCCTGGACTTTTCTCTAAAGCATAATTCCCTACCACTCCCCATCTTTCGTAAAATGGGGGTCGGCTGTTGAGGCATAGCCAGCAGGATGAGGTTAATTCTGGTCGAGTTTCATTCAGGGCTAGGTAGGCAAGCCTGACAGTGGCCTCCAATAATTCTCTGGCGTCCCCCAGTGTGGGCAAAGTGGGTGCCAGAGGGGGCGATGAGCTCCCCGACCTGGTCCCCCGAATGACTGGGGTCACCGGTGACCCTATCTCCGCTGCCTGCTGGGGAGCCTGGGGTATCACCTTTTGCACAGGGCGGGTGGCTGGACCCACCAGGGTGAGTTGTTCGAGGGGGTTCACTTGTCTCCTGATGGAAAACAACAGCCCCTGGTCATAGCCAGATTGATATAGTCTGAGACCCACATCTTCCCAACTTCCCAATCTGTCCCTTTCTTGCCCTCTTCAGTGAATGTTACCTGAATGGGGTTGCAGTGGTAATTGGTGTATGCCCCATAGAGGGGGTTGCTGGCCTTTCTTTGTGTCTTTACCCTAGTGACCCGAATAGCTCCCTTGTGCCCCACCCAAGAGCATGATCCTGTAGTCTCACACTCCCATGCCTTACAGTAGAAGTCTCCCGGCCCAGCACAGTCAGATATCTTTTTTGCAGTCCGGTTACTCCCAGGGCATACGTAAATGTCGGTGTCCCTAAGTGTGGCTCATTTGAGGACATGAGAACATCCCGGGGATCTAGGGTCCCCCACCACTGGCAGGGCGCATCCCTTTTGTCCGTTACATTCTGGCGTCCCCAGACACGTCCCAGCTTCCTCGGGTCAGATAGCAGAGATCCAAGAAGAGCGGTAGCCACCATGCGAGGGGTAGGGAATCATTCATGGTGCTGTTGAGGATCCCTCCATTGACGGGATTGGTCACCAACCATGTCACTCTGCAGTTGATGGGGGTTTTGGTGCAGCACTCCTGTCACTTCTGCCGTCACCCATGCAGCCACCAGCAGACTCAGGAACCACGCCATCTGTAAGTGTTAAAGCACATAAGAGCTTCTCAAGGGTCTGTTGCCCTTAGGCCTGGTTAGTCCTTTTTATCACTTTGTGTTTTCTCTTGTTTCTGAAGGTGAGTAGAGACCACCATATCCTCTTTCTTTCCTTGTTGTTTAGTTTGTTTTTGGTCATCCTCCTGTTCTGAGGGAATGGGCAAAAATTTTAGGTTCCTTGCCGGCCCCAGATAGGTGCCTCCTCCCCTATAGGATACACACACCCAAAGCCCCTTCCCATCGTAATTAGTGGGTCTGGGCCTTTCCATTGGTATGTTAAAGGATCTTTCCATTTAACCTTCACCTGGGGTTGAGGCTTGTGTGTCCCCAGTGTTTTTGGAACCTGGATTCCATCATATCTTTAGAAAAATTTAAAATATTTATAGTAAACAGAGCTTCTGCCAATTGCAGGTGGGGGCTTACTTCCCCTTTTTGTTTTTGTAATTGTTCCTTAAGGTAGTGGTAATTTCTTTCAACAATGGCTTGTCCCTGGGGGTTGTAGGGGATTCCTGTAGTATGTTTAATACCCTATCTCTCAAAGAAACTTTCAAGGACCTTAGAGGCAAAGCAAGGTCCTTTGATTTGGTGGGGCAGTCCTAATGTTGAGAAACATTGGAGAAAGTGGGATTGGGCATGTTTGGCCCTTTCTCCAGAATGGGCCATGGCCCAGCAGGCTCTGGAGTAAGTATCAATGGACATGAAAACATATTTAAGTTTGCCAAATTCGGCAAAGTGGGTGATAGCTGTTTGCCAGAGGGCATTAGGTCTCAGGCCCCAAGGATTAACTCCTTGGGGTTGAAGCGGGGGTACTCTGAGAAAGGGTTGGCAAGATTTACATGTTTGGATGATTTTTTTCAATTCCTTCACAGGCATCTGGGGGAAACTTTGGTGTAGCCCTCTTCAATTTACATGGGTTAGCTCATGAAAGTTTGCAGTTTCATGAGCTGTTAAGAGGTTAGGCCCCAAGGCCAGCTGGTCTGTTAGGGTGTTTCCCATAGATAAGAAGCCAGGGAGGCCCAAGTGTCCTCTATGGTGCTGGAGATATATTGGGGCACTCCTTCCTTCTAAGAGGGCTTTAAGTTCTACCATGAATGGGGAGATTGTGTTGCTGTCAAGTCTAATGTGGGCTTGTGGCAAGTGGGGTAAGAGGTTAGTAATGTACAGGCTATTGGAGAAGAGGTTTCAGGGTTCATGGATGTCCTGCAGCACCATTACAACTGCGAGAAATTCCTTATATTGAAATCTTTGACTGGTTGGGGTGGGGCCATTCCCTCTAAAAGCTACATAGGCTGAGCCGGCTCTCCCTCCATCAGTGAAGATGCACAGTGCATGCGGTATGGGTGTCTCAGAAAGCAGAGGGGGGCCATTGTGAGTGTTAGGGGAAATTTCTGTAAGAAGGTGGCCCACTTAGAGGGCCCAAAGTGGCAATCCACTTTCCCCATGAACCCTTCCAAGGAGATAGCCAGGCATGAGTGGTTGCAGGCTAGCCATTCAATATCTGATGTCCTATATGGGAGGATAATGTTATGGGGGTCTGATGTCCTATATGGGAGGATAATGTGATGGGGGTCTGATGTCCTATATGGGAGGATAATGTGATGGGGGTCTGATGTCCTATATGGGAGGATAATGTGATGGGGGTCTGATGTCCTATATGGGAGGATAATGTGATGGGGGTCTGTCCCGTAATGCCTCTGTGCCTGTGTTCTTCCCCTTATTATGGCATCCACTAATTGGTCTGAGAGTATACCTGAGGCGTACCTGCTGTGGATGTGTGTATCCATTCCAAGGGTCCCCCCTCTTGAGTAATTACTGCTGTAGTTAAGTCAGATCCCACAAGCACCCAAAGGGACAGAGGATGTTCTTTAGAATATCTAGCCAATGAGCAGCCATGCAAAGCCTCTTTAAAAGCCCTGGAAATCTCCCAATGCTCCTGTGTGATAGGGATCTCCTCCTGGGGACTTTTATCTCTCAGCAAGTCAAACAGCAGTGTTAGTTTTTTGGTAGGGATAGCTACCCAAGGCCTAAGCCAGTTAATCTCTCTGAGCAGACTCTGGAGCTGTGTTAGAGTAAGATGCTCTGGCGTTCTTATATCAGGCTTCACAGGACTGACCCTTGTAAGGAAAAAATGGGTTCCCAATATCTTAAAAGGGGAGATTTTTTTGGATCTTTTCAGGCGCCACTGTGAACCCCCCCTGCGTTAAAATTTTTGATATTGTTTCAAGGAGTCCCCACAACTCATGGGGGTCCTGGTGGCCAATGATAAGATCATCCATATAGAGGTGCAGAAGGGAATCCTTCCATGACAGCATGGGGGCCAGGAGGATGGCGAGGTACTGTTGGCAAAATTTAGGGCTCTTGGCCATGCCCTGGGTAATACCACCCACTCATATTGGTGATTGGGTGGTGAATAGTTGAGTGAAGGCACTGAGAAAGCAAACTTACTACAATCCTCTGGGTGCAGAGAGATGGAGAAGAAACAGTCCTTAAGGCCAATGACCGCAATCGTGAAATCTGTAGGGACTGCAGGAATCCAGGGCATGTCCCACAAGGGGGTTCCAAGAGGTTCTATTCAATCATTTATCTTTCTCAAGTCCTGGAGCATGTGCCATGACCCCGAGGCTTTACGGATAACAAAGACGGGGGTGTTCCATGGGCTCATGGTTAGGAGAATATGTCCGAACTTCAGTTGTTCCTCCACTAGCTGGTGTAAAGCTTCTAATTTTGGTCATGTTGAAGGCTGCTGCTTTACCCAAATGGGTTTACCCAGCTTCCATCTAATAGGGGGAATCCAGGGAGTAGTGGCCCCTATGATTGGGGGTAGATTTTGACTTGTTTCCCTTTTTCTGAATAGGGGGGTCATTCAGAGGATCCTCAAAAAACATCTTATGTCAGTGGTCAGTACCTCATCCATCTGTCCCAGTAAGTCTTGGCCTAGCAGGTTAGATGTGAGGCCCCAGGCCACTAGTGGTCTAATCTTTCCTTGATCTTCGTCCGGGTCCACCCATCTCATGAGGGTAGAAGTCTCCTCAGTCCTAGAGTTCCCTCCTACCCCTAGAACCATGGGCCCAGGAATTAGGGACCAAGTGGCGGGCACTTCCTCCTTTCTGAAAACTGTTCTGTCTGCTCCAGTGTCTATTAGGCATTGGAACTTGACGCCTCCAGTGATGACTGACATCTGGGGACGCAGGCCCTTGGTTAAGGGGACCGTCCAGTGAGCCTGAGTCCTCACATCTCTATGCCTGGCACCTCATTTCTCCAGACATGCTCCTCCTTGGTATGACGGGGCTAGAGGCTGCTCCAGGACTAGCTTAAAGTCTTGCCTTCCAGGTCAAATTTAGAACTGCAGTCCTTCCAATGGAAGTCTTTTCTGCATTGGGGACATGGAGTGGAAGGAGGTTTGGCCCCCATCGTTGGTGCCATCCTGGCCCCCCCTGAGGGCAGTCCCGTTTAAAGTGCCCCTCTTGCCTGCACCTGAAGCAGGCTCCTGCTCTACCCTTTTCCTGGACTTTCTGCCCCTGCATCGTCAAGGCTTGTGTAATGGCCTGTCATTGCCGTTTTTTATGCCTGTAGGGCAAGGGACAAAGAATGAGGCTGGTGGTGCTGGGTGCCTACATCTTGTGATACAATCACCCAACTACTCATGGACTGGTCCTTCAGGTCTGTGTAAGCCATGCGATGGTCATTGTTCATCCCCCCCTCCCCCTTCCAGTAATCTTATGAATTTGTCTCTAAGTTCTCCTGTGGGGAGTTTCTGGTGACTGCTCTGCTTGGCTGTGTCAATGAAGTTTGGCAGAGGTTCCCCAGGCTTCTGCCTCACCCCAGAAATGGGGGATTCTCTAGGCCCCTCACTTAACTTTCCCCCGGCATCCAGTCCGCACTGCCTCACCTGATTGTGGTAGGGGCCTGGGATTGTGGCTTGTTGGATCCCTGCGTGGTACCCATCCCCCGTCCTTGAGAGCATCCCAAACGTGATGGAGATGGCAGGATTGGCTCATCTATTCTCCTCTGCCCTAACCCTGCATTCCTCTTTGAAAAAGGCTGTCCACTTGATGAACATGGGGCTGGGAAGGACGGCCTTAGCCACGTCAATCCAGTCCTTAGGAACACAAGGGTGGTAGGTGATATACTGCAACAGAGTCATGGCCCACGGGGTATTGGGGCCATCCTCAGCCATTGCCTTATGGAGCTCCTTATGGTATTTGGCCTCCCATGGATACCAGTCCAAGGGAGATTCCCCCTTGGAATCCCCCAAGTTCACAGGAAATGCTTGCAGTTCCTCTTTAGGAGGACAGGCTTCTGCATATGTGGCCTCTTCCATCCCCCTTCTCCTCCCTGGTTGTGTATAGGAATCCATATCCCTTAGATCTGCTCGAAGGGTGGTGTAGGGGGAGGACATCTCTCCTGGGCCCTCCCCATGGGTGTAAGGGGGAGGGTTAGTTGAGGCGGGGCTGGTGGACTTGGGTGTTGGTTTTGTCTTTTCCTCTCCCACCCGCGTCTCTGTCCCCTCGGCGCGTTCTTTTGTAAAGGCTGCCCATTTCTCTTCGGTGTCCTTCTCTATCCCTCCCAATGCTCTCCCCAAGGCTCCATCCTCTGGGGGAGGGAGTGCATTCAGGTGTAAAGAGGCCTTTAGGGCCGTAATGGTAAGGTAGAAGCCAAGGGGCGGACCAATGCCAAAATGCCTCTCCCTCTCCCTTGCCAGTTTCTCCACCCTAGCCCAGGTTTGCCAGGAGAAGAGGTTGGCCCCCGTAAATTCAAGGGATGAGGGCGATGATAGTCTCCCAAGTGTTCAGGGCATTGGTCTCAGTTAACTCAAACTCCCTAGATTGTAACATGAGGCATAAAGCTCTCAAGGCAGGATCTTTCTTAGCTGAGGTTGCATTACCCATACTTAGGGTCTCACTTACCCTGGGATACCGTTTGGCCTCAGCCAACAGGCACAGGTCCACTCAATCGTTCCGGCCCCACGTTGCCCCACATTGGGTGCCAGGTGCTGGGTCTTAGTTGGGTCTGGTCCCAGAACCGACTGGGCTAAGGAAGGGTAAGTGCGCCGCTCGCCTGTTCCCCAGCCTCCTCAGTTCCTGGAGACACTCAGACGCAGGGGGAGTCCAGTCAAGCAGGTTCTTGTTCGTTGCAAGCAGGGCAGTGACTTATATACAAAACAACCACAAAAGGCATTTAGGCATGAAAGCAAATGACCAATGCTCTTGCAGCCCCTCTGACCCTCTCGGGCAGATTGGAGTACACAGCTGACAATTGTAACTCATGCTGCTTGTCCTTATCTTTCCCCAAACAGAGGTTTGGGCAAACAAACCTGGTCCCTCCTCCTCTACCTCCCCTCAGCACCATCTTGACCTGGCTGGCCAGGTGGGCCCCATCATTGGACACCAGACTTCCCCACAGAGACAAGCCTGGTAGTTGTGAAAGACTGTCATTTCCTTGGGTCCTGTTGATGTGGGGATTCCTACCAATTCTGTGCCCTGGAGAAGAGTATAAATAGAGGGAAGAATGTGTGCATAGTTCCTTCCATGCTACTGTCAAGATCTACATATATCTACTAAGGAGACAGAACCAATTGGTGCTTTTGAGAGGTGATTTCAGAAGAAGATAACAAGGATTTAGAATAAACAATGTATCCACAGAAAGAACATAAAATACAGAACGGTATTTCTACATACTGGAATCCAACTCTGTTTTTGATATTGACTTGTATTTTGAAAATCACTCATTTTTTGTCCCTGCTCCAATATTTATGAAAGGAAGAATGATTGTCCTTCTCTCCAATACTGCGGGTAGTGCATGTACCAACCCCAGCTGTGAAGATGAAACTAGCAGGATTTGTTCCACGTTACTGAACACCAGGTACAGCAGGTATTGACTGTGGTAAGGCAAAAGAAACTGCAGCAGCATGATCATTGTGCAGAGGGGTTCTGAGATTCTCAATCCTCTGCAGATCAGCCCTAGGTCACACATGGAGGCTATTACAGATGGATGTTTATGATATAATAGTTATGAAGAAAATGACAAATGAAAAATCCCTAATTTTTCATAGTGCTTTGCATCTACGGCATAACATAATTTTAGTTATGACTAGATATAACCTGAGGGAATTCAGAAAGATGTGGACTTTCTTCATTTAGTCACCGCCTTTTCTGTGTTCTAATTATCCTGATGTATGGACCATAACAGCCAACACCACTATGGGGCATCAAGGAAAGAGGAGGAAACGTTCTCACTTTTTGAGGGTGTCAATTATCCATGCATCCAGACCTGAGTTATGTCCCTCTGGGCAGATTTGGCTAGGTATATGAGTTTATCCCTGTCTGGTTTAAGTTACCATTAGGAAGTTTTTTCTGTAATGTGTAAACTGAGTTCAAACTTTCCAATACTCTGTGTTTTTGTTTCTGTTGCTGTACTAAAACACGGTGACCAAGGCAACTTTAAAATGAAGAGTTTATATGAGTTTACACTCCATTATGATGGGGAGGCATGGTGGCAGAAAGAGGAACATACTCAGCCTCAAGTAGGCACAGGAAGCAGCATGCAACTGAAAATCTTACAAGTCTTAAGAGCTCTCAAAGACTGCCCCTGGTAACACACTTCCTCTATCAAGGCCACACCTCCTAAACTCTCCCAAAATGGCACTACCAACTGGAGACAGCACATCTAAATATGTGAAGTCTATGGGGGACACTCCTTTTTTTTTTGTATTTTCGAGACAGTGTCTCCCTGTAGCCCCAGCTGTCTTGGAACTCACTCTGTAGACCAGGCTGACCTTGAACTCACAAAGATTTACCTGCCTCTGCATCCCAAGTGCTAGGATTAAAGGTGTATGCCACCACACCCGGCATGGGGGACACTCTTATTCAAACCACAACACTTTGGGATATTCCATCATTTTTGTACATATTATAAGCAGAGAGTTGTTATTTCATAGTATCTTCTTAAAATTATTGTATGCCAAATAACTTTGGAACATAAACATTATTTTGTAACAAAGGCCTTTTCTTTTTTTGGTCTTAATGACTCAGTAAAATAAATATTTCTTTCTGTAATATAGTTTCTGTATATTCATTGTCCACTATAAAAGGTTTGAATTTTCTAAACATGAAGTGCCTCTCCTACAATAAAACCACTGTGTATATAGGGATTACCTTGATCTTTTCTTATATTTCTGTAGAAATTTGGGTTGAAGGACAAGATGAAATGCAAATACCTTGGCAACTGCCAATGGTGTGAATAAAAACTACTCATAACTTACCCATGATTCTCATGTACTCTGTCTACACCCATGAGAGTGTGTCAGTACTACTTAACAGACTGAAGGTCAGATGAAATTTATTTTTAGTAGAAGCATCAAAATTGACATACACATGAATTCCAGAGAAAAGGATCATTCCTGTTTTCAGAAAAGTAACTAAAATTTCAGCCAGTTGTTGATTTTTATTTAGTAAAGAACACAAATTTTAGACCATTTCTTTTAAAATCTTGCATCACAACTATACTTTCATATATTTTTTAATTCACTGCTTTTCTAAAAAAGCAGAGTGACAATGCAAAGTTTAAATTCATACAAAAGTGAAAAAGTAGCTAAAAGGCAATGAGAAGAAAACTGAATTCGCTCATTGTCATTGCTCTCATGGACTCAGAGCAACTGTGGGCCCTACACCCAAACCTGCACAAAATGGTTTTCTGAACAGTCCATCAGGGGTGGGGGAGGGGGAAACTCATGAGGTGCTTCCCCTCCCTGAAGAGTTGTTATTGGCAGTTGATGGTAGCTGGGTGAAGAGGAATCTTTTTCTTCAGTTGTGTAGCCACTAATAATTTGCCCATCAGCCATTATATAACCCTTTTATGTTCATGCAGCCAATAGCAATTAAATGCAATCGGTCATAAAAAGTGAAAAAGACAAGAACAAGTTTAAAAGACAAAAAGTAGGAGGGTTAGCTATTGGGAAGAAGCTGTAATTCAACAGGAATGGAAAGGTGTAAGAGAGTAATACAGGTGAATATGGTGAAAATATATTATATACCTGAATGAACTTATTAAAGAAAAAATTTAATTAAAATAGATCTAGATGTATCAGATGAATTGGTATGAATCTGGAATGCAGGAAGAGGTATCAGAGAAAGGAGTATACACATAAAGGAATAGAAAACTGAATAGGAGCTGTAAACCCCCTAAATGACATTTCGTGATGAACGGAAAGATTATTCAAATATGACAATGATGATAAAACATTGAAAAGAAGAAATATATCAAATGACCAATGAAATTTAAGAAAAAATAGAATATCCAGCAATTAGAGATTAGTAAAGGAACATCTAGAGATTAAAAGTCAATCACAGAAACCATAGGATACTAGGGGAAATATTTTCAAATTGGAAAAATAAATCAGGGTATGTTCTGTGTGATTTCAGCTACAATACATTCAGGACTTGGCAAAGCATAGAAACAGCAAGATCAGTGGTGTTGTGAGTTAGGAGAAGGAGGGGATGCACCAGGAGAATGGGAAAGAGTCCAGAGCAGTGGATATGTCCTCTGACAGCACAATGGTTGACGCCGATACAATGTTGCACATTTGCAAAGCTGTAGAGAGTACAGCCATAACAGGAAATGGTGATGTGCAGTGTGGACTTCTGGTGATTTTGATGTGGCATTGGAAAACAATCCCCTGTGATAAATGCACTGCTCTGGTATGGGATTTGGTATTGACGGAAGTTCTGCATGCATTTAGGTTGTGAATGCAAAACCTCTATCCTTTTTGCAATTTTGGTTTGAAGCTACAACTAAAAATGGTCTTTAAAAATCAGACTGTTCTTAGCTACTTAGCTACTGTCAGAGAAAAACAACAACTAAATTGTCTTTGAGAAAAGAATCAGCCAAATACATTATTTTGTATTAGGTTGATAAAATACTTTGTCTCTTTTGAAGCAATTATGTAAAACTAGTGTAAGAACAGAGACAGCATCCCTGTTTACAGTGAAACCTCTACACCTTGGTCTCATGGAACATCATGGAACAAGGGGTAGAGAGAATACTCATACATCCCTCAACTCTCACCAGTGAAGCTTCCTCATGCAACAGTGTGTCATGCTTGGAGAAGGCCACACTGGCCAAGGTATAGAGAACAAGAGACCAGATGTCCTTGGATAGGACTCCTACATGGTTCAGGAACCATTGTGAAAGATGCAGCAGAAAGATTGTAAGATTCAGAGATGGTGCATGAACATAAGGAAACAGGTGACTCAGAACTTGCACATGTGAACTTGCAAAAATAGTGACAGCATACACAATATTCATGATGACTCAGTCAGACAAAAGCTTGGAAGAGGACTGAGGAAATGGGCAGTAGGCTCCAACCTTATCCAAGGAAATACTGGCAACTGATTACTGCAGGGTGAGGGAGAAGTCTGTAAGCTCTGGATAGGATGGCTAGACTCCAGTGGATGAATTTGCATCAAGGGAAATCTGGGTACACATGAGTGACCAGATAAGCCTTTAACAGATATGATGTAATGCAAGAAAGCTGGTGTGATGGGTATATGGGGGGTGTGGATGGTGGAGGGTATCTAAATTTGATTAAGATCCATTATGTGCAATGTACAAAAACCTTAATAAAAATAGAATACTAATGAATTAATGTAAAATAGGAAACAAAATAGATATAAAATATAATAAATATATTATATTTATTGTTATTGTAAATAAAATAGAAATTAACGAACTATTTGCTTTGAGATTAGTTTTGTGCAGTTTTTCAGGTCTAACTTCTTTTTTTCTTTTTATTCATATTTCAATGGTACCTAAACAAGTGTTTGATTATGTATTATATGAACATTCTAATTTTGGACCTGCAAGATAGCACTGTAGGTTAAGGTGCATGTTGCTGTCTGAAGACCTGATTTCTATTCCCGGAGACCAGCTGGTAGAAGGAGAAAAGTGATTCCCACAAACTGTCCTCTGACATTCACACAAATACCATAGAAAGTCCACTACGAACACAAACACACACCCACAATATGTAAATAACAATGTAGAGAATTGAAGTAAAATTACACACACACACACACACAAATATATATATATATATATATATATATATATGTGGAGAGAAGAGAGAGAGAGAGAGAGAGAGAGAGAGAGAGAGAGAGATATCTCCCTGCAGTCCAAGCTGGCCTGGAACTCACTATGACCAGACTGGCCTCTATATCACAAAGATCTGCTTGCTGCTGCCTCCTGAATGATCAGATTAAAGGCCTGTGCCACCACACCCAGCTTAATAAATGTGTTTTTCATGCTTAGTTGTATTTAAGTTATTCAAATGCTGTATTTCAGACTAATCTTTCACATTTGCTGGATTTGTGTGTAAACAGAATAGCTTGGACATACAGAAGGTGGTATAAACAAATAAATGTATAATAATAAGACAAGAAGGATTGTTAAGCTTAAAAATCATTCAAAGAATTTAATCATAAAACATACATTATATACATTTAGTCTTTGAAAAAGCAACATAATCTTGAAAGTAAAATTTTCCCACTTTCACTTTCTGAAGACATTTGAGGCTCTAGAAAGATGAATTTCCTTCTTACCAATGTCATGTAGTTAATTAGTGGCAGAGATTATATTAGAAACATGATTCCTAGCTTAGTTTAAATTCTTTTATAACAAGTCCCAGACCTATTACATCAGAGCAAGTATGTGGACCACATTAATTATTTAAGGGACTCATTGTTCTGTGAAGTAAATCCAACAATGTTAGAAAATAAATACAATGATGTTGGAAAGCAGTGGGACAGTGTTATGTAAATTTGGCCTACTTAAATCAAATAGCTCCAAAAATAAATTCTAATCCAGTTTATATTGCTTATTTCATTTATAATACTTCAGAAAAATAAGAAGGAACATATATGCATATCTAATTATAATTAGCTATTCCTAAAATCATTCTTGTGTTCAACATCTTCACTGCTTCATGCAGCCTTTCAGAATGGAGAGTATATTTTAATTATGGCACTATGTTTACACTATTACTACTTCTTTTCTGAGATGCATGATGTAGATTTAAAAAACAGTGTTTTAATTAAACCTTTGAGAATTTCATACATCCATACAATGTATTTTGATCATATTTATCTCCAACTTCTCCCCTTAATTCCTTCCAGATCCCCACTTGTCTGTGTGCCCCCTCCCAGCTTCATGCATGTATGCATATGTATATATCAAAATACAAGATTTACCCTGATCCTCCTTGACTACTGGCTCCTTCAAATTTTCCACACCCTTTTCTGTGATGGTCCCTGAACCTCGTAGAGAGAGACTGTGATACAGATGTCCCATTTGGGGCTAAGCCCTTGTTCTAGTTTGCTTTCCCATTGCTGTAACAAAACACTGACCAATTCCAACTTGGGGAGGAAAGGATTTGTTTATTTGGCTCACATCTCCTGGGTCACAGTTCATCATTGAGGGAGCCCACTATAGGAACTCAGAGGAGGCAGGAGCTGAAGCACAGGCCATGGAGGAATGCTGCTTACTAGCTTGGTCACCTGGACCATGCCCAGCCTTCCTTCTTATACTGTACATAACAACCTGCCCAGGGGTGGCACCACCCATAGTTGGATGGGCCCTCCTACATTGCTCAACAATCAAGACAATGCTCCACAGATGTGGCCATAGGCCAATCCAATGGGGCCAATTCCCTAACTGATACTCCCTCAACCCAGGTTTGTCAAGTTGACACTAAAGCTATCTGGCATAGCCCTCTATAGTCACTTATTTTTTGCACTTTGACCAGTTGTGAGATTCTGTGTTAACCGCCTGCCATTGGAAAAAAAAAAAAACTTATCTGATGAGATCTAAGACTCATATGAATTTCGAGTATATTCTGATACTATGTCCATTTAGCACCATAATAGAAGAAGGTTCAACCCTGAGGGTAATGAGCTCCTCAGCTATAGATTCTTGGTCAGATTTATATTACTAGGCATGGATTTCCTCCTATGGAAAGGGCCTTAAATCAAATAATAAACTTATTAGTTACCCATGGGTATATGCTGCCACATCATTTGTTATTGTAGCTCAAAGTGTTCACAACTGGGTAAGAATGTTGACGATGTTTCTCCAGTAACAACCTGCATAGCACCTTATAGTATAAAAGCTATCCTGCAGGGAGGCAACTTATTGGTCATTACCAACCTGATTTCTCCATGTCCCATGACCAAGGTGACTTCAACAATACAGTGTTACCATCAAATTCTGGTTAGGCAACCAAGAGCAATAGCAATAGTTTCTTCTATTTTGAGGGGTCTTCAGGACACACTTGACCAATGACTCTGGAGAAACCCCACACCCGGCAATGGGATTTTGTTAGGTAATCTATAGCTTCCGGAAGGAACATTATCCTGCTTAAGGTAACTCCAGTTAAACTCTTTTATATAGGTATATCTATATCTCTGTCTGTGTATCTATCAACTATCTGTCTGTCTATCTAACTAATCTATCTATATCTATCTAGCTGTATATATCCTATCTATCTATCTATCCATCATCTATTGGTAGATAGAGCATATAGAACAGTAGGTTTTCATCAGATTTTCATAACGTCCTAAGAATTAGTTGTCGCTCTCATGATCCCCTCTTCTGTCCTACTCTCCCGTCTCTCTCCCTTCTTAAACTTCCCTCCCCATTATTCTCCTTTTCCCATTTGTATCACCCATGTTCATGATCTTCCTTCCCATAATTATCTATTATCTTGTATTTCCTAACCCATCCCCTAAAATGTATTCTCTCTAATTTATTGGATTCTACAGCTACTCCAAATTAAACACACAAATATAAAGTTTCAACACTAGGATTCACAGATAAGATAATACATATGGTACTGGTCTCTCTGAGCCTAAAAGGTTACTCAGTATGTTTTCCAACTTCAACCATTGGTCTGTAAATTGCATAATTTCATTTGTCTTTACAAATGAATAAATTTCCATTGTACATAGCTTCTATATTTTCAGAACAGTTGAATTGCTTTTCAATGTACTAAGAAGATTATGGTATTAAAATATTTCTATGAGTTTGTGGCAGAATAAGTTTCTCTTCTATTCTATGTGGTGTAATTAACCAGCACATAGTCATTTTACATATATTATATATCTGTCATATATATCATATCCTGGAAAATGAGGTGGTTGCATGTATCTGGCACTGATTTTACAGAAGACAGTAAAGAAAATTTCATTGTTCAATTGAGAAAAACAAAAAGACTTATTGAAATATATTTAAGATGTAGAAACTTTTAATAATATGCATAATCTGATAGTCATTACCTCATCTGGAGACAGCAACTATCTCATAAATATTAGTTGAGTGGATTATTTCTCAAAGTTGTGAACAAGACCAGATCATTATTCATTTATTAATATTTGTATTAAATATGCTTATCTTATTTTTACATCTATAAAAGGATTTATTTTGGTAAGGTCTCTGATAGTAAGTAGTATTTTGTTCATTAATTCTGATTAAGAATAGCTTTCTGGCATTGACTTTATGATAATGATGTGCTCAGACTCAGGTAGGAAAAGTATCTTGTTCAATTAGTGATGAGTGTCTAGTGCAAAGGTCAGGAAGACATCATATATAACTAATGTATTTTCTATACATTTAGAGTTAGTCAAAGATCTTCCTAACTATTTCATGGTAGGACCAAATCTATGTCGGTAGCTCTGGATTCCATTATATATCCTTTTATCTGGCTCCTTCTTTCCAATGTAATTATTTACATATACCATCCCACTAAAATATTCAAATTTGTATAAACATTAGCCACTGCAACTTGTGGTAAAGTTAGGAAAAGATCAACATCAAAAATAGCTGCAGGAGTATGCGGAAAGAAAAAAAAGACATTTGGCATAGTTTCTTAGCTTACAAATTCTCAAAATTAACTACCACCTCAGCATAATAAATGCAGAAAAGAGAAAGATTTAAAAGCTTAACACCAAATCCTTATATGTAAATATATATCCTGATGTAACTGCAGGAACCAAGTAAATGAAAAGGAACTATGAAGGGAAAGGGAAAGAGGAACCCTGAAATAGAAGGCTAGTAGGTGACAGGTGTAACTAGGGGAGAAATGGACAAAATGGGAGGACAGATGAGGGGTTATAGAAGGAAAGGTGGGGATAAAGGGAAGAAAGAAGCCCAAGAGAAGTAGGACTATAGGAAATGGTCAGTATCAAGGGAGAAATGGGGATACTCTGTATCCTAAATATGGATCTTTTAGTTACCAACAAGTATACCATTCACCACTCATTAAAGAAGTTTGATTTTGCAACAGATGAGGGCTGTTACAGAATTTCACAACTGGTCACATACAGAGAATAAGTGCTCAGCCCTAAGTGACACATACATTGGAACTTCTACACCTAAGGCTCATGGAACATAGAACAGGATTATAGAGAAAATACTAATGCATCTTCCAATTCTCTCTAGTGAAGCTTCCTCATGCAACAGAGCACAATGCCAATAGAAAATCTGTGGTGTCGCCGCCGAGATTTGTGGCAGGGCCCACTTAATCCTGGGATGACCCATGTGGAAAATACACACAGGAAAGCACACCACGTGTATGCAGGTTGAGGTTCAAATGCAGAGAGAGATTTTATTCCAAGATGTCTGCTTAAATATCCATCATGACTCAATTGTCAGGGCTGAATGATAAATCTTTTCGTCACTACACTCCACCCCATGGTTGTGGCCATGGAGGTTCCATTGGCTTAGAATCCAACCCATCTTAACTAAGTTTTCCCACAAAAGTCACAGCTGTCCAGAGTGGAAAGGATAAGAAACTGCAGAGAGCCTGTCCCTGGATAGGACAATGCTATTTTAAAAACTATATTATTTTTCAGAATTTAGCCATGGGGAAATGTGATAGTTGCTCAAGAAATAGCAAGTAGAGATCCTCCAAAGATCTCAACCTGAAACCCAAAACCCTGAAAGTGATAGAAGAAAAAATTGGCAACAACCTACAAAACATAGGGATAGGAAAAGACTTTCTAAATCAGACAGCAGCCAGAAATAAGGTCAACAGCTGACAGTGGGACCTCATCAAATTCAAAAGCTTCTGTACAGCAAAATAAACAATCAAGTAAGTAAAGAGAAAACCCACAGAGTGGGAGGAAACATTCAGCAGTGATACATCTGACAGAGCATTGACATCCAGAATATATAGACTACTTAAGAAACAAAGAACAGTCAGGCGTGGTGGCACATGCCTTTAATTCTAGCACTTGGGAGGCAGAGACAGGTGGATCTTTGTGAATTCAAGGCCAGACTGGTATACATAGTGACTTCCAGGATAGCTGGAGCTACAGGGAGATCCTTTCTCAAAAAGACAAAAAAAAAAAAAAAAAAAAAAGAAAGAAAAAAAGAACTAAGAAAATGATTGACCTACTCAAAAGATGGAGTAAAGAGCTGAACAGAGACTTCACCAGTGAGGATGTAAAGATGGCTGAGAAACATCTTAAAAAGTGTTAAACATCATTAATAATTAAGGAAATGCAAATTTAAACCACTCTAAGGTATCATCTCATTCCAATAAGACTGGCCAAGATCAAGCAAACAAAAGACACCAAATGCTGGAAAGGTTGTGGAGAAAGGGGAACACTCATCCACTGCTGGTGGGAATATAAACTCATACAACCACTAAGGAAAGCAGAAGGGACAATCCTTATAAGACTCAAAATGAGCCTACCACCTAACCCAGTCATACCACTCCTGGGTATATAACCACAAGACTCATCCAACCACAAAGATACATGCACAGCTATGTTTATTGCAGCTCTCTTCATAATAGTGAAGAGCTGGAACCAACCCAAATGCCCCTCAACTGACAAGTGGAAACAAAAATGTGGTACAACTACACAATGGAATTCTATGCAGTGGTAAAGGAAGATGACATCATGAACTTTGCAGGTAAATGGATGGAACTAGAAGCCATTATGCTAAGTGAAGTAACACAGTCCCAGAAAAAGAAAAAGAAAGAAAAAGGTGAATGGTTTCCCTCATTTGTGGATGCTAGCACCAAATCCCAAGTTGGCAGGCAAGCTGAGCAATTTTATTATTATATTTCTTTGTATCTAGAATAGACCTACTACTTATATTCAGACATTGTAATTACTGTATATGGGCGGAAAATAGGCATTCGTGTTGTAGAGTAATATAAACTTAAAGGGAAAAATGTGAACTCCAAAACATATTTTGGAATTAACATACAGTTTATTCCTGGATGTCATAATTTTGATACATATATTTTGTTTATATAGGCATGATTTGGCTAATACAAAGGGGAGGGATCAACAACAACATAAGGACTGTGTCAAAGAACTGACTGATACAGTTAAATTCTGCCCAGAACAAGCCTCTGCAGAAAAAAATCCTTGGAAAGACTGAGAGAAATATGCAAGACATGCATGGCAGAATGCATAAACTGGGGTGCGGGGAGAGGAAGGGAGAATGGAATGTATCCAAATTGAACTGAAAATCATGTATGAAAATATATAAAATGTCAAAAGAACACAAAAAGTAGGGATCCTCTAGAATGAGTGGACCAGCAGGACTTTTAGTTACCTGCCAATGGTACTTCGAAAATGAAGACACATTTCCACAGTGCAGGGAGGAGAAAATGCCATGTCTCTTGCTGCTTCTGGTTCCTTTGGCGTGGTCACTCACTGAAAGGATTGGATGCCATGTCTTCCTTTAAAGCTCAGCTAAAGTACGCTTTCATTTTGAAATTTTCCTCAATAAGTCTGAAGTATACTAAACTGATTTTATGTCCCAATAGCAGTTTTCTTTCTCTGTCCCCTATGGCTGGATGTACTACAGACATGTGTTTACAAACTCCAACTTTTAAATATTAAATTAATTAATAGAAAGGACTGGGTCTTACTCATTTTTCTCTTAAATAATAATGAGAAAATGTTATTTGTGCATAAATGAGGAGACTCAAGGAACAGTCATGATCCAATCAGGAGTCATCTAAATTAGTCATGGGTAGAGAAAACTCAGGGAAAAAAAAATGAAGACTCTCTAATAGGCAGCTGTAGCATACCATGTGCCTCTCAGATCCTGAGGCAACTTCAGTCAAACAGGAGTAACAAAAGAGAGCCAATGAATTTAATATTTTATACAGATTTTAACCTCTAGCAAGAAAACATGGATTATTCTTATGATTGACCTAATGAAAATAAGTATTTGAACTTTAAATTAAGCAAAGGTGAAATATAGAATTATTAAATACTAGTTTCAACTATAAACACAGAGTTATTGAATAGTAAAACTAAGCTGGATCTTGAGGACCATCTTTTCTAAAAACGTCCAGAAAACAATGTCCAGAAAGTTTTAAAGATTGGTCTAAAACCAGAAATTAACAGCAATCTATACATATTTTTTTTTTTTGGTCTTTTCGAGACATGGCCTCCCTGTAGTCCTAGCTGTCCTGGAATTCAATCTGTAGACCAGGCTGGCCTTGAACTCACAAAGATCCGCCTGCCTCTGCCTCCCAAGTGCTAGGATTAAAAGCATGCGCCACCACTATTTCTAAGAAACAGGGCTTGAAATTATCCTGAATTTTGCAGGTTAATCAGACTTTCTTACAAATGATGAATGCATTTAACTTTTCCTGAGATAATAAATTTGTTTTTTGTTTTGTTTTTATAATTTTAATTGAATTTTTGTGTATTTCATACATAACATCTCAATCAATCTTAATTGCCTTTATACCCCCTTCTCCATTGCCATCCATTCGCAGAATTCCCACTGGAATTCATACATCATGTCATTTGTGTTAGTCCCATTGTGCCTTATGAAATTATGTTGTAAAAACATCTAAATAATTTAAATATACAGATGCAAACACCTAGGGAATGAATAAAAATATATTTTGGAAACACCCATAAAGCTTGCAAAGGAGGACCAAAGCTTTACCCAAAGACAAGTGAATGCTTGTGGCTCTAAGGGAGCCAATGAGCTTCAGAGGGCAGTGCAGTATCCCTCTTGATTTCTGTGGATCAGAGAGGCTCCTGTAATTTATGTGAATACTTGACTGATACTAAAATATAAATGTATACTTCAGGATTTCCTCCGTTTTCCCTTTCCCCTCTTTGTCTTGTTTCCCTTTACTTCACAGCAGCTGTAAACATATGCTGAAACATATATTTTCAATCTCTGCTATATAGTGAAAAAGGTTTTTATTGCACAGTCTTAGGACTGTGGAATAAAATGGAAGAAACAAGTACTTGAGCTTTTTCTTAACAGACTTTAAGGTTGTTCTGACTTTAGCATATGTCTATATTTCTTCCTCCTTCTGTGTGTTAGGACAAGCGTAGCAAAAATTCTTCAACAGCTTTTAAAATAGAACAGCTGTAAAGTTAATTGCATGTTGTTTGTGATTTCTGCAAACTGTGACATTCATTTTCCTTTCATCTATTGGGACCTTGTGAAAATTTGGTCAAAGGTACAGAAATTTAGGAGTCAGGACGAATACATTTCAGAGATGATCTACTTTCAAGCTTAAGGTCTTATTCCTTATGATTGAACTCCAATCTGAAATTGTGATCAAATGGACATGAAAGAGCTCTATCTTTTGGAGAATGGGGGGGGGCAGAAGTCAAGATAAGACTTCTTCACTTATAACCAGCTCCTTAAGTTTGATTTTACTTTATTTCCATAGCTTTGTGCTATTTTCTAAAGAAACTGAAAATTAAAGTAAGTATAAATTTGTCATTGTTTGTATTCTTCTAAATGCCATTCTGTATCGTTGTAAAATTTGTCACAGCGGATCTGTGTTTCCACACTGTAAGCTGAAAAATGGGTTTGAGATTTTTTCTAATTGAATTTTAACTGTAAGTTAAATATTTTTCTAGTGCAAAATCAGACTATCTTAAGCCTTAAATAGGCATATTACAAATTTGGATTCCCTATTGGTGTTCATTGCTCACGCTATGATTGCATTTCTTGTGATACTTATGGGTTTGAATCATGAGCATATGTAAAATTATTCACAAGGAAAATGAAGATGAAGCAGGAAAGCCTAATAATCAGATCAGAAGAAATAGTAATTAGGCTGTGGAAAAGCTAGAATTGTTTATAGAAGACTTTTGTTCAGATAAGAACTCAAAACTATTTAACTTTTTTCTTGGTTCCCAAAAAGAAAGCAGCAATAGCATAGCCAGGGCCAGCACTATTTATAAGTATATGCTGTTTTTAGAACTTATTTTAGAAAGAACTAATAATGTTTCTAAAAGGTTTAAGATTGTATTGTTGTGATTGAATGAATTTGTATAATTTGTGATAAAACAATCACCTCAGACTGAAGAGTTCTTTATAAATAAAAAGAAATTTCTCGTTTGAAATTCATTGGTCATAGGTTCATAGCAATTTACTCTTTACCTCTGTTACATTCCTTTCTATCTCACTCTAATTCAATCCACACAGTTATTTGTACAAAAAATCATAATCATTTTCTTGTGCCTTGAGTGTAAGTTTATATAGATGTTTAAAATCAGACAATATTTATATTAGGTAGTAATGTCAAATTATATAGATAAGGCATTTTAGTAACAAAAGGTTAAATAACACATTGAGGGGCCATTTTGCATCAACCATTACTCAATTAGCCTGGCTCAGCTTGGAAACATATTTCTGTTCATGAACAGTCTCCTCCTTTGACAGTCTTTCCATTGGTTAACATGTTTTGGTGCCTTACCATCTGCAGTCATTATCCATCATTATTTCTTCCACTTTCAACCTCAGTCCATGCTTTCATTTAAGAAACAAATATTGGGGCTCCAGACAGGCACATGGACTCAGTGAGGTGCCGGTAAGGCAAGGCAGAACTGCCTTGACCCTTGGAGGATAAACACCCACCCCTGGAAGTCCAAGCTTGAGCTCCAGACAGGCGCACCAACTTAGTGAGGTGCCAGGAAGGCAAGCGGATACTGCCTTGATCTTTGGGGGGCTCGACACCCACCTCCGGAAGTCCCAGCTTGGGCTCCAGACAGGTGCAGGGACTCAGTGAGGTGCTGGTAAGACAAAGCAGAACTTCCTTGACCCTTGGGGAATCTACCACTGTGTGGGCCAAAATAGCAATACAATCTCCCCCCCCTTCCCCTGTCAGCCTGGTGGAGGTGTGGTGCAAAGGACCTAACAGGTGCAGCATTAGTAATTATAGACTGTGCAGCCAAATTTGAGATGCCAGAATCCAAAGAAACAAATAAACAAACAAATCCACATGCCAAAGAAAAAACAAGAAGGGAAAAGCTCATAATAAATTCACACCAAACTCTACCAACCCTACAGAAAATTCCCTACAATGAGATCTCCAAAGAAGGAAGCCAAGACACCAACCTTAGAAGAACAACTGTAGACATATTCAAAGAAATTAGAGAACTAAGGGAAAAGATTGAAAAACTGAAGAAGGACCTAGAGGGAAATAATGACAAATATTGGAAAGAACTAAAGGGAGAAAATGACAAATTCCAGAAGGAAGTGGAAATGCTGAAAAGATCCCAGGTCAAAATAAAAAAAAGAAAAGGACCAATGAACCAAGGAGCTCCAAGATGAGAATGACAGGCTCCAGAGGGAAGTAGAAAATCTAAATAAATCACAGGATGAAATGAAAAAAGAAATTGAACATTCATCCAATCACCAGGAAAGGATGGGACAAAGCCTTAGAAGCAGAATGGAAAAAGCAGAAAAAAGAATATCAGACCTGTGGATAATACAGAGCAACTAGAAAGCTCAAGCAAAGATTATGAAAAATTAAAAAACAAAACAAAACACAAGAGTGGAACAACCAGGAAATGTGGGACACTATGAAAAGACCAAACCTCCACATCATAGGGATAGAGGAAGGAGAAGAATCCCAAGACAACACTATTGATGAGATCTTCAACAGTATAATAGAAGAAAATTTCCCCAAACTGAAAAAAGACAATCCCATACAAATACAAGAAGCACATAGAACACAAAATAGGATCAGAAAAGAAACTCCCCACAACATATAATTGTTAAAACACTAGATGCTCAAAACAAAGACAAAATACTGAAAGCCACAAGAGAAAAGCAAGTTTCATATAAGGGGAAACCCATTAAAATTACAGCTGACTTCTCAGTCCAAACTATGAAAGCTGGAAGAATGTGGACCAAAGTATTCCCTGTGCGAAATGATTTTAGATGCAACCCAGACTACTATATCCAGCAAAAATGTCAGTTATAGTTGAAGGAGAAAGAAAAACCTTTCACAACGCAAACAAGATGAAAGAATACATGTCTAAGAAACAAACACTTCAGAAAATCCTCGAAGCAATCCACACAGAGGAAAGGAACAGCTATCCTTAAGTAATTAAAGAGAGAAATCAACAAAAGGATAACAGAGTAAATACAAACCTAGACCAAAAATGCAAACAAAAAATAAGGTGGAAGGAAGCAACACACATCTCATAATAATAACCTTAAATACTAATGGTCTAAACTCCCAAATCAAAAGACATAGACTGGGAGAATGGATTAGGAAACAGAATCCTTCTATATGCTGTCTACAAGAAACCCATCTCATCCTCAAAGACAGACACCACCTTAGAGTGAAAGGATGGAAAAAAAAATTTCCAGGTGAATGGTACCAAGAAACAACCCAGAATGTCTATAGTAATATCAGCCAAAATATATCTCATATAAAACTAATTAGAAGAGACAAAGAGGGCCATTACTTCCCTGTCAAAGGAACAATTAACTATGAAGACTTCACAATCCTAAATGTCTATGCACCAAACTTTATGGTACACCTAACTTTATAAACACTACTTTACAGGACTTCAAGACACAGATTAATCCTAACACACTAATAGTGGGGGAGACTTCAACACCCCACTGAACCACTTGGATAGATCAACTGGGCAAAAAATAAACAGAGAGACATCACAACTGAACAATATAATACACCAAATGGACCTCACAGACATCTATAGAATATTCCACCCAAACACCAGAGAATATACTTTCTACTCAGCACCTCATGGAACATTCTCCAAAATTGACCACATACTGGCACACAAAAGAAATCTCAACAAATATGAAAGGATTAAAATTATTCCATGAATTCTATCAGACCACAGTGCAATAAAGCTCAATATAAACAACAGAATAAGTGCAACTAGTTACAAAAACACATGGAGACTAAACAACACCATTCTGAGTAATGAATGAGTCAGGGAAGAAATAAAAAGTGAAATAAAAGTATTCATGGAACTGAACAAAAGACAATACAACAAAAAACTTGTGGGATACTTTAAAAGTAGTCTTGAGAGGGAAATTTATAGCCCTAAGTGCCCACATCAAAACAAAACAAAACAGAAAGGGAACAAATAAACAATTTAACACTGCAGCTAAAAATTCTTGAGAGACAACAACAAATGAACCCTCAACCAAAAAGACAGGAAGAAATCACAAAAATCAGAGCAAAAGTCAATGAAATATAAACAAAGAAAATATCTAGATATTTATCCAAAAGCTGGTTCTTTGAAAAGATAAACAAATTAGACAGACCTCTAGCCCAGTTAACAAAACAAAACAAAAAAAGAGAGCAACTCCAAACCAATAGTATTTGTGATGAAAGGGGAAACATCACAACAGACAAAGTAAAGATTCAGGCAATCATATGGGAATAGTTCAAAAACCTATACTCTACTAAATCTGAAAACCTGGAGAAATGGATGAATATTTGAAATCATGGGAACCAACAAAACTTAACCAAAGAAGAGATTGACAGTTTAAACAGATCCCCAATATTTGAGGAAATTGAGGATGTAATAAAAAAATCTCCCAACTTAAAAAATCCTGGGCCCAGATGGATTCACAGAAGAATTCTATAAAACATTTAAAGAGGTCCTACAATCAATACTACTCGATCTGTTTAGAAGGCTAAAAACAGGGAATTCTCCCAAACTCCTTCTATGAAGTCACCCTAATAACACAAGCAGGCAAAGATACAACCAAAAAAGAAAACTAGAGACACACCTCATTAATGAACATAGATGCAAAAATTCTCAACAAAACACCATCTTTATTGCAGCTCTCTGTATAATAGCCAAGAGCTGAAACAAACCCAAATGCCCCTCAACTGATGAGAGGATGACAAAAATGTGGTACATCTACACAATGGAGTACTATTCAGCGCTAAAGATGACATCATAAGATTTGCAGGTAAATGGATGGAACTCAAAGCCATGATGCTAAGTAAACTAACACAGTCCCAGAAAAACGAGTGGTGAATTGTCTTCCTCATCTGTGGATGCTAACACCAAATCCCCAGATGAAAGGCAAGCTGAAGAACATTATTATATTTCTGTTTATCTGAAACCAACTATGTTGTTATAATGTAAATCTCTTAATGGGCTCTAGAATCAATCCACCACTTGCTTTCAGACTCTGTAATTACTGAATATGAGTGGAAAATATGTATGCATATTTTAGTGTAATATAAAATTAAAGGAGGAAAATGTGCATTCCTCAACATATAAAGAAAACTGAGAGAAAGATGCAGGATAGTTATAGCAGAGTGCGTTATCTGGGGTGGGATGGGGGGAAGGGAAAGAGGAATATGTCTAAACTGAACTTTGAAATGATGTCTGAAATACACAAAACATCAAAAAAGAATTATAAAAAAACCAAAAAAACCCCAAATATTCCTGTTTCATATATTTTTTAGCATTTAATACCACATATCTCAATCATATTTAGACCCTTCCCCTATCTTCACACCTTCATAGCCTGCCCATAGTGTTTCATGTATTCTCTTATCTATGTTAAGGCCTATTGAATCTTGGTTGTGTTCCCAGATGACCCTCGATGCTAGTTCATCTAATGGAGGCTGTTCAGTCTATCTAGATCCACTCTTTTTTTAAAAAGGTCCTCTTAGTTGTTGGTACTAGCATCCACATATGAGGGACACCATTTGTCGTTTGTTTTTCTGGGACTGTGTTACTTCACTTAACATAATGTCTTCCAGCTCCATCCATTTACCTGCAAATTTCATGATGTTGTCCCTCTTTACTGCTGCATAGTATTCCATTGTATACATGTACCACATTTTCTCTATCCACTCGTCAGTTGAAGGGCACCTGGGCTGGTTCCAGCTTTTTGCTATTATAAAATTAATTAATTAATTAATAAAATACGTGTCCAAAAACAATTAAGGATTCTGGAGATTATGGGAGATTATGCATACAAGTTGTATGGCCTTTCTTTGTTGTAGCTTTTCGCTCTCATGTTCTCTGTTATCGTCTCTGTCTCTGTACTTCTCTTCTTTTCTTCTCTGTTTTCTGAACAATTCTCTAATAGAATGATATGGGAGGACATATATATACACATATCTATGTGTATGATATACAACATGATTATGTATCATAGATGTCATATATTATATATAGTTAAATACATAATGTGTATATCTACATATATGTAATAGTACAGATAATATTATATACTTAATATATTAAATACATATAATGGTATGCATAGATATATTGTAATAACATATATGTGTGTAAGTTATCATTATAGCTATACTATAGATATAATTATTATAAATCCAACAGATAGAACGCAAATGGGCAAGAGTCCCAGCCTTAGCTGAGGACCACTGCTTGCAACTGATCACTGCTGGGTTAGGGAGAGTAGGCAACTTTTTTATTTTATGTTTTATTGT
This sequence comes from Rhizomys pruinosus, assembly GCA_009823505.1. NCBI lineage: Eukaryota > Metazoa > Chordata > Mammalia > Rodentia > Spalacidae > Rhizomys > Rhizomys pruinosus. The sequence goes on from VZQC01003889.1 coordinate 1,126,963, forward strand.
CTTTTTGACGACAGGTCTCCCTCTAAATGTAGCACCCAGGCTAGCCTTGAAACTCCTCTGCTAGACCAGGCTGGCCTTGAACTCACAGGGATTCGCCTACCTCTGCATCCCAAGGCCTTGATGAAAGGCATGTGCCCACCAATCCGCTAAGAGGACCTTTTTTAAAAAAGAGTGGATCTAGATAGACTGAACAGCCTCCATTAGATGAACTAGCATCGAGGGTCATCTGGGAACACAACCAAGATTCAATAGGCCTTAACATAGATAAGAGAATACATGAAACACTATGGGCAGGCTCATGAAGGTGTGAAGATAGGGGAAGGGTCTAATTGATGATATAAATGTTAAAATTAAATAAAATAAATATATGAACAGGAATATTTGGGGTTTTTTGTTTTTTATATAATTCGTTATTTGATGTTGTTTTGTGTATTCAGACATCATTTCAAAGTTCAGTTTAGACTATTCCCTTCCCTTCCCCCCATCCACCCCCAGATCATCACTCTGCTATAAATATCCTGCATCTCTCTCTCAGTTTTCTTTATTGTTGGGAATAGCACATTTTCCTCCATTTAATTTTATATTACACTAAAATATGCATAATATTTACTCATCTCGTCCTCCAGAGTTAACGCAAGTGGTGGATTTTAGAGCCCATTCAGAGAATTACTTATACACACTAGTTGGTTTACAATAAACCGAAATATACATATGTTCTTCAGCCTTGCCTTTCATCTGGGGGATTTGGGTGTTAGCATCCACATGAGGACGCCAATTCACCACCTCGTTTTTCGGAGACATGTGTTAGTTTACTTAGCATATGTTTTTAGTTCCATCCATTTACTGCCAAAATCTTATGATGTCATCTTTAGCGCTGAAATAGTACCCATTGTGTAGATGTACCACATTTTTGTCATCCTCTCATCAGTTGAGGGGCATTTGGGTTTTTTTTTTTTTATTTTGTTGAGAATAAATTTTGGTTGACAAGTATTTTTGTGAGAATTTTGCATCTATGTTCATTAATGAGGTGTGTCTCTAGTTTTTCTTTTTGGTTGTATCTTGCCTGGTGTGGTTTATAGGGTGACTTCATAGAAGGAGTTTGTGGGGAGAATTCCCTGTTTTAGCTTCTAAACAGATCGAGAGTAATTGATTTGTAGGACCTCTTTAAATGTTTATAGAATTCTTCTGTGATCCTCTGGGCCCAGGATTTTTTAGTTGGGAGATTTTTTTTAACGATCCTCAATTTCCTCAAATATTATGGGTCTGTTTAATGTCAATCTCTTCTTTGGTTAAGTTTTGTTGGTTCCCATGATTTCAATATTCATCCATTTCTCCAGTTTTCAGATTTTTAGTGGAGTATAGTTTTTTGAAACTATTCCATATGATTGCCTGAATCTTTACTTTGTTGTTGTGTGTTTCCCCTTCATCACAATACTATTGGTTTGGAGTTGCTCTCTTTTTTTGTTTTGTTTTGTTTAACTGCTAGAGTCTGTCTAATTTTTCTTTTCAAAGAACCAGCTTTTGGATATAATATCTAGATATTTTTTTGTTCATATTTCATTGACTTTGCTCTGATTTTGTGTGATTTCTTCTTCTTTTTGTTGAGGGTTCATTTGTTGTCTCTCAAGAATTTTTAGCTGCAGTGTTAAATTGTTTATTTGTTCCCCTTTTCTGTTTTTTTGTTTTGATGTGGGCACTTAGGGCTATAAATTTCCCTCTCAAGATACTCTTTTAAAGTATCCCACAAGTTTTTTTGTGTATTGTCTTTTGTTTCAGTTCCATGATACTTTTATTTCACTTTTATTTCTTCCCTGACTCATTCATTACTCAGAATGGTGTTGTTTAGTCCTCCCATGTGTTTTGTAACTAGTTGCCACTTATTTGTTTGTTTATATTGAGCTTTATTGCACTGTGGTGCTGATAGAATTCATGGAATTATTTTAATCCTTTCATATTTGTTGAGATTTCTTTTGTGTGCCAGTATTGGTCAATTTGGAGAATGTTCCATGAGGTGCTGAGTAGAAGTATATTCTCTGGTGTTTTGGGTGGAATATTCATAGATGTCTTTGAGTCCATTTGGTGTATGTATTTGTTCAGTTTGATGTCTCTGGTTTATTTTTTGTCAGTTGATTATCCAAGGGGTTCAGTGGGGTGTTGAAGTCTCCCCCACTATTAGTGTGTTAGGAATTAATCTGTGTCTTGAGTCCCTGGTACGTAGTGTTTATAAAGTGGTGTACCATAAAGTTTGGTGCATAGACATTTAGGATTGTGAAGTCTTCATAGTTAATTGTTCCTTTGACAGGGAATGTAATGGCCCTTTTGTCTCTTCTAATTAGTTTTTATATGAGATATATTTTTTGGTCTGATATCCTATAGACATTCTGGGTTGTTTCTTGGTACCATTCACCTGGAAATTTTTTTTTTCCCCATCCTTCACTCTAAGTGGTGTCTGTCTTGAGGATGAGATGGGTTTCTTGTAGACAGCATATAGAGGATTTTGGATTTGTTTCCTAATCATTCTCCCAGTCTATGTCTTTTGATTGGGGAGTTTAGACATGTAGTATTTAAGGTTATTTTAAGGAGATGTGTGTGCTCCCATCACTTTATTTTTGTTTGCATTTTTGGTCTAGTTTGTATTTTACTCTGTTATCTTTTGTTGATTTCTCTCTTTAATTACTTAAGGATAGCGTGCCTTCCCTCTGTGTGGATTGCTTTGGAGGATTTTCTGAAGTGTTGTTTCATAGACATGTATTCTTTCATCTTGTTGCGTCGTGAAAGGTTTTCTTTCTCCTTCAACTATAACTGACATTTTGCTGGATATGTAAGTCTGGGTTGCATCTAAAATCATTTCGCACAGGGAAAACTTTGGTCCACATTCTTCCAGCTTTCATAGTTTGTGACCGAGAAGTCAGCTCGTAATTTTAATGGGTTTCCCCTTATATGAAACTTGCTTTCTCTTGTGGCTTTCAGTATTTTTGTCTGTTTTGAGCATCTAGTGTTTTAACAATTATATGTTGTGGGGAGTTTCCGTTTTCTGATCCTATTTTTGTGTTCTATGTGCTTCTTGTATTTGTAGGGATTGTTTTTTCAGTTTGGGGAAATTTTCTTCTATATATACTGTTTGAAGATATCTTCATCAGTAGTGTTGTCTTAGTCATTCTCCTTCCTCTATCCCTATGATGTGGAGGTTTGGTCTTTTCATAGTGTCCCACATTTCCTGGTTGTTCCATTCTTGTGTTGTTTTTTTTTAATTATTTTTTTTAATTTTTGAGTTTTAGTTTGTTATCTTTATTCTTTTTTCTTTTTTTTTTTTTTTTTTTCTGCTTTTTCCATTCTGCTTTAAGGCCTCTGTCCCATCCTTTTCCTGGTGATTGATTGATGTCAATTTCTTTTTTTCATTTTCATCCTGTGTATTTATTTAATTTTCTACTTCCCTCTGAGCCTGTCATTCTCATCTTGGAGCTCCTTGGGTTCATTGGGTCCTTTCTTTTTTTTATTTTGACCTGGGAGCTTTCAGCATTTCCACTTCCTTCTGGAATTTGTCTTTTCTCCCTTTTTTTTTCATTTCCATTTGTCAGTATTTCCCTCTAGGTCCTTCTTCAGTTTTTCAATCTTTTCCCTTAGTTCTCTAATTTCTTTGAATGATGTCTACAGTTGTTCTTCTAAGGTTGGTGTCTTGGCTTCCTTCTTTGGAGATCTCATTGTAGGGATTTTCTGTAGGGTTGGTAGATTTGGTGTGGATTTATATGAGCTTTTCCCTTCTTGTTTTTTCTTTGCATGTGGATTTGTTTGTGTTTATTTGTTTCTTGGATTGGATCTGGCCTCAAATTTGGCTGCACAGCTATAATTACTATATGCTGCACCTGTTAGGTCCTTTGCACCACACCTCACAAGGCTACCAAGGAGGTTGGGGGGGGATTGTGTTGCTATTTTGGCCCACACAAGTGGTAGATTCCCCAAGGGTCAAGGAAGTTCTGCTTTGACTTACTGGCACCTCACTGAGTCCAACGTCTGTCTGAGCCCAAGCTGGGACTTCCGGAGGTGGGTGTCGAGCCCCCCAAAGATCAAGGCAGTATCTCGCTTGCCTTCCTGGCACCTCACTAGTTGGTGCACCTGTCTGGAGCTCAAGCTTGGACTTCTCAGGGGTGGGTGTTGATCCTCAAGGGTCAAGGCAGTTCTGCCTTGCCTTACCGGCACCTCACTGAGTCCTGTGCCTGTCTGGAGCCCCAATATTTGTTTCTTAAATGAAAGCATGGACTGAGGTTGAAAGTGGAAGAAATAATGATGGATAATGACTGCAGATGGTAAGGCACCAAAACATGTTAACCAATGGAAAGACTGTCAAAGGAGGAGACTGTTCATGAACAGAAATATGTTTCCAAGCTGAGCCAGGCTAATTGAGTAATGGTTGATGCAAAATGGCCCCTCAATGTGTTATTTAACCTTTTGTTACTAAAATACCTTATCTATATAATTTGACATTACTACCTAATATAAATATTGTCTGATTTTAAACATCTATATAAACTTACACTCAAGGCACAAATCTAAAATGATTATGATTTTTTGTACAAATAACTGTGTGGATTGAATTAGAGTGAGATAGAAAGGAATGTAACAGAGGTAAAGAGTAAATTGCTATGAACCTATGACCAATGAATTTCAAACGAGAAATTTCTTTTTATTTATAAAGAACTCTTCAGTCTGAGGTGATTGTTTTATACAAATTATACAAATTTTTTTTTCATTCAAATCACACAAGTTAAACATCTAAACCTTTTTAGAAAACATTATTAGTATCTTCCTAAAATTAATTTTCCTAAAAACAGCACTAACTTATAAATAGTGCTTGGCCCTGGCTATGCTATTGCTGCTTTCTTTTTGGGAACCAAGAAAAAAGTTAAATAGTTATTGAGTTCGTTATCTGAACAAAAGTCTCTCTATAAACAATTCTAGCCTTTTCCACAGCCTAATTACTATTTCTTCTGATCTGATTATTAGGCTTTCCTGCTTCATCTTCATTTTCCTTGTGAATACATTTTACCATATGCTCAGATTCAAACCCATAAGCTTCACAAGAATGATGCAATCGGAAGCGTGGAGGCACATGAACACCAATAGGGAATCCAAATTTGTAATATGCCTATTTAAGGCTTAGATAGGTCTGATTTTGCACTAGAAAAATATTTAACTTACAGTTGAAAATTCATATTAGAAAAGACCTCTCAAAACCCATTTTTAGGGCTACAGTGTGAAACAAGATACCGCTGGTGACTCAATTCTTAAACGATTACAGAATGGCATTTAAGAAGAATTACAAAAATGACAAATTTATACTACTTTAATTTTCAGTTTCTTTAGAAAAATAGCACTCAAAGGCTATGGAAATTAAAGTAAAATCAAACTTAAGGAGCTGGTTTTAAAGTGAAGAAGTCTTATCTTGACTTGCCTGCCTCCCCCCCATTTCTCCTGAAAAGTTAGAGCTCTTTCATGTCCATTTGATCACAATTTCAGATGGAGTCAAATCATAAGGATAAGACCTTAAGCTTTGAAAGTAGATCATCTCTGAAATGTATTCGTCCTGACTCCTAAATTTCTGTACCTTTGACCAAATTTTCACAAGGTCCCAATAGATGAAAGGAAAAAGAATGTCACAGTTTCAGAAATCACAAACAAGAAACATGCAATTAACTTTTACAAGCTNTGGTTATGGTGGGTTACTTTAGCCTAGACACATGTTTGGATGTTCAATCCTCTGAATTACCCAATTTCTCACCCCTGTTAAATATGAAGGTCTTAACTGTGGCCTTATAACATCTAACTGCTTAGACGGATGTCGCTTGTCCTCTGCCATAGCGGTCGGCACTCTTAACCACTAGCATCTCTCCAGCCCGAAATGAAGTATTTTAAAAGAACCTCAGAAGATGGACAAACCTCCCACATCATGGATTGGGAGACAAAATACTTAGTATAAAATGTCATTCTACCCAAGCTATTGTACAGAATTTACTGCGATCCCAATAGAAATCCAAGAGTTTTCCTTCACAGCCTTGGAAAAAAAATCCTCAATTTCATTGGAAAAACAAAAGGACCCGAATAGCCAAAACAACCCTGAGTGAAAAGAGCATACAGGGGGGATTTACCAGAATTCAACTATATACAGGGCTATAAGTCATAAAGACAGGCTGGTACTGGCACAAAAAACGACCAGTTGTACCAATGGAATAAAACTGAAGATCCCAAACCTGAGCTCAATCAATTTCAGCCCCCTCATATTTGACAAGGGGGCAAGAAGACACAATGGAAGAAGACTAGCATCTTCAGCAAGTGGTGCTGGAAATGGATCACCACTTGTGAAGAATGAAATTAAACCCCTACCTCTCACCTTGTACAAAGTCAACTCCAGATGGACAAAAAGACCTCAACGTGTGAAACCCCAAACTCTGGAGGTGAGAAGAGACGCTGCAGCAGAATACAAGGACATAGGTAGGAAAAGACTTCCTAAACAGACAGCAGCCTGCACAAAGAAATAAGATCACAAATGACAAAGGGACCTCATTAAACTCAAAAGCTTTCTGTACATCAAAGGAAACAATAAAGAGAAGGAGAGAAGAAGACCCACAGAGGTGGGAGGAAAACCTTCACGCAGAACATCTGACAAAGCATTAATCTCCAGGTATAAAGCTACTCAAAAAAAAAACAAGAAGAAAGAAAACAAATGAACACTCAAAAGATGGAGCAAAGATCTGATAGAGACTTCACAGAGGAGGAATAGAGATGGCCGAGAAAATTCTAAGAAGTGTCATACATCTCTGAAATTAGGAGAATGCAATTAAAACCACGTTGAGATACACCTTACTCCAATGCTCGGCCGGATCAGAACACAATATGATACCAAGTGCTGGAGGTTGTGGGAGAAAGGGGAACACTCATATCCATGCTGGTGGAATGTACACTTGTACAGCCACTTATGGTAACACGTGTGGAGAACCTTAGAAGACTCAAAAGAGCCTTCCATTTGACCCAGTCATACCACTCCGGGTATTATACCCACAAGACACATACTTACTGCAAAGATACATGCCACAGCTAGTGTCATGCAGCTCTGTTACACATTTATTTATTATTTATTTTTATGTGTATGAATGTACTGTCTGCATGCAGGTTTGTGCACCCGTGTCATTCAATGCCTCAGAGGTCAGAAGAGTGCGTCGGATTCCCCTGGAACTGGAGCTAAAGACGGTTCTCATCCGCCATGTGGGTGGAGGGGATCAAACCCGGGTCCTCTGCAAGAGCAGTCGGCACTCTTAACCGCTAGGCCATCTCTCCAGCCCCTTACAAGTATTTTTAAGTCATATACAGGTACTCTGTAGGCTCAGTAGTGAGGCATGGTATCTGAAAGGTTAAAAATAATAAAGATGATCATGGAGATATAGAATTGTAAGCGGATGAAACATCATATGCTCTCTCCAGAGGCAACAGAAAGAATTCATTATTCAAGGGTTGGGAAGAAGGCTGAGTTGTTAAAGGTGGAGAGGTGGGAAAGCAGAGTTACTGAATCTATGATGAGATGAAAGTGTCAGGATTTAAGGTTGCTTTTGGTCATAATAGGGATTTTGCAGTGTCTTAAGAGAAATAAGATACACTGCAGCAAAAGTGACTCATTAGAATTTTTGATAGATTCTTATAGACACAGCAGGGAAATTGCAAATGTTACAAAAGCAAGATAGATGTTGCATGTATAGGTCAGCGTGGGGTGGGAGAGGAGACAAGACACTGATTCCAGACAGCAACATTTAGTATAAAATGAGCAGACTTCAGGCCAATCAAAATTTTCTAATCATTTTCTGAAAGGCTTTCTTTTTCTGGTTTTGAATGTTTCTTTACAGTTGCTGAACTCAGATTCACAAATGTCTTCTCTACTTATCTGAATCCTGTGTTTTTGAAAAAGGCAGTCAGAATGATTACCTTCCCAAGCTGCCTGTTCACTTTCTTTTATCCATGTCTTTGTTTTTAAACAAGCACAGCTTCCAGAACATATGTTTATGGAATAAAAGGCACTACTGGATATTCTGTTATAGCTGAGTCTTGATAAAACACATCTGAGACACTGAACTCGAAAATAATTTTATTTACTTCATAGCTCTGTCCACGGTCAGTTTGTTCCATGCCCTTCAGCTGTGCTGATGCAGTGTAGCATGGCGGAGGTGTGTGGTAGGGGAAACTTCTCAACTCCTGATAACCTGAAAGAAAAGACACAAGAAGTGGGTTATTATCTAACAGGGTATGGCTTCAGCAACCTTCATGAGCATGCCTAACAACACTAATCTCCATCCATTACACCCATCTCTTAAGCTTCCAGCTTTTTTGTAGATCTGATGACTTTATTGAACATAATGAAATTGGTGCAAACCCACTTTTTTCTAGTTGCATGTAACCTTTTGGTCAAAATATATAAAATATGCAGTATTTACCACATTATCCTCTTTTTTTGTAAATGGAATGCTTCAAATACATTATGAAGCACTCATGGTAAAAAATAGTCTACAGGTAAAAGTACAGAAGTAGGAAAGTCTTAGCTACATATATCATACCTCACTAATGGAAGGTATGGAATCACTGTATCTCAGTGTACAGCTTTAAGAATAACCCACAGCAGCGGGCGGAGAGATGATCCAGCAGTAGTTAGAGTGTCGACTGCTCTTTGTCAGAACCCGGTTTGATTCCAGCACCACATGGCGGCTAAAACCAATATAACTCCAATTCCAGGGGATCTGACACCCTCTTTTGACCTCCGCAGCATTGCATGACAGGTACACCTATCTACATGCAGACAGTACACTTATACACATATAAAAGTAAAAACAAACAAAATAAAACAACAAACCCCAAATAACACCCTACAGAGAAAGAAATACTAAATTCAGTGTTTTGATAATGCGTGAATGTCCTTATTAAAACCTCAGATAATGACAACTTTCTTAGAAATATCATCCTGATATTAGACACTGCGGAGGTAGGAATCAGTAATTCTGCTTTAACTGCTTACCTTTTACAATTTTTATTATTCATGGTTTAATTCATTTTACACTAATTATCTGCATGGGAGATACCCTGATCACGAAGGTGTTTTCCCAGGGCGCGGCTATCCATTGCACTCCTGGATGTGCTGACCCCTGCGATTTTGCCCAAATGCGGAAACGACTGCATAATTTGTGGTATGGGTGACTGCGTTCGCGCTCTCCCCTGTAAAGAAAAAAAAAACAAAAAGAAAAAAGAAACACTAATGAAACCATCAAAAAATTAAAGCCACCTACATAAATGTGGACAGATCCTATTGTAGCAGTAACAGTTGGGACGAAACATGATCAAACACTCTAATATTCTTCATGAGACATGATTCAACACAAATCATACTGACAAATGGTTATTAGCATGACTCAGTAGAGGTGTGTAGTGCAAATGTCTAGAAAGTTAATTGGCAAACAGATTTGTCTTCATTCAAATCAGAATCTCCAGCTTTAAGCTCCATACTGTGGACCAAATCTTTAAAATATGGGACTTTGGAGAGAGAATACAGAGCCAAACTGTAGCAGATGCTGATCATAGCTGTATAAATAGATATAACTATTTCTATCTAACCATTGGGTTGGTGGTAATTGGCACCACCTCTCAGGCATCTGAAACATCCTTGTCCCTGTTGCTTAGTAATTTCTCCTCTGAGAAACTATTCTAAACCACCCAGGGATTTTATTGTTAAAGATGTTCACTCAAGTTCTGTTTTTAATAGCAAAGGAAGAAACAACCCACATATATAAAAAATACGGATGGTTATGAAAACCATGGTGAGTGCCGTGCCTGTTCTATTTTCTTGTTATTCCTTCACAGTAAATTGCTCTGTTTAATAATATTAAATATGTATTTTTCTGATCACATTTATCAGTAATTGTACTCAAATTATTATTTTAGAAATGAAACATTATATTTACATTTTACTGACTTTTCTTCAGAGTTTTCCTAAGTTTTAGAGAATAAAGGAAGTGAAGATATTAAGAAATTTTATAAACTATAAAACTATAAGCACAGATCAATAGTATCTGTTTACTGGATCAAGCCGCATCTTCTGAAAGCCTGATATGTGCATTCACTTATGCATATACATATGTTAAGTATCAATTTAGGTATATGATTCCCTAATAGATTTTATAGGAAAGCCAAATGAAGGATCATTTGAGCATAATAATCATCCTCTAATTTTATAAGAATTCTCTCTTGAAAGATGCAAGACATATATGGTAGAAGACATGAACTAGGGTGGGACGGGTGCAGGGAGAGGGGAATGTGTCTAAATTGGACTGAAAGATTATGTATGAAATACACGAATTATCAATAAAAGTATTAAAACAAGAATTATTCTCTTAATCCCCACACCATTCATTCAGAAGAAGGAAGAATTATAATACATGGACTGCTTTAGAGACAGCAAGGTTAACCGAAGGCAGCAGGAAGAGTCAATACCATATTTGACATGTCACAATTCATCTCTTCTTTGTGCCAGTATCTATATGGGCGAGTTTTATAAAACATATAAAATTCCATAGCATTTATGGAGATGATATGATGTAGAAATAAAATTGAACAAATAAATGGTGTTTCTACTGTTTCTGCAAGACAAGACAGGCATGGATGGATTGCTTTAAGGGCCAATAATTGGTCATTGTGTTACAGAACTGAGAGATGACCAGGATAATAATAAAGATAACAAAGTCAGAGAAATTTGATAGTTACAGATGAAGGCTTTCTAACTTCAAATTGGTTCTTAAATCGGAGACCTTAACGGACAGAGTAAATATGATATTGAAATTCTGGGATCAGAGAAGAAAGATTTTTTTTAATTTTTATTTTATTTTATTTTTTATTTATTTCTGTATGTGTATGAATGTACTGTCTGCATGCAGGTTTGTGCACCCGTGTCGTGCAATGCCGCGGAGGTCAGAAGAGGGTGTCGGATTCCCCTGGAACTGGAGTTCTTCTGGAATTGGAGTTGCAGACGGTTCTCAGCTGCCATGTGGGTGCTGGGGATCGAACTTGGGTCCTCTGTAAGAGCAGTCGGCGCTCTTAACCACTAGGCTATCTCTCCAGACCCGAGAAGAAAGGTTTTTATCCTTTTGTTGTGGCCTTATGGTATCCACGAATAGGAGTCACTTGGGAATTAGTAATACAAACTTCTTCCTTATCTCATTCTCAGTCTCCCCTAATCATACTAATAATGCAAGACCATGGATTTAAAAGAGAATGATTGATTGTATCTATTTGCCTTTCCTTTGTAATATCTAAGCTAGTTTGCATTACACAGGCTGTGTCAGACTCCTTCATGCTCTGTACATTAACTGTTTAGCTGCTGCATCATGGCACCATATTAGCAGAGCAAATGGAATCGATGGAATAATAGCATGTGGCAATGTAAAAGAATATTGACCAAAGAAATGAAGGGATGTGTGAGAGTCTGAGACTCCAGGTCCTAAAATGATCATTTCCCTCAAGAGTTCTCTGCTTAAAGAAAGGCAGGGTAGACAAAGTGAGGGCATGAGAGAACAGTATCAGGTGCCACCCTTTAAGGAAGAAAATGAGTAGTGGCAGTTATAGGGAGCTTCCCTGGCAGGCAGAATGTGTTTTAATGCTTGCCAAGAGGAGAGAAGACACCAGGAAACTATTCTCCTTTTGTTTTTTAAAGATTATATTTGTTTTTATTATGTGTATGATTTTTTTTACCTGCATCTATACAAGTGTACCACATACATATTTGGTGCCCGTGGAGGCCGGAAGAAAGTATTGGACCTCTTAGAATTGGAATTAAAGATGGTGTTAAATGCCATGTGGGTACCTTTCCGAGATCAGCTAGTACTCTTAACTGCTGAGTCATCCCTATAGCACAAGAAACCTAATCAAAGTAGGGTCTGGTGTGATGTGGCTTTAAGTAAAGGGGAAAAAAAAAACCTAAATTGAGCACATGTATTCCATATCCTAAAGGAGTTAGTAAAAGAGTCATTCATTCATTGACAAATTACCTTTTTCAAAATTATCAGGTTGAAAAAAATAGAACTGTAGTTGTTTTGGTTTGGTTTTGGTTTTTGAGACAAGTTTTCCCTGTTCCTCTAGAGGGTCTAGAACTCACTATATAGACCAGATAGCCTCGTTCTCACAGAGACCTGCCTCCAAAGAGTTGAGATGAAAGGTGTGCACCACCATGTATGACTAGAACTTTACTTGTACATTAACTTTCCCCCCAAAGATTAAACAATAAATAAAATGTATTTTGAAATATATGTATAGTGAAGACTCCACATGAATATCATTAAAGATTAACCTCATATTAAATGTGCTCTTCATTTATACATGTACGGTTCTCCAAAGCATACCAGTGGTTCCTTCCTCTCTTTTATCTATCATCTATCTATCTATCTATCTATCTATCTATCTATCTATCTATCCATCATCTATTGACAATTTCTTCACCTGCCTACCTGTTTACCTATATCTATCTATCTATCTATCTATCTATCTATCTATCTATCTATCTATCATCTATCCATCTATCATCTATTGACAATTTCTTCACCTGCCTACCTGTTTACCTATTTCTATGTTTTGAAGAATTAGCAAATATAATTATCAGGGCTAAGTTTCATGACATGCATCTAGCAAGCCAGAGACCAAAAAATTACATGGTGTTCTTCCAAGTTTAATTGGAGGACAGGAGAAAGCTCATGTCTCACACTGAAGAGCAATGTCTAAGGAAGAGAAAAATAATTGTTCTTACTCAGTACATAGATGGATGGAATGCTGTCTATTCACATGGAGTAGGGCATTCTAATTACCAAGTCTACCAATTCAATCACTTTAAGTGAAATAAAGAAGGCAGAGAGAGGTAGCCTTACTCTTACATAGATTCTGAAACAGATGATGTCATATGGAGAGTAGTGTGGTAAATGGAGTCTTGAGAGAGTAAACCAAAAAAAGGACATTGAAAGACACGGGAAGGCTCATCAGTCGTTACTAAGTCATATAGGAGCAAAAGTTTTGATGTACTGCTACATGTAGGATTAGTGGAGAAAACCACTGTGTACTGTGCATCAGAAATCTACAAAGAAAGGTTTTGGAGGATTCCATCATGAAGCAGTGGTAAATGTTTGAGAAGATAGATATGTTTAACCTGATTTAAACAAACATTGTTTACATGTATTGATAAATATTTTTTACCTGTATCACTTGCAATAAACGTAAGTATGTTACTCTTGTCTAAGAATACTTTCACTTACATACAAAAATGATAGGTAACTAAATATATGAGTTCCCCTATGTCAGTCAAAGTATATACAATTAAGCATCACAACTTTATCCATAGGAACAGAAGGGAATGACAAGTTCCTGTCTTATTCTATCTTTTAAAAATATTTTATTGAGCTTTGGGGCATTTTATATAATAGATATTAATCAAATTTAGATACCTTCCTCCATTCAGGCCTCCATAAGCCTCACTGGATTCCATGCATTTCATTATATATGTTATGTCCTACCTGGTTAAGTGTTTGTTTCCAGATGTCCACTGGTGCAATTTCATCTCCTGGAGTCTAGTCAGCCTATCTGGAGTCATTCCCTTAAAGAAGATCTACTCTCCCTCACCCAGCAGTAAATAGTTGCCATTTGTTCCCTGGCTGGGTTTGGTACCTGCTGCCCATTTCCCTTGTTCTATGATGGGATTTTGTCTGATAGAGTTGACATGGCCTGAGTCTTGTGCATGCTGTCACCATTTTTGAAGTTCCCTGAGGCCTGGAAGCCTCTAATACCTATGTTTACATCCCTGGACTACCCCCTCCAGTTCAGGAATCTAATTTTACCTTTTATTTAAGAACATAATTTTTGTAGCATTGAAATTCAGTTAGACTGATTGCTACTGGGTGAGGGATACTATGCTTTACCATCTCTAGATGGGCTGACGAGACTTCAGTGGATGAATTTGCACTTAAAGACATTTGGTTACAAATCCTTGACTGGATAGGGCTTAACATGTATGGCAGAACACATGGGATTTGGTGGGGGGTTGGGGAACATGGATGAGGTTGGGGTCTAAACTTGATTTATATTTGTTATATTAAACTACAAAAGCTCAATAAAAATTAAAAATAAAGAAAAGAAGGAAGGAAGGAAGGAAGGAAGTGGAGAGAAAACAAGCAAGCAAGAGAGGAACATGAGAGTGGGAGAGAAAATACTTGGGAGGAAGGAAACAGCCAGCATGAGTGGAAGTGGGTTCAGAGAGGGTAGCTGAGGTAGATGGAATCACAGCACACGGAATGAAATTATATTGTCAAAAACTTTAATTAATTAACAAAATAAAATAAATGCTTAAGGCAGTTAACTTAAAAGGGTTATTTTGGCTCTTGAGTTTGGACGTCTTAGCTGATGATCAATTTAGCCCCATAGGCATGTCTGGACTGAGTTTAGGTATGCATGAGCTAACATTCCAGCCAGTGCCTTCCAGAGACAGGAGCGAGAGTCACTGCGCCTCTCTGGCTATACTCATGAATTGGGATACAATGATACAGAGGTCTGGGATTGGTCCCTGGGAGTTGACGTCACACTGCCTGTACAATGATCTGATACATTTGAATAAAGAGTCATTCTGTATTTGATTTATACCTTACCACATGCCTATGTGCTGTGCTTTCCTGACTGTGCTTTCTGTATGGTCCACCGTGGAAATGACTGGGTCAAACCACAGGCCCCTGGCACATCAGAGTGGAAACACAAGAAGAGCGAAATTAGTCATTTCTTTGCCTGGAAGCAAAAAGAAGGAAAAGCACATTAAGCAGCTCTTGCAGCCAGTATGCTGAGAATTACGCATGTGCAGAGCTTGTCCCTCATCAACCTAACCTGCCCTAGGCAGGCGAGACTATACAAGCAGTTGAGTTGCAGACCTGGGCCAGTCTCAGGCGACAGGATGACTGCACTAAGAGGAGAAATGGAATGCAACAGTACATAAACTCTAACCCTGCCGCCAATAAATGAATCTGTGTCAGCTCGCCCTCTGTCTGCATTCACCTAATTCCCAGGGTCTGTTTTTGTGCCAGTACCAAGCTGTTTTTATGACTATAGCCCTGTAGTATAGTTTTTTTTTTCAACATTTTTTTTATTGATGCTTTGTGCATTTCATACATCATTTTCCAATTCAGTTCAGGCATATCTCCCCTTCCCTTCACCCCCACCCCCACCCCAACCGAGATCATGCATTCTGCCATGACTGTCCTGCATATCTCTCTCAGTTTTTTTTT
>VZQC01003889.1:1153237-1196390 GCA_009823505.1 Rhizomys pruinosus
TTAGTTTCTTTTCCTAGGTGTTTGAGGATTGTTGCTCCTCTCTTCTGCCCTTTGAATTGCTTCAAGTATTTTATGAAGAGTTGGTTTTCCAGACATGTATTCCATCATCTTGTTTATGTCATGGAAGATTTTTCTCTCTCCTTCAAGTATAGTCGACATTTTTGCTGGGTAAAGTATTCTGGGTTGGCATCCATAGTCCCTTAACACAGGGAATGCTTTGCTCCATGTTCTTCTTGCTTTCATGGTTTGAGGCGAGAAGTCAGTTGTAATTCTGATGGGTTTCCCTTTGTATGTGACTTGTTTTTCTTTTGTGGCCCTCAGAATTTTGTCTTTGTTTTGGGCATCTAGCATTTTAACTATGATATGGCGTGGGGTGTTTCTTTTCTGATCTTGTCTATTTGGGGTCCTATGTGCTTCTTGTATTTGTATGGGCTTGTCTATTTTTAGTTTGGGGAAATTTTCATCTATTATTCTGTTGAAGATCTGATCAATACTATTCTCTTGAGATTCTTCTCCTTCCTCTATTCCTATGATGCGGAGGTTTGGTCTTTTCATAGTGTCCCATATTTCCTGGTTGTTCCACTTTTGTGTATTTTTAAATTTTTCATAATCTTTCCTTGAGGTTTTTAGTTGTTCTGTGTTATCTTCCACGTCTGATATTCTTTGTTCTGCTTCCTCCATTCTACTCCTGAGGCTTTTTCCATTCCTTTCCTCTTGATTGGATGAATTTTTGATTTCTTTTTTCATTTCCTCTTCTGATTTCTTTAGTATTTCTACTTCCTTTTGTAGCTTCTCAATCTCTTCCTGTAGCTCTTTGCTTCACTGGTTGGCTTCCTTATCCTTTTCAGCATGGGATCATTTCTGTGTTTCCCCTTCCTTCCAGAGTTTGTCATTCTCTCTCTCTAGTCCTTTTTGAGTTCTTCATTCTCTTTTCTCAGTTCTTTGATTTGCTCTTTATAATCTTGTACTTTAAGTATGTTCCTAATTGTGCTTCTGATATCTGTGTCCTGGGCCATACCCAGGGGGATCCCACTGTAGGAATCTTCCACAAGGTTGGTAGAGCTTGGTGCAGGATTATCCTGCACCTTTCCCATGTTGTCTCGTCTTTGTGTTCCTGGCATATGGGCTTCTCCTTGCCTGTATTCCAATGTGAATCCCAAATGCCTCTTCCTTGTGTTGAAGGCTTGGTTTGCTTGCTTCCTTCAGATGCCTTTGAAATCCCAGTTGGGGGGGTGCTCTTTAGCCTGTGCCCCAGTACCTGTGCTTCAGGTGGTATTGGGAGATCTCTGATCTCAAGACTCACAGAAACACACCTTTTATACCAGCTGGGATGATAACTCGGGCCCCACAGCCACAAAAGCCAATTAAGCCAAAAACAACTAGATTAACTAGATTAAATCAAACAAGAATCTGCCTTGCTGAAGCACCCAGCTTCTACCTACCTACCTGCGCTTCAGGTGGTCTTGGGAGGTCTCCCCATCTGATTGAATTTGTATGGCACCATTGCCACAACTTCACATATGCAAGCTTCCGCTGTCTTGAAAGCCTCTGCTTTCCTATGTTAATGAACCAGCCCTGGCTCTTACAATCTGTTCATCCCCTCTTCCGCAATGATTCCTGAACCATGGGTGGGTGAGGTTTAATATAAGAGTCCTGTCCAGTGACACACACTCTGAAGTCTCTTTTAAAAAGAAAGAAAAAAAAACTTGGCCAGTTGTGACTTTCTGTGTGCATCACACTCAGTTGTAAAAGGAAGCTTCATTGGTGAGAGTGAAGGGATGCATTAGTTTTCTCTCTACTGCTCATTCCACTGTTTCATGAGTCTTAGGTATAGAGGTTCAACTGCAGATGTGTCACCTAGGACTGGGTAACTCTGAGACATATATTCCCTGTCTGACCAGTTGTGGGATTCCACAGTAGCCTACACCTGTGGAAGAAAGAAGCTTCTTTGTTGAGTGGTGTATGGTATACTTGTCTGTAAATATGTGGATCCATATTTACCATGTGGTAAGAAATTTCACTTGTCTAGGGATAGGATAGAGTCAGGGTTCTCTGTGGGTTCCATGACCTCTTCAGCCACATGTACACATGTATTTGGCTGTGTTTATAGTACTTCCCATAAGTTCACTCCCATTGAGAGTTTTTTGTTTGTTTATTTATTTATTTATTTATTTATTTATTTATTTATTTATTTATTTGTTTGTTTTGAGACAGGGTTTCCCTGTATCTCCAGCTGTCCTGGAACTCACTATTTATTTATTTATTTATTTATTTATTTATTTATTTATTTATTTATTTATTTTGAGACAGGGTTTCCCTGTATCTCCAGCTGTCTTGGAACTCACTATGTAGTAGACCAGGCTGGCCTTGAACTCACAGAGATCATCTGCCTCTGCCTCCCAAGTGCTAGGATTAAAGGCATGTACCACCATGCCTGGCTTGAGAGGGTTTTAAGTCCAAGTAGATAGCTGTTGATTACCCTCCTGATAACTACCACTACAGCATCAATAGAGATACTTTGCTGTGCTGGTTGTTATGGTTATTAGGCTTTGGGCTGGGTTGAACCATTGATTGATTTTCTCCCTTAGCAGCTTGCATATTATTATCTAGCATCAGGAGAGCTTAACTTATGGCAGAAGGCTTTTGGGTCAGTTCCTACTTCATTGCTCCAAGTCCTGTAACCAAAGTATGTCCTGTATTCAGCAGTAAGGACTTCTCTATTAGTTGTGGGAGATAACCAAGGGCTTTGGGAATAACCTATGCCATTCTGGGAGTTTCTTGGACTAAGCTCACCAACTACTCAAAGGGAGGTTTCTCCTGTGTCCCACTGTGTTCCTAGCCATACAACCTTCAGGTATGTACTAATGCTCATACACTTTGTGCATTCATCGGGGGTGTAAGGCGTGATACAGTTCCCTCTGGTTCTCCTAGCCCCTCAAGATCCATTCCTATTTACACTTTCCTCCTCCCATCCTACCTCCCTCCACCCAGTCCAGTCTCAGCTCACCCATTATCCCTACCCTCGCCCCATATAACACCAGCCCACCCCACAATACACCCTCTTGTGAGTTCCCTTCCTGCATGTCCTTCACTCCTCTCCTCCCACCTGAATACGTCCACTCTCCACACTTTCTCTCTGGCAACATCTTTTTCCAACTATCCTCTTTCTGTTCTTTCTTTTACTTTACCTCCATGTATTCTTTCCATTTTCCTGGCTCCTGGTGTTACATCAGGGTGCATGCTCACATATAAGGGATTGGAGCTACAATACACAAATGAGGGAGAATATACATTGCTGGCTTTTCTGCATTTGTGTTACTTCACTTAGTATAAAACTCTCTAGTTCAATCCATTTACCCGCAAATTTCATAATTTTGTCTTTTCTTACCGCTGAGTAGAACTCCATTGTGTAAATGTCTCACATTTTCATTATCCATTCATCAGTTGAGGGCATTGAACATGGATGTACAGCTATCTCTAGAATATATGATTCCTTTGCATATGTGCAAGGAGTCGTATAACTGGTAGATTCATTTTTACTTTTTTTAAAAATATTAAAAAAATAAAAAATGCTTTATGATTTCCATTTTATGGGTGTTATGCTTACATATATATGTTTGACTATATTGTGCAGTGCCTGTGGAGTCAGTTGTCTTTGGATCTCCTGGAACTGGAGTTACGGACTCTTAGCCACTATGTGAGTGGTGGTACTTGAACTGGGTACTCTGCAAGAGCAGTGGGTGCTCATAAATCCTGAGGCATCTAAAACACACTTTTTAGTGTTTTGAGACTTCTCCACACTGCTTTTCAAGAGTTTGCATTCCTACCAGCAGTGAATGAGCTTTTCCCCTTTCTCCACATCCTCTCCAGCACTTGGCATCTTTCTTTCTCTTGATATTAGCCAGTCTGACCTGGGGTAAGATGGAATCTTAAAGTGGTTTTTATATGCATTTCTCTAATTACTAAAGATGTTGAGCAGTTTTTAACCACTTTCTTAGCCATTTATATTTCTTCATTTGAGAAATCTCTGTTCAGGACTACAGCCTATCTTTTTGTTGGGTTGTTTATTTTCTTGTTTCTTCTTTTTTTGAGTTCTTTTTATATTCTGAATGTTAATTCTTTGTTGAATGTATAGCTGGTGAATATTTTCTCCCACTCAGTGGATTTCCTCTTTCCTTCCTTGGCTCTTTATTTTGTGGTACAGAAGCTTTGTAACTTAATGAGGTCCTACTTACTGATGGTTTACCTTAATGCCTGAGCAGCTGATGTCTGGTATGATTATTTTAATTTTAATGTTTTTAAAAATTTCAAATTATCATCCATTATTTCTATAAACAAAAAAGCAAGTAGCAATGACCACTGAGAACTGATAATTTTTAATTTTTATTTAAAATCAATCATCTTCTAAGGCAGGGTGTTCTTATCACCAGGAGAAACCTCAATAACACTGGAGGACTTGTCAGAAATGCAAATTGCTAAGACCTCCTAAATCAGGCTGGGACTGTGGATCCCAACAATTTGTGTCTTGATAAGATGACTTTCACACAACTTTAGTCTTATATGAGAAATATTAGTGCTTCCACTAATGTTGTATTATTTTCATAATGAGGTAAACACAATTCACACACATTATTTCTGACAATCATTGGATTGGTAAGATAATGTAGCAATGACTTCTAAGCTTATACATTTTTATTAAAACATGTCACCTTTTAAAATGAATCTATTATTGAGAGAGGATACATCTGCTATTGGATTGCTTTAACTGTCTTCACGTGCTCAATAAGTGGAAAATTCATTGATTGTTAAATGAAGAGTTGCAATTTTCTTTTGCTTATAATACATACATGGTTCAAAAGTTGACTGTCCTTTATATCATCTTCTTGAAAAAATTCTCTAGTATAAATAATAAAATGAGTTGAAAACTAATTAGCATGTCTTTTTCCAAATGTACAGTGGATCTACAACAAACACAAAACAAGAATTGGTTTAATATTCCCAGTAAGTCTGCATGGGTGAAGGCAGTGGTGACAATTGACTTCAGTACAGTGAGCAGAAATTTTCTTTTCTGCCTTGAAAGTGTGAATTTTCTATATGAGCTTTGAGGGCTAAACTTGTAAACTAAAATTCCCCAAACATTATACAAAAGTAATTTATCCTCAGTGTTAGAAAATATGTCAACTTGGTTCATTAGTGGTTCCTTTTTGTGCTGTTCCTTCATAGAAAAAAGTACTAACAGTAACACAGCTACATTTGCCTTGAATTCCTTCTATTCACTTATATTTCTTGTAAGGTATGTAAAATAGGAGATTTAGAGCATAGCTGTTTGACTGCATAGTAAAAGTTCATGTAAAGAAAGAACTAGGTAGGAAGTAACATTGAAATATTTACTTGGCATTCTATTCTCTGTTAAGCAGAAACCACACAAGATATTCTATTCTAAAAAATTTTTTTATCTGTGAATAAAAGGTAGAATTCAGACATTAGCAAGAAAAATAAAATCATATTTAAGAAGAATTACCACTGACACAATTCTAGTAAGACTTAAGGAGCTCAGTCAGATGCAGTAGATAGTTGAGAAGTTTAATTGGGCTTTGCTGCTTATCCTCTCTGTTACCTATAAAAGACAGGACATTTCTGATTTAAATGTATTTTTTCCAAAATTAATATTATCTGTATTAGTATATATTATTTGTACAAGGTAATTAGTTTCATTTAATTTATTTTTTGAGAATGGGGTCCACCTAGACCAGGGTGGCCAGCCCTACACCCACAGGATAACCAAAGATGATGTGAACTCCTGATCCTTCTTCCGCCTCTCAAATATTCAGACTACGGGGGTGTGCCATGACTCTCAGCTATCACTATGTCAGTTTTGAACATTTATGGAATACACTTTGGTTATATTTACCCCCATTCTGATTTTGTCCTTCCTCCCCTTCCTATTGACTCACTTCCTTTTAAAAAGTAGTCTGTAGAATGTGTGAAACCCAGGTGGGACTCCTATATTAAACCTCGCACTCCCGTGGCTCAGGGGCCTTTGCAGAAGAGAGATGAAAGATTGTAAGAACCAGGGTTGGTGCAAGAACATAGGGAAACGGAGGCTTTCAGCTCTCTAGAAACTTGCTCATATAGACCTGTAACAATGGTGACAGCATGCACAAGACCCATCCAGACTCAACTGAACAAAAGCCCAGGGTAGACCTGGAGAAATGGGCAGCAGGCCCCAGGTCTAGCCAAGGAACTGATGGCAACTGATTACTGCAAGACAGGGGAAAGTAGATCTTCTTTAAGGAAGTGACTTGGATAAGCTGACTAGACTAGTGGATGAACTTGCATCAAAGGACATTTAGCTACACATGCTTGATCAGACAGGACTTAACATATATGACAGAAGGCATGAAATCTGGTGGGGGGCACAGATGGAGGAAGAAAGTCTGAATTTGATTCAGATCTATTATATGAAAGGCCCCAAAGTTCAATAAAAATATTTCTTAAAGTATACAAATTTATGATACTATGATTTTTTTAGTATATGTATACATTATATAATATTTAAATAGGATTAAATATCTCTATATCTTTAAGGATATATCATGTCTTTAAAATAAAAACACTTAAAGTCCTTCAACCTTTTTAGTAACCCACAGGCCCTGAGCAGCA
Organism: Rhizomys pruinosus; assembly: GCA_009823505.1. NCBI lineage: Eukaryota > Metazoa > Chordata > Mammalia > Rodentia > Spalacidae > Rhizomys > Rhizomys pruinosus. Next base: position 1,159,901 of record VZQC01003889.1, read on the forward strand.
GCTCCTGCATTAAGGATGATAATCTGTGCTTACTTACTTAATAAAAGTCTCCACAAATCAATCTTATTTCCTTATACCATGGATCTCCAATGGCGGAAAAAAAGAGTTAGAAATTCAAAAAGTACTTTGCAGCCTCATAAAGACTATCAGTGAGAGTTGAGTTAGTTATAAAGGCCAAAGACCAATAACTGTATCTAGTCAAAGCCAGGTTGAAAATAAGGAAATGTCCTAGGAGTAAACCTCTACGACACTATGGGTATCACCTAAATCTTAGCTTAAAACCTTAATATAGAGGTAGAAACAATCCAGGTATGATTCCAAAATTGATGTGCAAATCTGAAAATGTCCCTAGAGAATCAGTTTATATGGACAAAAGAATCAAAACAAATTTCCTGGAGTAGTTAGAAAAATTAAGATATGAAGTCATGTTCAATTATAGAACACTAAGAAACAGTGCAAATATCAAGTGTTTTAAATGTTTTCTTTCTTGTATTTAATCTAAAATTTTATTTTTCTCAAAATATATTCAAAATACTTATCAATTCACTTTAAATATTGTATTTGGCCACTTTTAGTTGCAATGAAAATGTTTACTACATAGAATATACAGAGAATTCTGCTGGCGTCTATTGTTGCCTCACTATGCAGTAGAGCCCCCCAGAAAGTCTTACTCCTATCTAGTTATAAATAAAGTATTTCTTGATAACAATCTCCAATTTGCATAGTTACCCTTCCCAAACAGTGAGTTTTCAGGCTCTAAGTATCTAGGCTCATGGGGAAGGCTGTATTAGACTCTGAAGTATTGGCTTGTTTTTTTCACTTCCAAGGCTTTATGGGAAGTGTAATATTTTTCACAAGCTTCATTTTTCTTTGCTTTTCCTTTGAGTCTTAATGTGCATCTGGTGTATCCCGTAGTGTGAAAACCCATTGTAGTCTCCACTGTAGATATATTTTTCATGCAACTAGCATGAACAGCCAACATCAAAAACAGAATCAGAGGACATGGCAGATAATAGCAGAAATGGACAAAGCTGTCCTTGCAGTGGCTCTGTGAAACCTTTATGTTTTCAATTCAATTGTTATGGTACTTTAATGTAGATCCTACTTTTGCTGATTTTTATCAACTAAATGTTAAATAAAAATGTTTTAACAACTTCAAAAGAACAACAGTTACTCTCTCCACTAAAAACAAATGATCATTTCCATAGTAAAATCACCAGTGTTAAGAAGCCTCTAAAAGGGTATTTGGGTTAAACCTATGCTCCTTAAAGAAAGTCATATTACCCTAGCACTTGGGAGGCAGAGGCAGGAGGATCTTTGAGAGTTCAAAGCCAGCCTGGTCTACAGAATGAGTTCCAGGACAGCTGGGACTACAGGGAGACCCTGTCTCAAAAGACCAAAAAAAAAAAAAAAAAAAAAAAAAAAAAAAAAAAAAGAAAGCACATTACCTAAAGAAAAAAAAAGAAAATGAAACTTTATCTATTTATATCAAAGTGCATTTTACAAAATAAAATCCCTGTATTCATATTTAATTTTGCCAACCAGGTAAAGAGATGACAATGTTTATAAACTCAATATTAATTTTTTCTATTATTATTATTATTATTATTGATGAGTGATATCTATGTTGAAAGCAAGTCAGGTAAAGTAACTGTGACTAGTGTGCAGGATGCTATAGTTTTAAAAATATTTAATTTATTTTTATTTTATGTTTATTAGTATATTGCCTGCATGTGTGTAAGTGCAACAGTATGTCTTGCAATGCTCACAGAGGTCAGAAGGCATCAGATCCCCTGGAACTGGAGTTATGGATGATTGTTAGCCACCATGTGGGTTCTGGGAATCGAACCTGGGACCTCTGCAAGAGGAGTCTATGCTCTTAACCGCTGAGCCAACTCTGCAGCCTCAGGATTTCCTGTGTTTAATTATTCATTCTACATGTTGAAAAGACATAGTTCTATCTTTTTCACCACCACCACCACCACCACCACCACCACCTCCACCAAATCTTTGCATAGTCTTCATGGATTGCCCTCTATAAATATCAGGAAAGAAGCAAAATGATTACTCTCAAACAGTTTTGTATACTCTATGTGTGATATTGTGCTAGCTTTGGCTCAGCTAGACTACCTACATACAATTGGTATTACAGAATTTACGTGTATTTCTGATTTCAGTCTAAATCGTTCAAATCCAGCCACGATTGGAACTTTTGCCATCTGCAAGCAATTTTTACTTTTTGTGGAAACCTTATGTACTATAGCATACAAATAAGCATACTAGAGATGGAGATATGGATCTGCAGTTAAGAACAGTGGCTGCTCCTGCAGAGGATCAGGGTTCAAATTCCAACATTTATATGGTGCCTAACAAAATCTGCAACTTCATTTCCAGGATATCAGACCCCTCTTCTAACCTCCATGGGCATTTCACAACATGGACACTTACATATACAACACTTGTACATATAAAATAATAATAAATAAAAATATTAAAAAAATAAAATAATCAGGCCTAGAGAGATGGCTCAGCAGTTAAGAGCGCCGACTGCTCTTGCAGAGGATCCGGGTTTGATTCCCAGCACCCACATGGTGGCTAAGAACTGTCTTTAACTCCAGTTCCAGGGGAATCCGGCGCCCTCTTCTGACCTCCGAGGCATTGCACAACATGGACGCACCAACCTACATGTAGACAGTACACTCATACACATAACAAATAATAAATAATTGGAGACATGGCCTAGCGGTTAAGAGCGCCGACCGCTCTTACAGAGGACCTGGATTCGATCCCCAGCACCCACATGGTGGCTGAGAACCGTCTGTAACTCCAGTTCCAGGAGAACTCCAGTTCCAGAGGAATACAAGACCCTCTTCTGACCTCCATAGCATTGCACGACACGGGTGCACAGACCTACATGCAGACAGTACATTCATACACATACAAAAATAAAAAATAATAAAAAAATTATTAAATAAATAAGTAAATAAGAAATTTTAAAAAATTAAAAATAAAATAAAAATAATTCTGAAAATTCATGACACATAGTAATCACATTTTCTATTATTTGAATATACAAAATGTTCAACAATATTTGAATTTATAGTCGTAAAATCAATAGTATGGCACTTATATATTTTATCTATTTCATAGCCCTAATTTGGATATACTTTATTGAGTTTTATGGCATGTCATTGTAGGAATTCATGACATTCTCTAGAGTTTCCTATTTGATGTAAAAATCCAATAATAGAATAACTTATTTTGATTAATAGGCTTTAAATATGAATACTCAATGTGTTTTTAATTAAAAAATTTATTTATTTAAATTTTATGTGTATGAGTGTTTTGCCTGCATGTATGTGAGTGCACCCATGTCATGCAATGCCTGTGGAAACCAGAAGAGGGCACTGGGATCCCTGGAAGTGGAGTTATGGTTGGCTGTTAGTTGCCCAGTAGGTGCTGTGAACTGAACCTAGGTCCTCTACAAGAGCAGCCAGTGTTGACACAATCTTCCAGAAGCCAGGAAAGTAGTCCTTAGCTAGATTCTTTGGTGATCCTTTTTGTGTTGGGAATTGCAGCATTCTACACAAAGTTGGCCAAGGCAGGTCTGATGAGTTAGGGTTCCATGTTCAGTAATCAACCTAGACTTTGGCAGACAGATTTTAAGATAAAATGATAAATATCCAGTTATCAGGTGAAGCCAAATTGCAAGTTCTGTTCCAACCCTGGGTCTCATTGTGCTGACTTAAATATTAACAGGAACTATATAAAATTCCATAAAACCTGACTATGCATTGTCTCTACTTGTGTCATTTGGATTAACCTGATGTACCACCATGCTGGTTGTTTTACATAAACAAATAAAATACTGCACACAAAGTTGACACTCTCTTTGTATGCCTACATAGGCAAATTTCTCTATGACCTTTCCTCACAATTGGTGTAAATTAATTTTGGTACATTCTTTGTCCAAATCTTATTTTTTTCATTTGTACATTTATACCCATGTAAAAATATTAAATTATGGTGCTACTGATGTGATAGTGTTCTGTTTTGTATGTTATTCTACAAGATTCCTTTGTCCATTCATCATAGCATTTTAAAAATGCTCAGTAAACCAAATCATTTATAACTAGTAAATCTTATTTCTGTGTGAAATATTTTTCCTATTGTGTGTGTGTATTTTTAAAAATATAGCTACATGTCTTTATATTCTGATACAGTTCAAATCTCTATTCTTTTACTAAGAGGTACTTGATTTGAGTTGTTTCCAACTTTTCCTGTTATGAACAACGCTAGTGGATGTTTCTACACAAATATTTTTACATGCATGTGTGAGATAATCTGCAAGTGTGAGCATGCTGCTAATGGAAGTGCTGAATTGTAAAATATGCTTATTTTTAGCTTCACAAGTTTCTAGCTAAAGCTGTTGCACTGAGCTCCATCCCTGCCTGTGTGTGAGTTCCAGCCACATACTCACATCCTGCTAGTGCTTGTAATTTTTATGTTTGACCAGTGCAATATTTTGAAATATCTCATTTTATTTTGCACTTATTTCCTAACCAGTAGTGTTTTCATTATTTTTCTCTTAATTTTAAGCTACATACTTCTTGAATGACCAACCCATATTTTTTGTTCAGTTTCTAATGGATATTTTATACTCATTGACTATTAAGAAATTTGAAACTTTTCCTATTTCCTGTAATTATTTTGGCTTTATTTTTCATTTTTAATGTCTGTGTAGTGTATTCATGAGGGTATGTTTGTGTCTGTGTGCACATGTGTATGCTTTTGAGCATGCACATGTATGTACATGCATGTAGAGGACAAGGGTCAATTTCAGGTGTCTTTCTCTATTGCTTGCCACCTTTTTTGAAGCAGGGTCTCTGGTTAGTTTGATTGGCTGGCTAGTAAGCTCTGTGTACCTGACTATTTCTGACACTGCCCAGTGCTGGAGTTACAGACACATCTGCTGCACTTCATTTTCATGTGGATGCTGAGGAGCTGAAGTCTTCATGCTTGCCTCAGAGGCACATCATACACTGACACATTTCCCCAGAGCCCATTTGAATATTCAATATCTTCTGTAGCATGTGTGAAGATACCACAAAATATTTAGGCTCTTCTTGGATGGTCAAATTTTTCCATTTGCTCTATTTTTTCCCTAATCTTATGTTATATAACTTATTACTATGGTTTATAATATGTCTTGATACATAATTAAAGCATGTTGCACTAACCTGTGTACCTTTCAAATGCCTGTTTAACCTCGTAGTTTATCCTTTCTATATAAATTATAAGAATTTTAATTGAGAAATTAAAAGAGACCTTGATTATAATTTGAAAATAATTTAGATCTTTAATAATTGTTTTCAAACCTAAATATCATGCCAATTATCCAGTTGTTTTATTACTTCTATTTTTTATGGTTCTTTTTTTGAGATGTTGTCTCTCTGTAGTCTCAGCTGGCATGAAACTAGCTAAATAGACCAGGCTGTCATCTATCTCACTGAGATCTATCTGCTTCTGTCTCCTAAATGCTGGGATTAAAGCCATGCACCACCATGCGCTACTCATATCTTCTATTTTTAAACTCAGGTTTATAAAGTTATAATTTATGTATAATAAAGTGTATTTCTTTTATGTATACTACTTAATAGCTTAGATAAACATGTGGCCATGCAATCACTATCAAGCCAGTGCTTTAGGATACAGAAAGTATTTCACTTTTCATGTGTTTTGCATATTTCTGCCCCCCCCCCCAAATTATGTTCAAATCCTAACTTCAAAGGTCATGATATTGACAGCTGAGGCCTTTGGAGATGAGATTTGGAAATGTGGACTTCACTTACAGAAGTGGGATTGGTGTCCTTAGATATGGGGTTCCACAGAGCTTTCTTGTTTCTTCTCCCATATATGCGTACAGGAAAAATGGTCTCTTTAGACAACTCAACTTGTGGCTGCATTGACCTTAAACTTTCTATTCTCCCAAAGTGTGAGAAATAAAAGTTATTTGTTCATAGATGGTTTATTTTAGCTATAATGCCCTGAGAAGACTACGACAGCCATAACAGTTTCCTAGCACCCCTGTATATTTAAGTCACTTTCTTGTCATTATTAGCTCAGGCAGCATCAGATCTGATTTCTCTGCTGATAGTTTTGTCTTTCCATGATTGGCCTATCAGGGGAAGAAGTTATGTGTCTGACTTCTTGCATTATCACAAGGTATTTGATTAGTTTCCAGTTTTGAGTGACAATGAATAAAGCTGCCAGAAGTATTCATTTGTTCACAGTCTGCTATGTCCCTTCCTATTCTTTCTCTTGGACAAACACCAAGGAGCTGTACTGCTGATGAGCATTTTCAACTTTTTTAATTACTATTTTCCCTTCTAACCATCAGTGTGTGAGAATTACAGCTACTAGAAACTGTTGATTGCAGTCGATAGCACCACTTTAGTGGATGTAAGCTGAGCCATTATAACACCTGGTGGCATCCTATCTTGATTTTGATTAAAATTCATTTTTTTCTAATGAATAATAATGTTGAATATCTTCTGTGACTGTTTTTTCATGGTCTTATTTGCCACCTTGCCTACTTGGTGAAGGATATTTTAAAAAAATGTCTATTTGTCTTAATATATTTTATTGATTTGTAATAGAAATTGTCTGCTTTATGATTGTTATTGTGAATGGTTATCTCTCCTACTGCATTTTTTTGGATCGATTATTTGTGGCATATAAAATGTTATTTGCTGGAAGCTGATACAGTAGATAAACATTTCAATGAGTTTTCATTGCTTTAGCCATTTTCTGAGGCTTTCTTGGAACTTCATGATTGATAATCATATCAGCTTTGAATGATAAGAGGCTGTCTATCTCCTGTTTTAGAGAATTATACACGTTTTCATTGCTGTTATTTAATTTTTGATAGATCTTATAAAAAATGGAGTGTAAAGAAAGCATCCTTGAATATATTTTTCATGCTGTTTAAGCGTTACTCTTGTGAGGAGGGTTGACAGCTTTCTTCTTTTTCTTTCTTCCTTTTTTTGTTGCTTTCTCATTCTGCATATACCTTCTTAAAGAATCTTTTCCCATTACTAGGTTTCTAAGAGGCTTATAAACATTTATGAATGTGTACTAATACTAAATGGATATTATGCAAGAATTTTTGATTTATGATTCTGGTTAATTATAATAGGTTTTTAATAAAAAATTTCACTTCTTAGTAAATTGGTGCTCATTATCACTACTTTAGTGTGGATGGGAAACAGGGTTTGACTACATAATTCAATGATATATGATATACACCATAAACATATATACGTAAGTGTGGTTGCTCCATAATTTCTTTTAAAAATATTACTTGATTAGATTGAGTGACATATTTATGATAAATTTAGGTAGAACAGTACTCCTTTTCTGGATATTTTCAGGAAAAGAAAATATATATATATATATATATGAAATTTTATTTATAATATTTCACTGTTTTTCTAATTTTTTGAATTATTTTTTGGACAATCCAGTTAGTTTGGATTGTTTTATGTGGGCTGAGGAAATGGGTGACCACAAGATAGGCAAGGTATGCAGTGTCACGTATGCCATAGTAACACTGGGGTTGTGTTACTATGGCATACGTGTGTTGGTGTTGGAGTTAAATATCATCTTCAAAATCAATTTTCTCATTTCATGAACTGATAGCATGATTTCAGTTCTCCCAAAGCAGAACCTCAGAGTTAACAGGGTAAAGGAAGTTTATCTTTTTAGGATGGAGGAGAATTAGAGGGGGGCAAAAAAATCAGAACTTGGGAGTATGCTGCTGATGTTGCTGGTTAAGGCAACATGAATGCTTAGAATACCTTCCCAAACTGCCTAAAGATGGGACGTGATACTACCTAGAGTATCCAGTCTGCTGTCTATGGTGGTCTCGGGTAGCCACAGCTTTAAACATATTCTGGGGGAAAAAAAAGCGAGAATGAACACATGTACCAAATGACACCCAATTTTCTGGATTCTCCTGGGAATATCTTTCATCATCACAACTGAATCATGTCACCTACTGCCAACATTTGATCATTTACCTTTCTTCATATCACCTGGCCTTATTGGACACCCTCAGTGGTTATTTCTTTTCTTTTCTTTTCTTTTCTTTTTTCTTTTCTTTTCTTTTCTTTTCTTTTCTTTTCTTTTCTTTTCTTTTCTTTTCTTTTCTTTTCTTTTCTTTTCTTTTCTTTTTGCCTCTTAAATGAGTTGGTTTTCAAGGCGACTTCAGAGTACAAGGAAGGTGGAACAGTAGGCTCGGGAAGGATTCCAGGCTGGATTGACTTTACATTCATAGCTGAAGTAGGAATGAGCTGAATGAGAGCTAGAGACAATGAGCCTTGTATGATTTTTTTTTTTTTACAAAAGTATATTACAATGTGCAGTAGGTTCCAGGACAGTACTTCATTCTAGCTATAGGTGGCAAGAGATGTTATGGCAGGGAATCCAGATGTCCAAATAGAAATGAAAGAGGGTCACCATCCTCTCAGGTATAAAGAAGAGCTTACTTTTGGCTAGATTTCTTAATTCCACCTGTGGCCAGGGAGCCCTTCCCTGCGGCCTTCACTTTTAGCTCCTCGAGTTTCTTCTGCTCTTTCTGTTTCTGCTTAAAAGCCTTATCTCCCTCATCCATTTCTTTGGCCTGCTTCTTTGGCTGTTTCAGGGGCTTCTTCTTGCCACCTTTGCAGCCCCATATGGCGCCTGTGGCCCCTTCCTCAGACCCTGATCCTAAGCCAGAAACCAAACTTGTGGTTATTTCTATAGCTGTTTTGCTGGGGTGATAGAAACATTGAAATCAAAACACTTTGGATGGGTTAATTCTTTAGAAAAATAAGATCATTGTAAAACATGGAAATATGAAGAGAATAACTCTTTTTTAATGTTAAATATCAATTATTATTGAAAAATATATAAAAGAAAATATTTCTTTGGAATGATCCAAATAGTACAGAGACTTGAGTGAAAAGGATTTGTCAGAACTCTGCTTCTTGTCCCTCTGTATTAGATGGTGATGAGTTCACTTGTAACTATGCCAAAAGACATATCTTCTGGAAATGTACCTGCTTCATGATGTTCTTCTTTTCACTTTATGACCAATTTTTACAGAACTGTCTTTGCTTGACAGACACCCTTATTTTAAGGATGTTGGTGGACATCAGGGTGTGCCCTACTCTATGTTACTTCACATGGTTTAAAACAGTGGCTTTTCAAGATACGATTTTATTTTATAAGTAACGTTTGGCACCAGTTTTAATACAAATACAAAAGCAGGATGTCTCTGTACATTATTGTGCACATAAACCATCGTCCAGCAGTGTCCACGAGGTATAGACTGATAAATAATTTATTTCTGAAAATAAAAAGATACTGTCTTTAAATTTTCAAAGTGATTTAGAACAAATGAGCACATGGGTGTGAAAATTCATGAGAAAGGCAGGCTCAAGGACTTATTGAAAGCACCAGACCAATGAAGTGTACCACATGCTCTTCTGGACTCCACAGAGAGGAAAGCTAGCACTGGGATGTCAATGGCTGCAGCAAACTGCTGAAGGAACGAACAGGCAGAGAATGTCTGATTGTTTCAAGGGCTACATCTTAGCTCTGTACATACTTACATTCCATCCATCCATCTGAACCTGATCCACCCTGAATCTTTACAGTTTTGCTCTTCTGGAGCTTGAACAGAGCCTCCAGCAGTTCTGCAGCTGGGTTTATTAGTATGTTCTCCACACAACTACAGTGACTTTCTTTTCATCTATATCATTTCTCTTCCTATGCATCCATGAACACGTCTTTGAACTTCCCACTATTGTCTTAGCTGTTTTTAGTCATTTTGCCTATATAGATACATAAATACGTAAGTGTAATTACTGTGTGATATTTAATGTGTAATCTGAGAGTTAATATTTGAAATTAAGATTGGAATAAAAGAATCTGTGTTTGACAATAGCTGGCTATGAAAGAAAATCAAGACTGGTTGGCAAATTGCAGATCATGAATCTGAGGAAGCTTGTGACTTTTTGTTATTCAGGAAGTTGTGATATTGTTAAAATGCTCAAACATGTTCGTCTGGGTTTTTGACATATGCTTATGGCACTACTTCCTGTTCTTTGAGACTTCTGAATTCTTCTGCTTTTGCTGCCCTATCGTCCCTATCTTGGAGCCAAGTCAAAGGTAAACCAGCTAAGGCAGCAATCTCTGCTGTAGCGATTCCTCTGAGCATGTACTTCCAGTTACTGTTCCAGATAACTGATCTCCTCTAACAACACAGTATCCCATTTCTTCTCTGGAAGCAGCCCTAGTTTTTCAGCTAGAGTTACTGGAGCATTTCCTAACTGATTATATCCCAGAGCACGATGATAAAATTGTATTCTTAACTCAAAGGGAGATAGCCCATGTCAAATTGATTCTACTTTAATACATTTGGCTTTCTCTTTTCATCCATGCCCTCCTAAAGAAATCCAATTGAATTTTTGTAATCATCTTAAAAGCAGTAGAACACAAAAATAGAAAAATAACACTTGGTCACTCATCAAAGAAAATTGAGCAAAATTTATATCACATTTTCAGCTCAGCATTTTTATGAAATAAAAGTCAGTGGTAACAATAGTGAGAGAAGCAATTGCCTTTCAAGGACACCTGTATTATGGGCACTGTTAAGCACTTAATGTGTACTCTTTCTAATCTTTACACTCACTTTCTAAGTCAGTCTGTTATTATTTCACAAGTGTGAAAGCCTAGAGGGAGAGGGTTTCTTCAACCTTAAAATTTGCAAACTTTTAGTATTTCTTTGCTCCTAAATTCAGCACCTCACAATATTTTCATCCAAAAAATGCTGGTAAGCACCTAATATGTGACCACATCACCTTAGATATCTCTCTGGAGAGTGATATTTTAATTCTTAGAGAGGTCCAGTTTAGGTTCTGTATAATCCTAGAATTTTTTTCTGGAATTAACATTTTAGGTTCTATAGTTACTTCGAGTAGCATTGTTTTATATTTTTTATTTAATTCCAAAACATGTTTAGGGATTCAACTTTTGACAGTAGGGTTGAATGCAGGTAAAGAAAAAAATTACTTTATGTTCCTATATTACATAGCAAGTTGATGAGTAATGTCAGGTATTAAATTTACTAATAAATAAATAAATAAGAAGGAAAGAAAGAAAGAAAGAAAGAAAGAAAGAAAGAAAGAAAGAAAGAAAGGAATTACTCAGTTTGTCTTACAAATAGAGATTTGGTGCTAGAATCCACAAATGAGGGGTACCTATGTCATTTGTTTTTCTGGGACTATGTTACTTCACTTAGCATAATGGCTTCTAGTTCCATCTACTTACCTGCAAAGTTCATGATGTCATTTTTCTTCACCTCTTTGTAAAATTCCATTGTGTATATATACCACATTTTCTTTATCTCCTCGTCAGTTGAGCAACACTTGGGTTGCTTCCAGCTCTTCACTATTGTGAAGAGAGCTGCAATAAACATAGATGTGCATGTATCTCTGCAGTAGGATGAGTCTTGTGGGTATATACCCAGCAGAATACCTTTATTTTAATTTGATTCATACAGTGAGGTTTCATATAAAATTAGTATTAGGAATCTGAAAGTTAATCATATGTATTAAGTATCATAGGAATTCTAAGAGAATCTTATAATTCTATTGTTTTTTCTTAAAATTTGCCTCATCTCATTAAAATTAAAATAAGTCCTGTACATCAGGTCCCCTCTGTTTTGTTTCTGGCTCTCTTCTGCAATTATGAAATCAGGTAGTATTTGGTCAAATGGACAATGGAAAACCCACTGCTTGTATTAGAATTTTGTTAATAAAAGAATTGGAATTGTCATTTTTTTATTACTCTGTGATACTGAAGAATTTGCTCAACCCATTAAACATCAGATTTCTTAGCTGTAAACTGGGAATGGCAGGAATAGTTTTATCCACAGGTTCCTTTAAGTCTCAGATGACTTTGAAATAGATGCCTCACACACATGTTAAATAATTAATTACTGATATTTACAACTATTTTTTAAAAATTTTTAAAATTTATTTTATTTTATTTTATTTTATTTATTTCGGTATGTGTATCAATGTACTGTCTGCATGCAGGTCTGTGCACCTGTGTCGTGCAATGCCGCGGAGGTCAGGAGAGGGTCTCGGATTCCCCTGGAACTGGAGTTCTCTTGGAATTGGAGTTTCAGACGGCTCTCGGCCGCCATGTGGGTGCTGGGGATCGAACCCGGGTCCTCTGTAAGAGCGGTCGGCGCTCTTATCCGCTAGGCCATCTCTCCAGCCCGATATTTACAACTATTAAGTGTCTTCCTCCATTTTTCAACTCTGGTGTCTTCTTTAAGACATGAGCAGCAGGCCATTTTCAGTAATCTTCAACATCATCTCAGTTCCTAGTACTGCATTTGATAATTTCACTGTCTAGCAAATAGTGTGGCTATATTGGTATTATTTAGAAATATGTTTTGCTATGTTCTTGCTGTCATGAAGTTTTTAGTAACTACAGGCTCAGGAAATGACTTTTCTGATTTATTTTTTGTTGTCGTTTTGGGTAGCATCACAAGATATAGCTCTGGCTAACCTGGAATTCACTAAGTAAACTGGGCTAGTCTCAGACACCTAAAGATCTACCTGCCTCTCTCTGCTCCTAAGGTGTTAGGATTAAACATGTGTACCACCATGCCTGGCTCTTTTCTAAATTTTTAAAATTCTTCTATACTTCTAATGTAATACAAGATTCATTTTCTTATTCTTCTATAAATCTTGTCATCATAACACATTTATAAATGCTGTATATAGAGAGAAACAGCGTCGCCTTCATGTTATATTCACTTCCAGAGCAGTGGGCACATCTCCCAGTGTGACTATAATTAATACTATTAGAGGTCTGACTTAGAGAGCAACAGTTCTGTCTTATTTTTCATACTTTTGTTTTTAGTAAATTTTTCCAAGCACCTTTCCCATTGATGGCTTAGGTATAATCCACTATGTCATCAACAAAGGCTTTCACCCTGGAAGAGAATGAAGGTTCCTTATCCCTTAATGCTTTATAGTCTTTTCCCAAATACTCAAAACTATTCTCCTTGATCTCCTGGGTTTGTTACAATGGAATTCTGGGTAAATACAATAATTTTTATACAAATTTCTATTTGTTTCTTGTTTCTAAATATTGCATCAACTTGGTGGTACCAAATTACCATTCTAGCTTCAATGGAGAATGGTGTTTCAGAGCTCAGGCCATCTGCCTTTTCATGTTTGTTAAATAACCAGAAAAATGCAAAAGTCCGTTTTTAACAGGGTCCTCTGTATCCCAGACTGAACATCAAGCTCACGATGTGTCTGAGTCTAGTTTTCTGAATTCATGGTGCTCCTGCTTCTGTCTCTCAAGTACTGGGATTGCAGGTGTGTGCTCCAAAGCCCAGCTGAATTATTTTTTATCAAGAAAGGATTAATGTCAATTGAATTTACTTTTCTGTCTTGTTAGAGTTCCTTTAACCATCATGAATCTATGCTTTTATTTTGAAAGCTTAGTTAATGATAATATAAATTTGGTTATCATGGCTATTTTATCCTTTTAAGATGATTACATTGCTGACATGTATTCACATGGCCTCATTTCTCTAATCAATTTATACACAGTGTTTTTGGTATGGTAATCTGTCAACAAAGTAATTTTTAAAAATATCTTTCCTTTTGGGCAATATTTGTACACACTAAATCATTTTCTAAGTAGTAATGGAAACCTTAAGAGAACAGAACACATTCTCTACCCTTCTTCCCAAACAAAGCACATTCTTAATCAAAGATTTGTACATACCATGCTATTAAGGCAAGGCAAGAATGGGAGAAGAAAAATGTTTAACATGAATGTAAAAGAAACAAATAATAGAATGTGTCAAAATATATATATAGTTTCAGCCACTCCAGGGAATTTGAAAGAGCTAAAATCCATGAAAATAACTGAAATTGAGAAATAGAACATGATCACCTATCAGAAGTCACTTGTTCTGGTGTGGGTTGAAGGGCAGATCTATTATACTATAGATAGTGGGTCCCTTGTTTCCCTAGGAACACTTAAATGTGCTCATTGTTGATTTTAGTGACATTAAACAGTCATGTCTTAAAAGTTCCCCTTGGTGTCTCATACAAAGTGGTGTGTTTTCATACTTATTTAGGAGTTGCATATTTTACTTCTCCCACCTACTAATCTCTATTATGTCAATCATCCTCAGTAATGGGAGCACTTTTCTTAGTTGATGCTATCATTCCATTTTTGTTATATGATATTCAACAATAAAGGTGTACATTGTTGCATTGTTACAACACAAGTAAGCATTAGTTCACTTGCTCCTGATATTCAGCTCTGCATCTTTTGGGGCAGTAGGTGTAGATGCCTGTAATAAACTTGGAGGGCTTTGGATCTGCTCAGTTTTTCAATTTCAAAATAAGTCACAAGCCAGCAAGCATTGTTTAGAATCTGTGTAAAGAGAAATAATTACTAGATTTTTTTCCACATAGCATGGATGAGATGATACTGAGCTGCTTTCTTGGAAATAACTATATTCTCACTAGAAAGCTATTTTGTTTTCAAATACCACTGACATTAATAAATAATATGAAGGGAGATCTCCCAAGACCACCTGAAACACAGGTAGGAGCTGGGTGCTTCATCAAGGTGGATTGTTTGATCTAATTTAATTGTCTTTGGCTCAATTGGCTTTTGTGGCTATGGGGGTGGAGTTGTCCTCCCAGATGGTATAAAAGGTGGGTTTGTGTGAGTCTTGAAATCAGAGATCTCCCAAGACCACCTGAAGCACAGTAACAGTAATAACCCCCACACACCAACTGGGATTGCTGAAGGAGTGTCCAAGTGGATTCATTGGAGAGCCTTCAGAACAGGAAAGGAAAAGTGAGTTGGACTTTTCCAATAGAAAGCCTAAAGCTTAGACAAGTCAACACTCCATAAGCAAAGAGAAAAGGAGAAAAACAAATCAATCAAAAAAATGAAGGCATCTGAAGGAGGCAAGTAAAGCAAGCCTTCAATACAGTGAAGAGGCATTTGGGATTCACATTGGAATACAGGCAAAGAGAAACTCATATGCCAGGGACATGAAGAAGAGACAACATGGGAAAGGTGCAGGATAATTCCACACCAAGCTCTACCAACCCAGTGGAAGATTCCTACAGTGGGATCCTCCTGGGGACGACCCAGGACACAGATATTAGAAGTACAATTGTGAACATACTTAAAGAAGTCCAAGAGTATAAAGAACAAATCAAAGAATTAAGAAAAGAGAATGAAGAACTCAAGAAAGACCTAGAGAGAGATAATGACAAACTCTGGAAGGAAGTGGAAACATGGAAAGGATCCCATGCTGAAAAAGATAAGGAAACCAACCAGCGAAGCAAAGAGCTACAGGAAGAGGTTGAGAAGCTCCAAAAGGAAGTGGAAACACTAAAGAAATCAGAAGAGAAAATGAAAAAGGAAATCAAACACTCATCCAATCAAGAGGAAAGGAATGGAAAAAGCCCCAGAAGCAGAATGGAGGAAGCAGAACAAAGAATATCAGACTTGGAAGATAACACAGAACAACTAAAAACCTCAAGGAAAGATTATGAAAAATTTAAAAATACACAAAAGTGGAACAACCAGGAACTGCGGGACACAATGAAAAGATCGAACCGCATCATAGGAATAGAGGAAGGAGAAGAATCCCAAGAGAATCGTATTGATCAGATCTTCAACAGAATAATAGATGAAAATTTCCCTAAACTAAAAAAAGACAAATCAATACAAATACAAGAAGCACATAGAACTCCAAACAGACAAGATCAGAAAAGAAACTCTCCACTCCACATCATAGTTAAAATGCTAGATGCCCAAAACAAAGACGAAATTCTAAAAGCCACAAGAGAAAAACAACAAGTTACATACAAGAGGAAACCTATCAGAATTACAACTGACTTTTCATTGCAAACTATGAAAGCAAGAAGAACATGGAGCAAAGCATTCCTAGTGTTAAAGGACTATAGATGCCAGGTTACTAAACCCAGCAAAAATGTCGATTATATTTGAAGGAGAGAGAAAAATCTTCCATGACATAAACAAGATGAAAGAATACATGTCTGGAAAACCAACCCTTCAGAGAATACTTGAAGCAATTCAAATCACAGAAGAAAGGAGCAACCATCTCCAGGCACCTAGAAAGAGAAACCAATAAAGGCATAACTGCAGAAGTAGAAACCTAAACCAAAACCGCAAGTGGATATTAAGGTGAAAGGAAGTAACATAAACCTATCAGTCATAACTTTAAATATTAATGGACTAAAACTCCCCAATCAAAAGACATAGACTGGGAGATTGGACTAGGAAACAGAACCCATTGATATGTTGTCTACAAGAAACACATCTTACCTTCAAGGATAGGCAACACCTTAAAGTGAAAGGATGGAAAAAAATATTTCAAGCAAATGGTACCAAAAAGAAAGCAGGTGTTGCTATTTTAATATAAGATAAAATAGACTTCAAAGTAAAAGAAATCAGAAGAGACAAAGAAGGCCATTACATTTTTATCAAAGGAAAAATTCAACAAGAAGATTTCACAATTATGAATATATATGCCCCAAACTCTGGTGCACCAAACTTCATAAAGACAATTCTCCAGGACCACAAGGCACAGATTAACCTCGGTACACTCATAGTAGGGGACTTCAGTACCCCACTGAACCCTTTGGACAGGTCAACAGGACAAAGAATAAACAGAGATACATCTGAACTGAATGATATGATACACCAAATGGACCTCATAGACCTCTACTGAATAGTCCACCCTAATACCAGAGAATGCACTTTCTATTCACCACCCCACAGAACATTCTGCAAAATCGACCACATGCTGGATCACAGAAGGAACCTCCACAAATACAAAAAGATTGAAATAATTTCATGCATTCTATCAGATCACAGTGCAATAAAGCTCACTATCAACACTAGGATAAGCCCTACTATCTCCAACAATACATGGAGACTAAATAATACACTCTTGAATAATGAATGGGTCAAGGAAGAGATAAAGAAAGAAATAAAAGCATTCCTGGAGCTGAATGACAATGATAATACAACACAACAAAACCTATGGGATACTTTGAAAGCAGTCTTAGAGGTAAGTTTATAGCCCTGGGTGCTTACATTAGAAAAACAGAAAGAGCACAAGTGAACAATCTAACACTGTAGATTGCACTTGAGAGGCAACAACAGATGAACCCTAAATGCAACAGACAGGAAGAAATAACAAAAATCAGAGCAGAAATCAATGAAATAGGAACAAAACAAAAAAAATACAAAAAAATCAATGAATCCAATAGTTGGTTCTTTGAAAGAATAAACAAGATAGACAGACCTGTAGCCCAGTTAACCAAAAGAAAGAAGGAACAACTCCAAATTAATACAATCCATTATGAAAAGGGAAATATCAAAACAGGCAATGAAAAGATCCAGAAAATCATACAGGAATACTTCAAAAACCTATACTCTACTAAGTTTGAAAACCTAGAAGAAATGGACAAATATCTGAAATCCTGGGAATCAAAAAAGCTCAACCAAGAAGAGATCAACAGCTTAAACAGACCCATAATATATGAAGAAATTGAAGATGTATTAAGAAACCTCCCAACTAAGAAAAGCCCAAGCCCAGACGGTTTCATGGCAGAATTCTATAAAACATTTCAAAAAGACTTACAACCATTATTACTCAAATTGTTTAGAAGGATGCAAACAGAGGGAATTATCCCAAATTCCTTCTATGAAGCCAGCATCAGTCTATTACCAAAACCAGGCAAAGATACAACCAAAAAGGAGAACTATAGACCAATCTCACTAATGAACACAGATGCCAAAATTCTAAACAGGATACTGGCAAATTGCATACAGACTCACATCAAGCAGATCATCCATCATGACCAAGTTGGATTCATACCAGAGATACAGGGATGGTTTAGCATATGAAAATCAATAAATATCATCAAGCATATAAATGGACTGAAAGACAAAAACCACACCATCATCTCAATTGATGTGGAAAAAGCGTTTGACAAAATCCAGCATCCCTTCATGCTTAAAGTCCTAGAGGGAATTGGATTGGAGGGTTCATTCCTTAATGTAATTAAATCCATATACAGGAAACCCACAGCCAATATCATCCCAAATGGAGAAATGACAGAAGCATTCCCTCTAAAGGTAGGAACTCGGCAAGGCTGCCCCCTGTCACCACTCCTCTTCAATATAGTGTGTGAAACCCTTGCTAGGGCAATAAGACAAGAAAAGGAAATTAAAGGAGTACTAATTGGAAAAGAGGAAGTCAAGTTATCCCTTCTTGCTGATAATATGATTGTTTACTTAAGGGGATGCTAAAAACTCCACCAGAAAACTCATAGAAATGATTAACAGCTTCAGCAAAGTGGCAGGATACAAAATTAACCTAAAAAAATCAGTGGCCTTACTTTACACCAACAACAAGCAACTGGAGAAGGAATTCAAGGACACCTTCCCACTCACAATAGCCTCAAAAACAATAAAATACCTAGAAACAAACCTAACCAAAGACGCCAAAGATCTCTACAAGAAAATTTTAAACCCTTGAAGAAAGAAATTGAAGAAGACATCAGAAGATGGAAAAACTTTCCATGCTCATGGATTGGGAAAATTAATATAGTAAAAATGTCCATTCTACCAAAACTCATGTATAGATTTAATGCAGTTCCAATTAAAATCCCCAAGAGTTTCTTCACAGGCTTGGAAAAAAAGTCCTTAATTTCATCTGGAAAAGCAAAAGACCCCGAATAGGCAAAACAACCCTGAATGAAAAGAGCAATACAGGGAGGATCTCTATACCAGACTTCCAACTGCACTACAGGGCTGTATTCATAAAACAGCTTGGTACTGGCACAAAAACAGACCTGTTGACCAGTGGAACAAAACTGAAGATCCAACCTGAGCACATACAATTTCAGCCATCTCATATTTGACAAGGGAGCCAAGAAGACACAATGGATGAAAGACAGCATATTCAGCAAGTGGTGTTGGTAAAACTGGATCACCACTTGTAGAAGAATGAAATTACACCCCCTACCTCTCACCCTGTACCAAAGTCAACTCCAGATGGATCAAAGACCTCAATGTCAAACCCCAAACTCTGAAGGCGATAGAAGAAAACGTTGGCAGCAGACTACAAGACATAGGTATAGGCAAAGACTTCCTAAATCAGACAGCAGCTGCACAAGAATTTAGATCGACAATTTACAAATGGGACCTCATTAAACTCAAAAGCTTCTGTACATCAAAAGAAACAATCAAGGTAGTGAAGAGAAATTCCACAGAGTGGGAGGAAACCTTCACTGCAGATACATCTGACAAAGCATTGATTTCCAGAATATATAAACTACTCAAAAAACAAAGAAGAAAGAAAACAAATGACCCACTCAATAGATGGAGCAAAGAGCTGAACAGAGACGTCACAAGTGAGGAATTAGAGATGGCTGAGACACATCTTAAAAACTGTTCAACGTCACTAATCTTTAAGGAAATGCAAATAAAAACTACTCTAAGATATCATCTTACTCCATTAAGACTGGCTAGGATCAAGAAAACAAATGACACCAAGTGCTGGAGAGGTTGTGCAGAAAGGAGAACACTCATCCACTGCTGGTGGGAATGTAAACTGGTACAGCCACTATGGAAAGAGGTGTGGAGAACCCTTGGAAGACTCAGAATGATCTTGCCACCTGACCCAGCCATGCAACTTGTGGGCATGTACCCACAAGACTCATCTTACTGCAGAGATACATGCACAGCCATGTTTATTGCAGCTGTCTTCACAATAGCAAGAAGCTGGAACCAACCCAAGTGCCCCTCAACTGATGAGTGGATAGAGAAAATGTGGTACATCTACACAATGGAGTTCTATGCAGTGGTAAAGAAAGATGACATCATGAGCTTTGCAGGTAAATGGCTGGAGCTAAAAGATATCATGCTGAGTGAAGTAACCCAGTCCCAGAAAAACAAGGGATGAATGGTATCCCTCATCTATGGATGCTAGCACCAATTACCTAATTGTATGGCAACCTGACCAATGTTGATGTGATCTGAAAACAACTGTGTTCTTCTATTGTGAATCCCTTAAAATGTAATAAATAAAATAAAAGGAAAAATAAATAATATGATATTCTCAGAGAATTTGTCTAGTACCACCCTGCCAATATTTCATTGTAAGTGCTGGCTTTGAAGGGCAAAATTAACTGTATGTTATAGCAAAGATCCAGAATTTAGTGAAGGTGTATTAAGAGAAATTCTACAATCTACAGCCTTATGTGGCTTTGAACATTGAATCACTACATTTTCCAATATTGATTCAATTCATAGGCAGAAGCTTTGAGTAAACATCTCCATCTGTTGAAATTAATGGCATGAATTTTCTATAGGAAGGTTATAACAATTACAAATTAAGGAGATATTGTTTCAGAGTAGATGACTTGGATCTAGGTATAGCATTAAATTACTTGTGTCTACTTTCAGTCCTAAAAGTGACAAGATGATTATGAAACCAATATTTATTCATGAGATTATTGAGAATCTGTGAATTTTCAGACATTATCCTGGGTTCTGGAAACACATTAAATGATTGTTATTCTAAAGGCTCTTATAATCTAGAAATGAGACCACCTAATGCTTAGACAATAAATGGTTTCAGTGGTGTGTACATTAGGAATCATACCTAAATTGGTCTAGGTTGGTGGCATTGTTTTATGGTACTATAACATAAATTTTGAGACTGTGCAATCTAGAAAGAACAGAAAATCATTTTTAGAATGATGGAGGTTTGAAAGTCCAAGGTAGAGGGGTCCTCCATATGGCTAGAGCCTGCTTGCTACATCAGCCCACAGTGGTAAGGTAAGAACACAAATACCAGAGTGGTTAAGACTGAGATGAAGTCACTTGCTTTTTGTTTATGTTTTCACTGTAACAACTCACTCCTAGGATAGCAACACTAACCCATTGGTAGGTACAGAGCCCTATGAACTAACTAATCACTAAATCCTACAGATTTCAGTAGCTACACTTAATTGGGGGATAAAAATCATTGCTTTGGAGGTATATTCAACCACAATAAATGGGGTGGGAGAGAACATCTTCTGAGACCAGAAGGTGGGGTGTGAAATAAGTTGTGAAAAATGAATAGATTCATTACAGAAATGAGGTATGTATGATGTTGCTCTAAGAAGACCGTCATACCTAAATAGGAAAACTTGAAAGGGCAGGATACACTGAAAAATCTCTAAGTCATTGAGTATAAAAGTATCTTTGAAAATGGAAAAGTGTCAGAAGTCTAGAGTTGAGGAGGATCACAGATTCTGTCTTTTATTTGCAAACTTCTTCAACTTGAACTTTAACATGAAGAAAATAGAAAGCCAAAGCATGCTTTCAATCCACTATTTAACAGAATTCAGATTGGATTCAAGAAAGATCAATAGTAGTGTGCAGAATAAAGTGAGAGTATCTGCAGGAGGCTTTTAAAGCCCTCCTGACAAGAAACTGGAGATCTCCCTGTGGAAGGAAACATGTAGAGGATATAAGGTCTTCACTTCAACCAGATTTGCAGACAAATTTTATGCGTATACAATAGTAGTGGAAAAAAATCTTGACAAGGGGGCCAAGAAGACACAATGGAGAAAAGACAGTATCTTCAGCAAGTGGTGTTGGCAAAACTGGATCACCACTTGTAGAAGAATGAAATTAAACCCCTACCTCTTGCCCTATACAAAAGTCAACTCCAGATGGATCAAAGACCTCAACATGAAACTCCAAACTTTGAAGGCAGTAGAAGAAAAAATTGGCAGCAGACTACAAGACATAGGCATAGGAAAAGATTTCCTAATTCAGATAGCAGCTGCACAAGAATTAAGGTCGACAATTGACAAATTGGACCTCATTAAACTCAAAAGCTTCTGTACATCAAAAGAAACAATCAAGGAAGTGAAGAGAAATTCCACAGAGTGGGAGGAAACCTTCACTGCAGATATATCTGCATTTCCAGAATATATAAACTACTCAAAAAACAAAGAAGAAAGAAAACAAATGACCCACTCAATAGATGGAGCAAAGAGCTGAACAGAGACATCACAAGTGAGGAATTAGAGATGGCTGAGAAACATCTTAAGAAGTGTTCAACATCATAAATCATTAAAGGAAATGCAAATCAAAACTACTCTAAGATATCATCTTACTCCAATAAGACTGGCTAGGATCAAGAAAACAAATGACACCAAGTGCTGGAGAGGTTGTGTGGAAAGGGAAACACTCATCCACTGTTGGTGGGAATGTAAACTGGTACAGCCACTATGGAAAGCAGTGTGGAGAACCTTTGGAAGACTCAGAATGAGCCTGCCACCTGACCCAGTCATACCACTTCTAGGTATATACCCATACGACTCATCTTACCACAAAGATACATGCACAGCTGTGTTTATTGCAGCTCTCTTCACAATAGCAAGGAGCTGGAACCAACCCAAGTGCCCCTCAACTGATGAGTGGATAGAGAAAATGTGGTACATCTACACAATGGAGTTCTATGCAGCTGTAAAGAAAGATGACATCATGAGCTTTGCAGGTAAATGGCTGGAGCTAGAAGATATCATGCTGAGTGAAGTAACC
Source organism: Rhizomys pruinosus (assembly GCA_009823505.1). NCBI lineage: Eukaryota > Metazoa > Chordata > Mammalia > Rodentia > Spalacidae > Rhizomys > Rhizomys pruinosus. Next base: position 1,182,653 of record VZQC01003889.1, read on the forward strand.
CAGTCCCCCAAAACAAGGGAAGCTAGTGCCAATTATGTAATTGTATGGCAACCTGAGCAATGTCAATGTGATCTGAAAATAACTGTGCTCTTCTATTGTGAATCCCTTAAAATATAATAAATAAATAAATCAATAATTTTTCTTAATTGGTAGGATTTATATGCCATTCACTGAGCTAAAGAAGAAACAAAAATGCTCAAACTAGAGAAACTAAGAAATTTGCTTTTCACAATATACATGTGATGTTCTTTTCTCTTTATATTTATTTTACTTCTATTTTAAGTCTATGTGTGCATGTCTATCTGTGCATATGCCACCTGTTGTTGTGTGATACTGTTCCTTGGAGAGGTGCACAGATGTCTAGTCACCCCTAGTAGGGAACCAAGGACAGACCCAAGTTAGGATACCATAGAAATCCAACTTGGTGAACTAATGAATTCTTGGTTACTTATGGGTGTGCTGGTTAGTTTTTTGTCAACTTGACATAAACTTGACCTCAGTTGAGAGATTTTCTCTCTTAGATTGGCCTGCGGTTTTGTCTATGATGTATTTTCTTAACTGATGATTGAGGTAGGAAAGTCCAGCCCACCGTAAGGCAGAAGAGGGCCTCAGATTTCCTGGAGCTGCAGTTCCAGGTGGTTGTGAACTACCTGACAAAGTGCTAAGAACCAAACTCAGTTCTTCTGCAAGAACAGTAAAGTATTTTAACCACTAAGCCATCTCTTCAGCTCCACCATAGGATTTTATTACTACTAAGGATAGTTTATAATCAAAAGATATTAGAGATGGGAGGCAGTAGTGTAGGAAGAACTCCATGTTTCATAACCTGGAATTACATTCTCAGAACACTCTTACCTGGGCCAGTATGTTCAACAAGTAAGGTTGTCTTTTTAAAAGCCTTGGTAATAAAGAATGTGAGAAGGCTTAATCTTCTTTCTTGATATGTACAGTAAGTGTTTAAAGCTGTAACATCTTTTTACAGAGACTATGAAAAAATATCAGTTATGTTCAAGTGGAAACATATTTTAATTCTTAATTTCTTATCTCTTTTCAAAAGGTTATGAGGATCCTGAAATCTTTCAGTCAGTAGTATAAATGGGTTGGTTCTACAGTAAGAAAATGTTAAACATCTCTACATAGAAAAAGCAGAAGTGCAGAAAAATTATTTTCAGAAATAACTTGTGAAAAGTCTCAAGAAATTCCAAACTGAGAGGCTTCAATTTAAAATGTAATTGGTGTACATCTACACAATGGAATTCTACATAGTGGTAAAGAAAAATGACATCATGAAATTTGTAGGTAAATGGATGGAACTAGAAGATATTTTTTTTTGTATGTGTATGAACGTACTGTTTGCATGTAGGTCTGTGCACCCATGTTGTGCAGTGCCGCGGAGGTCAGAAGAGGGTCTCAGATTCCCGTGGAACTGGAGTTCTCCTGGAATTGGAGTTACAGACGGTTCTTAGCCGCCATGTGGGTGCCGGGGATTGAAGCCGGGTTCTCTGCAAGAGCAGCCGGTGCTCTTAACTGGTAGGCTATCTCTCCAGCCCCTAGAAGATATGATTTTAAGTGAAGTAACACAGTCCCAGAAAAACAAACGACAATTGGTATCCCTCATCTGTGGATGCTAGTACCAAATACCTAGTCGTAAGGCAAACTGAGCGACATTAATGTTATATGAGAACAACTATGCTCTTATACTGTAAATCCCTAGACAGGTTCTAGAATTAACCTACCATACATTTTCAGACTTTGGAGTCTTGGTATATGGATGGTGGGTAAGTATGCAATATTTAAGAGTAATATAAAATCAAAATGGAAAAATGCAAATCACAAAATATGATATGGAAATAACATGCAGTTTGTTTTCAGACAACATAATTTTAGTACAGGTGTGATGTATCAGGCTGGTGTAACAGCCTTTCTGGATGCTTACTGACCTACTTAACACCCATACCAACTTAGCCGAGGGACCTAAGGGACAATTTTGTTCCTTGCCCTCAGAGTTCAACTACGTCCCAGGGGACTATGCATGGGAACATCTCTTGAAATGTCCTGCAAAGGTGAGTCACCAGTCTTCCTCTATAGGGAGGTCTTGGAGATCCACTAATGGGACTTCACCAGTGTCGAGTCTATAAAAAGGAAAGTCTACTCATGCTTCAAAAAGGGAAGGTTGGTCTAGTAAGATCTGATTTTGTCCTTGAGTGGTTAGAACTGGTAAATGAAAAGCCAAAAGGAGCCCCGGGCTCATCCCCCCCCCAAAAAAAACAAACAAACAAAACCAGAGTGACCCTTGAGGACCAGATCCTCAACTGACCTTGAGAAAAGAAAAACTTTGGTTAATCTGGACTGTGTGTCTTTAAGCATCCAAAAGGAAAGTATAACCAGAAATAAATAATCGGTAAGGCCTGAGAAATTGTACTGTAGACATAAACTTGAGATCTTAGTAAAATGACAAAAAAAGAGAGAGCACTGTTGTTTTGGCTGTCTTCAGTTCTTACTGACAAGTGTGTCTACTCTGTCGCATACACGTGGAATAAAAATTTTTAAATTTTTAATTAAATTTTCATTTTATTTTTCATTATTGATTTTTTTGTGTTTTTCATACAGAACATCTCTATCAATCTTAATCACCTTTATATCCCCTCTCCATTATCATCCTTTCACAGCCCCCCCACCCAGTGGAATTCATGCACTCTTTCCTTTGTGCCAAGGTCCATTGTGTCAAGTTAGAATCCCCAGACCTGGTTCCTTAATGCAAAAAAGCAAATATTAAAAAGAGTTAAAAATATTAGATCGCCTTTAATTCCAGCACTCAGAAGGCAGAGGCAGGTGGATCTGTGTGAGTTCAAGGCCAGCCTGGCCTACAAAGCGAGTTCCAGGACAGCTGGGGTTGCAGGAAGACCCTGTGTCAAAAAGACAAAAAAAAAAAAATAGAACTCATGGAGTTATTTGATATAGTATAACCAGCCTCATATTTTCATCTCTTTTCTGCTTAAACATAATTTTTGTGGAAGATGCCAAGGATAGGTATACAAAAGTGCATATATTACATAGTTGTGTATTCACAAAGGAAGTGAAAATAGCACACATAATAAGAATCAAACAGAATACTGAGAAAATACATAGGAAAGGTGTAACTGCTACTAAGAAATTTGTAAAGTTAACTAAAAGAGGTAGTATTTGTATAAACTTTGAGTAATTTTAAAGTTAAAATTTGGGGCCAAAAGAAAGTTTAGGATGCTGAGTATAGGCTTCAAGGCCTACTGCACTTAGTTCTATGTCTGCCTTCGGGAACATAAATCACACTGTCTCGCACTTGTTCTATGAAAGGAGAGAAAAATGGCAGGTGCAAGGATAGTTCATTTCATCACTTAATGACCAAGTTTTTACAGCTCCTCTGTATGGCTTGGAGCTAAAATTTTGTCAGATGAAGAGAGATAAGCACAAAACCTAGTAGAATAAATTATGGTTTGACTTATGTTAATAAATTCTTTCCTTAAAGTCTTTCTGATAGGATAAAAGCCATTGGCAAAATGGATATAAAATATTTCTTTCAAATGAAACACTGTCAAGCTACATCTCAGTGGACTTTTGATGTATCAGTGGAATTTTATGAAAGTAAATATTATAATATTGAGACAAATGTTCCTATAGTTTCAGCAACACTGGAAAATATCATGAAATATTGTGTATTAAAATCTGCTTACTGGGTACATGAAATCCAGTCAGGAGGCTATAAGACAGGTGCAGATAGAGGAAGGAGTCTAAATGTGGTCAAAATATATTACATAAAACTCACAAATTTGAAAATAAAAAAGTTTAAGATACATATTTACTAATAATCTTTAGTAGTAACTTGAGTCCAGATTTTTAGTCATCTTGAAAATTTGGCACTGCATAAAGAGACTTTTGCCCAAGTATTTATGAATCTCATTTTCCTAAACATCATAGTTATATGAAAAATAAAATCACTAGGTTCTGTGCATTAAAAATAACATAGACAATCTATATATTTTATTCTAATACACTGAAAATTCACCCTAGTTTCAAGTATGAATGTCTACTGAAAGTTTTCCATTCTGCATTCTAAGTGCAGCATATTCATGGATGAGAACCTTCATGTCTTGAAAAAAGACATTTGTAAATGATCAGTAAATACTCTGTGATGTTCAATACTCATGACATAGACAGACTATCAGAACACTTTGGGATATTTCTTTATCGAAAACATATTTATATATAGCCAAATTTTTAAAAATTTAAAATGTATTTATTTTATGTTATGAGTGATTATGCCTATTCTTTTGTAAGTGCACTTGTCCTGTGCAAAATTTGTGGAAGTCTGAAGGACATTAGATCCCTTGGAACTGGAATTATGGATGGTCCTTTAGCCTCCACATGGGTGCTTGGATTAGAGTTTGTTTATGCTAATAAAGCACTGTTGGTTTAATTTATAGTTTTGATGGTACATGAGGGGGATATTTTATATATGCTGATTTGGGATTTCTGCATCTTTGGTGAAGAGTCTGCTATGAATTTTGGCACAATTTTAAAATTGGATTCTATCCTTACTTTTGAGTTTTAAGCATTCTTCACAGATTTGTATTTTTCTTTGGACATTTTATTTCTTTATATTTATTCACCATCTATAGAGAAGCAAATAATTCAATCTTTCTTTTCCTTAGAAACCATAGAGACAAAATGAAAGTAAAATAATTAGTTTTGAGAAAAAATACATAGATTAAAAATGTGTGTTCTTTGTATTATCCTGCAAAGGTGAAGGAATAATAGACTTTCATGGCTAAACAAAAATTAAGGCATTTGTTTTCAGTGGTTCAGCCTAAAAAAGTATGTTAAAAAGAAATTCTTCAGATAGAAGGAAAATGGCAAGGTCAGAAAATCAGATCTCCAGAGAATTTAATTTTTGGGGTGGGGTCCTTTTGAGGCAGTGACTCCCTGCCGCCTCAGCTAGTCTGAAACTCACTTCATAGACCAGGCTGGTCTTGAACTCACAGAGCTCTGCCTGCCTCCTGCTCTCCTCCCCACACCCAGGAGAATTTTTGAATTTTAGATTTGTTTATTGTATTTAATATATATATATATATATATAGTAAATAAATATATTTATATATATTAATTTTATTTATTTTTACGTGTATGAATGTACTGTCTGCATGTAGGTTTGTGCACCTGTGTCATGCAATGCCTCAGAAGTCAGAAGAGGGTGTCTGATTCCCCTGGAACTGGAGTTAAAGACGGTTCTCAGCCGCCATGTGGGTGCTGGGAATCGAACACGGGTCCTCTGCAAGAGCACTCGGCACTCTTAACCACTAGGCTATCTCTCCAGTCCCTACATTTTTTATTTAATATACATATGTGTGTGTGTGTGTGTGTGTGTTTTACCTGTGTATATGCACGTGTACCATGTGCGTGCCTGATGCTCATGGAACTTGAGATGCTGTTGGTTGTGAACCATCTTATGGGTGTTGGAAACCAAATCTGAATCTTCTGCAACAGTAACAAGTTCTCTTAACTGCTGATCCGCCTCTTCAGCCTGTATAGAGAGATTTATAACCTTCTTACTCATTTCCAGATTTTTTTGTGTGTTTGATTTTCCATAATTTTAAAAGCAAATGCCTATATGTAAGCTGAAGGGCAGTTATTCTGCTTGTTCTAAATCTAGTAAATCTGTGATTTGGCGTCTGATATTAATTTGAAGTCAAGTTTTACCTATTATTATGTCAAATATTGGATCTCTTTTATCTACTTGTTTCACAGATAACTCCCTTTTTTCATTTTCTGTGTCTCCTTGAAATAGTCTTAAGCCCTGAAACTTTTTTCTCTGCTGTGTGCAGCCCAACCACGATTTTCTAGTATTTTGGTTTCTAGCATTTTTCTTCACTTTTAGATTTTCTATCTCTCTGCTTACATTACTTATATGTTGTTTTGTGATTTCTATTTTATCAAGCAGAAATATTAGTGAATTAGTTATACTTATTTTAAAATATCCATTCTCATAACTCAACCTTTCTACTCTACCTTAGCCTGGTTACAGTTCTTCAAACTATTTATTCCTCTTATTATATATTACTCTTTTCCCCTTTGGATCTGAGATCCTGGGTAAAAGAACTTGCTGTACATGGTAAAGGGTGGCAAGGGACAGAGTGAAGGGATTACTAAGCAGTCCTATGGGTGGATATGTTTTGTAATGGTTATGAACTTGTGGACTGTGGTTTTTAGAAGTGCTTTTCACTCCTACCCCATCCCTTTAAATCACCACGGTTGAGACTGGACTGCCATTGGATATTTTACTCTTCTACAAGGAAAGATAGAAGAGACTGTAGTTGAACTGTTCTTTCACCCATGTAAGTAAGGCCCTAATGAAACACAGCAGGCTAGGTTAAGGTTAAATAGTTTCTGCTGACAGATATTGAGAACATGCTACCATTTATCTCAAAATGGCTGCTTCTCCCAGCAGCTGCTACTAGACGCATAAAGGGATTTTTTTTTCTCTAATACTCCCTGCGACAAACTGATTGAACTTCTAGAGATTAAAGTTACAGAAATGTGGGATCTTGCAATATCTGCATCCAGTGAAGATTTTATGTGTTGAACTTTTCCACACCAAGCCTCCGGGAGCTGTCCAGCTACAATTCAGCATTGTTTGCATGGAGGCCTGCATTCCTATAGGCTAGGATTCCTTGGGCACAGTGGCTTTCCTTATTTGCTCAGCGGTTAAGAGCACTGACTACTCTTGCAGAGGGCCCGGGTTCGATTCCCAGCACCCACATGGCGGCTAAGAACCATCATTAATTGGGGCGTGGTGGCACACGCCTTTAATCCCAGGACTCAGGGGGTAGAGAGAAGCAGATCTCTGAGTTCAAAGCCAGCCTGGTCTACAGAGTGAGTTCCAGGCCAGCTGGGGCTATAGGAAGGCCCTGTCTCAAAAAAACACCAAAAAAAAAAAAAAAAAAAAAAAAAAAACCGAAAAACAAAAACCCAAACCAAACCCAAACAAAAAACGAACAAACAAACAAAAACCCCAAAAGAATCAGCAGTGATTTTTTTCCCCGTTTCTTCAGCTTTTCACTAGCCCTGAGGATGCAGGGGCAACTTTCATTCCAGACTAGAAAAAAGAAGTACTTGATGTAGTTATTAACTGTTCAATAACCAGGTTTTGGTAATAGTATTGGTGAATAAATTTCTTTTTAATAGTCTTTAGGCTTTTAACATTTCCTAATCTTAACCAAGAAATTGAGAACAATAAATTTAGGAAGATGTAATAAAATTCTATCAGAGAACAGCTATATTAAAAACAAATTATTGTTTATATTTTTTCATAAAGAACAAACAATCACAATTTACAAGCCTCAAGAAAGAGGATTTTCAGTATCTATTTCTTCAATGACAGAAGAATGTCCTACGTTCTTGTTCTACATGAAGACAGCAATGTAGATGTGTATGTTTATGTATTATATGTATATTTATTACATGTATGCGTATTATATGTATATGTATTATATGTATATGTATTATATATGCACCAAATATTATATTTTTCATTCTCTTTGATCCTATAGTTTGAGAAGGCAGCCAGAAGTTACTAATTGTTGCTTATATGAAATTTTAAAAGGTAGAGTTGAAGGAGCTAAAATGATTCTCTGTATAACTAATTACTAATCAAATTTTACTAGTGCTATAATTTCTGATATTCTGTTTTCAGTAACATGTTTATTTTTAAGGAATCCATGTTTGTTAAGCTTCTACTTTCTCTTGTATTTAGCAGCCTGCCCCTGTGTGTCTTTGGAGGTCTGCCCAAGGGCTACTGGAGCTACTGTGTTTATAAGTACAGAGAGTCAGAAATGTTCAAATTTGAAGTCTCTCCTGAGATGGTGCATAATCAAAGGCTGGGGCAGAGAGTCCAGGCCAGTTCCCTTGCCTAAGTCATGACACTCTCATGTGCAGTTTATATATCAGAGTTCCTTATGGGGTCATTACAGCTTTGTTTGACTCTTGGAAGCCATTCTTCCTACATGCCTTACTATTTTCCTTAGGAGCACTTTCTTAATAAATGATTTACTTCTCAGAGTTGTTTTTTTCGTTAACTATCAAGAATTTGACCTAAGAGATCAACTATGGAAGCTGAGGGTGTAAAATGCAAGTTTCTTTTCTTCTTCTTCTCCTTTTTTTTCTTTTTTTTGGCCTTTTCGAGACAGGGTCTCCCTGTAGCCCCAGCTGTCCTGGAACTCGCTCTGTAGACCAGGCCGGCCTTGAACTCACAAAGATCGGCCTGCCTCTGCCTCCCGAGTGCTAGGATTAAAAGCGTGCGCCACCACACCCAGCACAAGTTTCTTTTCTATACACACACGTTTTATCAATGCTCTGAGAACTGTTTAGAGCACCATAACTTTTTTGCTCTTTCAGTTAGTCTGTGCTATAGGCTAGAGATAGGAACAATTAGGTTGAAGTTTCACTTTTGCCACAAATTTGCTTAATTTCTCTGAGTGTGATTTTTCACCTATCTCTTGATTGATGACAACTTTGTTAACAATTACATGTAGACATTGGGGCAATCAAATTAATCCATAAAGCAACATTTTTCACAAAGTATTAAACACTGAAATAAGGGTTTCCAAAACATACAAAAAACTGAAATGTTTCCAGATCTATATAGATTTTAGTTCTATAGGTACAGTGGATTTGGTAAACATTTTTTGAAACACATTTTTAATAATACCCTATCTGACAACTGTCCAAAGTACATGCATTAAAAACGAACTATACAATGTCATTTGATATTTTGCCATCATCAATAACTATATAAAATAATATGAGGGATATTATTGTATATAAAACCTATTTTAGGAGTTATAGTACACATTTGTGATACCAGTACACCTGAGGTAGAGGCAAAGAGAAAACTAGTTCAAGGCCAGCCTGAACTACATAGTAATACCCTATCCAAAGAAACTCAATCTATAGGGAGACGCTGTCTCAAAAACAACAACAACAACAACAAACAACCCTCAATCTATGAATCTTGTTCTTACCATGCTTTTACTCTTATTTTTCCCAGAATCATGTCACAATTACCTTCCTTTTTACTTTGTAGCTAATAGAAGCAAGTATTTGTAACTTACCCAAAGCAAGCAAAGACAAACAAAACAAATGCAATGGCAATATTAAGCATATGTGATATTGTTATGGAGCTTGAAAATACTAGGCACGATCCAAGGACCAAAGTCAAGTGTAAATTATCCAAACTTATTAAAAAAAGAAAGCAAAACAACAGCAGTGCTGACAAATGGCCTCGGTGCCCAGTTATGACCATCTGTTCAGCACATAGTCTTGTGAACCTGCCTTCAGCCCAGAACCTTCTAAAGGGGAGGCCAACAGAGCGAAGCTGATTAGTACTTTTGGCCCACTTGGAACATGTCAGAGTGCATTAAGCAGGAGAAGCCAGACACAGAAACAAAAAGAACCCTAGCAATTAATTATGGGTATGTTTTATCAGAGTTGGATGTACAGCTGGTCAGTAGTAAGGAAAGGGGAGATAGAGGTATGGTTGCCTGGAGTTTGCTGTGCAAACTTGAACTTAGAATAAAATAAACAGTTTCTCTGTTCAAAATGGAGTTTTTCTGATCATTACAATATAAGTACTTGATATGTGTATGTATTTATGTAAATATTTATGTATATATAGCTATATATATATAACTATATATATATATGTATATGTATATGTATATGTATATATAATGTAGCAATACAAGTTGGAGAGAACAACAACAAAAGAACTGAAAAAAACTCTGGAAAGACTCAGAAAAAGATGCAAGAGATGTATGGTAGAGTGCAGGGACTTGGGTGGGATGGGGGACATGGAAAGGGAAGTGACTCTATATTTGATAGAGAAATGATGTATGACCTATGGAAAAAGTTCAATAATTAATAATAATAAAATGGAAAAAAACAAAAAACAAAAAAATATAAGTACTTCAAAATAACAAGAAAATTTAAAATTTTTGATATATTTTTATTTTATGTGCGAGTGTTTTGCCTGCATGTATGCGAGTGTACCCATTTGTACAATACAAATAGAGGGTAGACTAGGGCATCTGGTCCCCTGTAACTTGAGTTACAGATGGTGATTAGCCTCATATTGATGCTAGAACTGAATACTGGTTCTCTGCAAAAGCAATAAGTGCTCTTAAACCCTGAGCCATCTATCTCTCCAGGCCCAGAAGGCATTTTTAAAATCCACTGTTTTTGAGGGACCTGGAGAGATGATCATAGTGTCCAGTGTAAGAACATTGAATTATCTTATAGAGCGCCCAGTTTCCATTCCCAGCATCCACTGGGTACCTAATAACTATCCTTTACTCCATTTTCAGTGGAATCTGACACCTTCTTCTGACCTCTGTTGGCATTGCAAGACATGGGTGCACATTACATACATTCAGTCAATATATTCATGCAGATAAAATAAAAGTAATACATAAAATATGATCTCTGTATAGGCTAACTAGACTCCAGTGGATGAATTTGCACTGAAGGACATCTGGGCACAAATGCTTGACTGTATAGGACCTAATTGTATGGTGGAATACATAAGGTTCAGTGGGGGTGGGAGGCATGAATGGGAGAGGAGACCTGAATTTGATGAAGAACTGTTTATTAAATGTATAAGAGCTCATTAAAATTTTTCTAAAGAAGAAAAACACTGTTTTTGAAAAGTTTTCATGTACATATATGTTCTCTAAATAAGAAATGGCATAGGGATTGGTAAGGTTTTTACTACAGTAGTGTAAAAAGTAAGTTCAGCTAAAGTGCTCATTAAGTAATGAACACAGTTAGGCACACAAGAATTACATTAAGGGAAAAACTTGAAAAGCTTGAAGTAATTGTAATACTTAGATTTTGGATTTTGCATGGGTTTTATAGATTAAATTTATGGACATAATATTTCATAGGTGATCAATCAGATATAAAACTACATAGCTATCATTTCCAATTTGTTCCTTTCATCTTTATAAATGCGAAAGATTAATCAGATTCTCTTCTTGGTTGAATTATATGTATGAAATATCAAGATATTATCTAAAATGGGACTTCTGGGGCTGAAAAAATGGCTCAGCAGTTAAGAGCACAAAATACTCTTGCCAAGGATCTGGATTTTGTTCCCAGCACCCACAAAACAGTCTGTAACACCAGTTCCAGGGGATCTAACACACTCTTCTAGCTTCCACAGGCATTGCATGACATGGGAGTTACTTACACACAGGCAAAACACACATAAAATGAAAAGAAATAAGTCAAAACAAAAGTTTTAACCCCCCTCCAAAAATCAATGACCAGATTGTGTTAAGGAGAACAGAAGCAATAGCTACTTCAGTGTGGAAAGATTAATGTTTATGTCTCTAGCCAGAACACTTCTGAACTCTAGAGTCAGTAGCCACCTCCATAAATATTATTTACAATCTATTCCAAAAATTTAATATCCAACTGACCACCTAACCTCCTCCTTATACCTGATCTACCTCAATCTTTATTATGAAATATTTCAGAATCAAAATGCATGCATATATACATAAAGCAGACTAAAAGCAAAGAAACTGGGCTTTTCTATTATACCACTATTTCTCTTATTTCTCATACACAAATTTTCCCATTGTAGCGATCTGTTAAAATACATCATACATAAAATATCATATCCCACAATGTTGCAATGATTTGCCATTTCATTTAATATAAGAAACAAAAATCATTATAATGGTCTAGAGTTCTGTAATTATATAAGACCACTGTATGTTACTTTTAAGAATTAATCTCCTATAAAACTCTATAGAGCTTTCTTTTATATAAATGCATTAACCATCGACCTTCTTGCTAGGTCTTGAATGCACCCAGAATGTTCTCTTATTTGGATTTTTTTCATGGGCTATTTTGTAATTTTCTATCATTACCTTCTGAAGTCTTTTTTTTTCAGCATAGAGACAATAGCTTTAATAATGACCCAGTGTTAACAAGAAATTGGCTATCATGGAATTTTCAACATTTGGATTGCTCGAGTTGGGAAAGATGAGGTTGTAGGATATAGATCAGTCCATGGATCAGATTGGATAAGTCTAAGTGTGCTGAAAATGAAGAAACTGAGTAACATAATTACCGTCCCTTCTTAAGACAAAGGCTAGGGAAACCAATGTCTGATAACTCCTAGTTATCACCATTGATCACAGAAACTGGTCAGCAATAGAAACATGAATTTTTACTGAGGAAAACTGGCATGAGAGATGTGGTGTTTGTTGCATATTTTTTCTTTAACATTTTTTTATTGATGCTTTGTGCATTTCATACATCATTTTCCAATTCAGTTCAGGCATATTTCCCTTTCCCTTCCCCCCCACCCCCACCCCAACCGAGATCATGCATTCTGCCATAACTGTCCTGCATATTTCTCTCAGGTTTTTTTTCCATTTTTTAGCTATAAGTGATAATCCATGAGTACAAGCATCCTTCATGTAAAACCAATTTGCAGGCTGTTGTGCCCAAACCCCCACAGCCCCACCTTTTTTTCATACTCCACACATATACTAAATTTATAAAGTCTGAAAATAACTGTGGGTTAGTTCCAAAACAGATTTAGGGATTCACAGTTTAACTGTAAACTTGCATGCAGGTAAAAAGAAATATAACTTCACATTCCTAAATTACATACCAAGTTGATGGATGGTTTTTAATCTTTAAAAAAGATTCATTCTTTCTCATAAATATTAGAACTGAGGAAAATAGAACTTGTACTTCAAGCTCTATCTGTAGCAGTATCAGTCAATGTCATATTATCTTTACTGACTTTGACTTAGATATAAGGATTTGGTGCTAAGATCCACAAATGAGGGATAACATAAGTCATTTTTTGAGTCTGTGTTACTTCACTTAGGATAATGGCTTCTAGTTCCATCTATTTACCTGTAAATTCCATGATGTCATCTTTCTTTCCCACTACATAGAATTCCTTTGTGTAAATGTACCACATTTTCATTATTTACTCATCAGTTGAGGGACACTTAATTTGCTTCTAGCTCTTTGGTATTGTGAAAAGAGCAGCCATAAACACAGTTGTGTATGTGTCTCTGCTATAGGATGAATGGTTTGAGTGTACACCTGGGAGTGATATGATTGGGTCAAGTGTTAGGTTTATTTTTAGTCTTTTACAAGTTCTCCACACAGTTTTCCATAGGGGTTGCATGAGTTTGCAATCCCACCAGCAGTAAATGAGTGTTATTTCTCTGAACCCTGTCCAGCATTTGGTGTTGTTTTCTTGGTCATAGCCAATCTAACCAGTGTAAGATGAAATCTTAAAGTGGTTTTGATTTGCATTTTCTTAATTGCTAATGACGTTGAATACATTTTAGGATGTTTCTTAGCCATCTTTACTTCTCTTGAAAAGTCTCTGTTCAAATATTCATCTCATCTTTTAATTGGGTCATTTGTTTTCTTGGTCATTTGTTTTTTGAGTAATATATATACTCTGAATCTATGGATCTATTTTTGTGTCAGTACCATGCTGTTTTTTATGAATATAGTTCTGTAATAGAGTTTGAAGTCTGGTATGGTAATCCCCCCTGAATTACTCTTTTTGCTCAGGGTTGCTTTGGCAGTCCTTTTTTTTTTTTTTTTTCTTTGAGAATTTTGTATGTGAGCAATTTGCTTTGTATTTACGCTAATTTTACCCTCC
>VZQC01003889.1:1202633-1326853 GCA_009823505.1 Rhizomys pruinosus
ACTCTGCCTCCTCCAGACTCTTTTCTAACACCTGAATTTGCTCTCAATTTTGTGACCTCTTCTTTATTATTGTTACACACACACACACACACACACAAACACACGCACACGCACACACACACACACAGAACCTATCAAGGAATTCATTACTGGAGAAAACTGAACAGTCATTCATTGTCTATAACTAATTATCTAGAGATGGAACCTTGTGAAATCTATCACATCCATTTTGGCATATCAAGTAGTGTTGTCATTTTGAAGGTCTAGTTTAGGAGACTGTGTTGTTGAGATTTCATGGGTACAACTCTGCTGTCACGTTTAGAAGAAACTATAGCAGCAGGTGTTCTTGTCCTCTGGCTCCTAAGATCTTTTCATCCATTCCTCAGCAATGTTTCCTGAAGACTGGCTGCAGGGGTTGCAGGTTAGATTTACCAGTTGGGACCAGGCACTCCCTCAGTCGCATATTCTCTGCATTTTGGTCAGTTGTGGAAATTGGTCACTGTCTTCGTGTTTAAAAATGTTTCTTTCTTAACAGAAGAAAATGTAATTCATGGATTAACATACCATCCAAACATCACATGTCTATACCCAAAGTAACCTACCATAACACATTAGTTACTGTTTAAATAACTATATATCTAATTGCATGTGCTTCTCATTAGTAGGATCGAACGTTATTATGGCCTGGAAAGCTGTCAGCCCATGAAGAAAACAGCCAGAATTGACCAGAGAACAAGACAACAGCTCCAGAGAGAAAGGTAGACTTTTGCTTCTCATCCACCTGTGCCCTTTTCTAAGCCTAGGGAACAATTGCGGAAGAGGGGTATGGTGAATGTAAGGGCTGCAGATTGGGGGAATGGTGATGAAACTACAGCAAATATCTGGACACTCATTTGATCAACTTGATGTTGAACATAAACAAGCCCCCTCCCAGCTGGATGGTGGGGACCCATGGGCTGTGTGGTTTGGGCACAACTGCTTGCAAATTGGTTTTCCATGAAGGATGCTTGATACTCATAAATTATCACTTATTGCCTAAAAAATGAAAGGAAATACGGAGAGAAAGATTGCCGGACAGTTATGGCAGAGTGCAATGGCTGGGATGTGGGGGGGGGGGGTGGGGGGAAGGGAAAGGGATATATGGCCTGAACTGAATGGAAAATGGATTCATACACATCCAATCTATCATTTACATCATTTTCCAATGTATTTCATGCATCATTTTCCAATGTATTTCATACATCATTTTCCAATTCAGTTTGGTAACACTCTCTGGTATTCCGAGACCATCTGTATACTTGCATGTGTTGGTCTCAATCACATCTTCTCCCATGTTAACGTCAGGTCTTGACAGCAGGGCCTTTGTTCTCTCTTCTTGCAGGGTATCCCAGTTTAGAGGCAAGGTAGCCTTTACCTTTTTTGGGGGGCTTGGATTCCTGGCCAACATCTCCTTGGTAGAATAATCCATTGCTGAGTCAGAGCTCCTGTATTAATATATATTGCTTAAAGGGCATACCCATCCCCCCTTCCCAATTCACCATTTCAGTCCATTTTCTGATGCAGTCTTTCTGTTGTTGTTCTTTTACTATGCATCCCTCTCCATGAGAAATATTTATATCTGGGTTGTTGGTACTAGCATCCACATATGAGGGACACCATTTGTCGTTTGTTTTTCTGGGACTGTGTTACTTCACTTAACATAATGTCTTCTAGCTCCATCCATTTACCTGCAAAGTTCATGATGTTGTCTTTCTTTACTGCTGCATAGAACTCCATTGTGTACATGTACCACATTTTCTCTATCCACTCATCAGTTGAGGGGCATTTGGGTTGGTTCCAGCTCCTTGCTATTGTGAACAGAGCTGCAATAAACATAGCTGTGCATGTATTTCTGCAGTAAGATGAATGGTATGACTGGATCAAATGGCAAGCTCATTTTGAATCTTCCAAGGGTTCTCCACACTGCTTTCCATAGTGGCTGTACGAATTTACATTCCCACCAGCAATGGATGAGTGTTCCCCTTTCCCCACAACCCCTCCGTCACTTGATATCTGTTTTCTTGATCCTGGCCAGTCTTATTGGAGTGAGATGATATCTTGAATTGGTCTTAATTTGCATTTCCCTAATTATTAGTGATTTTGAACAGTTTTAAGATGTTTCTCAGCCATCTCTAATTCCTCCTCTGTGAAGTCTCGATTCAGTCCTTTGCTCCATCTTTTGAGTGATTCATTTGTTTTCTTTCTTTGTTTTATGAGTATTTTGTATACTCTGGTGATCAATGCTTTGTCAGATATATCTGCAGTGAAGGTTTCTTCCCACTCTGTGGGTTTTCTCTTCACTTCATTTACTGTTTCTTTTGATGTACAGAAGATTTTGAGTTTAATGAGGTCTCATTTGTCAATTGTCGATCTTATTTCTTATGCAGCTGCTGTCTGATTCAGGAAGTCTTTTCCTCCACCTATGTCTTGTAGTCTGCGCCAAGCTTTTCTTCTACTGCCTCCAGAGTTTTGGGTTTCACGTTGAGGTCTTTGATCCACCTGGAATTGACTTTTGTACAGGGCGAGAGGTAGGGGTTTAATTTCATTCTTCTACAGGTGGTGATCCAGTTTTACCAATACCACTTGCTGAAGATGCTGTCTTTCCTCCATTGTGTCTTCTTGGCCCCCTTGTCAAATATGAGGTGGCTGAAATTGTATGTGCTCAGGTTTGGATCTTCAGTTTTGTTCCATTGGTCAACTGGTCTGTTTATCATGCTATGAAGCCAGCATCATGGTGTATTTATTCCTATATCTCTGTAGTATAGCTGAAAATCTGATATTATAATCCCTCCAGTATTACTATTGTCCCTTGGGATTGCTTTGATTACCCAGGGTCTTTTGGGTTTTCACATAAATTTTAGGGTTATTTTTCTATTTCTGTGGGGATTTTTATTGGCATTGCATTGAGTCTGAAAATAACTTTAGTGGGATTAACATTTTCATAATATTAAATCTACCAATCCATGAGCATGGATGGTATTTCCAACACCTAACATCTTCTTCAATCACTTCAGGGATTATGTTTTTATTTTAGAGGTCGTTCACCTCCTTGATTAAGTTTATTCATAGATATTTTTGAGGCTACTGTGAATGGGAGTGTTTCCACAATCTCTTTCTCAACATGTGTGTTATTGGTATACTGAAAAATTACTCTAGATGATGAGCTACAGACAACCAGTAGCTGCTGAGGGAGAGAAAATCAAGTTTCTTTGGGGATGATGTCCTTGATAGATTACTCAATCGCAAGTGGTTAATCATAAACACACATACAAGCACATACTACTAAATGGATTCAGTAGTTTATCTATGCATATCTTTTCTCTCATCTAACATCTATCTATCTATCTATCTATCTATCTATCTATCTATCTATCTACTTTGCTATCATCTATCATCTATCTATCTATCTATCTATCTACCTATCTATCTATTATCTATCTATCTATCTATCTATCTATCTATCTATCTATCTATCCATCATCTGTCATCTACCAACCTATCATTTATCTCTCATAACAGAAATGAAAGAAGCTATCTCAAAGTTGAAAGGGACTGGGGAGGCATTGAAAGAGTCAGACGGGGAGAAGGAGGCATAGAAAGAGGGTAAATATAGTACTTGTGGATGAAATTCTCAAAAATTAAAAAAAAACTCCTTTACAAAGAAGCTTTTTAAACACTAGTGAGAGCTACACCTATATGTGGATACCAGGATATGTACGTAGAATATAGTTAGAAAATGTAGTGGTTGCACCCCAGCTTCAAAGCCTAATAACCACAACAACAATGGATAGCACAACAATTTATAGTGCAGTGGTGGCACTTTTACCTTTGGGATAATCACCAACTGTCTAATTGGATTTAAAGCCCTATTAATGGGAAGTAAATCATGGATGGCATTGGAAATATAACAAATAAACATGGCTGGAGAGGTCTTAGATCCTAGAGAAAAACCCAATCTCTGGCATATCTCTAGACCAATGAAATTTCTTGCTGTATGCTATTTATGGATGCCTATATTTACAGAGAAGTTTGACATACCCCACTCATCAAATAAGCTTCTTTTTCCAAGAGATATGGACTATTACAGAGTTTCACAACTGGTCAAACACAGAGAATAAGTGTCTGACAGATGTCCAGACCTAAATGACTCATCTATAATTGAATCTCTACACCTGAAGTCATGAAACTTATAGGAACAGGGGATAGAGAGAATACTGATGCATCTCTTATCTCTCACCAGTGAAGCTCCATCATACAACAGAGGACAATAAACACAGAAAACCACAAGTGGCCAAAGTGAAGAGAATTAGGCACTGCAATGTCGTGTGTTTGTGTGTGTGCATGTGTGTGTGTGTGTGTGTGTGTGTGTCCCTGGATAGGACTCCTATATTAAATCTCACCCTCCCATTGTAGAAGAGGGGGTAGAAATAACTTAAGAGCAAAAGTTGGTGCATTATGATAAAGGAACAGAGGCTTTCTGGCCTCCAGGAACTTGGTCATATGAACTTGCAGCATTGGTGACAGCATGTACAATATCCATGCTGGCTTAGTCAGACAGAAGCCTAGCATAGAGCTGGGGAAATGGGCAGCAAGTCCAGTCTTACCTAAGGAACTATAGGTAACTGGTTACTGCTGGGTGAGGGATCTATCTAGAGTCCTTTTTAAGGGACTGACTCCAGATAAATTAACATAGACTCCAGTAGATGAACTGGCATTGTGGGACATCTGGGTAAACACTTGATCAGATAAAAAATACATGAAATCTGGTGGGGCTTATGTGGGGTGTGGGTGGAGGAGGTCTAAATGTGATTAATATTTATTGTATGAAAAGCATACAAACTCAATAAAAATATCCATTAAATGGGGCTAGAGAGATTGCCCAATGGTTAAGAACACTGACTGGTCTTGCAGAGGAAACAGGCTCCATTCCTAGCACCCACAGGTAGTTAACAACTGTCTGTAATTCCAGTTTGGGGGGGAATCCAATGCCTTTTTCTGACCTCTGCAAGCATTGCACCACATGGATGCACTTAAACAGATGTAGGCAATACACTCATACACATAAAATTAAAATAATAAAAAAATGGATTAATAAATACATTATAGCCGGGGGTGCTGGTGCACACCTTTAATCCCAGCACTTGGGAGGCAGAGGCAGAACTCACTCCCTGTGAGTTCAAGGCCAGCCTGGTCTACAGAGCAAGCTCCAGGCCAGCTGAGACAAAAAGGAGACCGTGTCTCAAAAATACCAAAATAAATACATTATAAAGAAAAAGCATTGGCTTAGGAAAGTGGCATTATGTTACTTCTCAACATATCCATCCTGACCACCTTTTTATAAATTGCCCATCAGTCAACATTTTTGACCTAAATTTTACCATTCCCTATTTTCTTCTTCTGTTGTATTTCCAATATTCTCAATTATTTTCCAAACTTCATGTTCTGTTTTTACACAATTTTATACGTTTTTATACAATTTTATACATTTATACAATGTCCTTTGATACATTTATACAATGTCCTTTGATCGGAGTAACCTCACATTACTCTTTCTTGTCTCCATCTCCTGTAGTACTCATTCTTTTCAGAGTAGTCCCCTTTTTTACTGTGTCCCACTGAATTTGATTACGATTGCTTTCCTGAGCACTCATGAGAGGCAATTTACTGGTGCTGGGGAAATTTAACAGTGGCTACATCACTGAGTAAAATGACTCCCCTCCCTAGAAACCCATTAACTGCCAACAGTTCTGCAAGGATGAAATGTTGAAAAGCCGGATCTCATGCAGGTCAGGGGCAGGCAGCTGCTGTGGGTTCATGATTGCAGTGGGCATACCAAATCCAGTGGACAGCATATCACAGCACTATTCCTCATCTTCCAGTTCTTACCTTCTTTCCATCCCTCCTCTGAATGTTTCTTGGGCCTTGGAAGGAGTTACATAGATGTCCCATATAGGGCTGATCACTCAACAGTCACATTATTCTCAGTACTTTGACCAGTATGAGTCTGTACTAATTGCTGCTCACTGCAAAGAAACAAGCTTCTTAGTATCTCCAAGACTGAGAACAACACCAGACTATAAGAATAAAAATAAATATTTAGAAGGTGTTTTGACAAATGTTCATTTTAAAAACAGCAGAAGTAGATTTATCCCCTAGCGGTTGTGACTTCCACTGGGCTTTTGACCATATTTCCAAGCCTACTCATAAATTCCTTCTCAAGGAAGGGAGCTCAACTCAATCATAAAACATTTGATTTCCCCATAAATCATGACACCGTTGCACCTCAGGACATATCTTGCCTAACAGGTCAATGTTGTAGCACAGAGAGTTCACAGTTGGGCAAGACCACTGACTTTTCTCCCCCAGAAGAGTGCATAGCACCTTCTTGGTACTAGGAAAGTTAGAAAGTGGGGAAGAAGTTTCCAAATCAGTTCAAGATTGATTTTTCCTTCTTGAAACCAGCTAACGTGTCCAACGCATGTGGTATCTTCAGCAATAGAGTGTTAACATATAGTCGTATTGGGCAGGCAACAGCAGTGGTAGTAACTCGCATTGTGAGGACCCTTAACGTTTCAACAGGGAAGGAGCTCATACATGGCAACAGGATTCTTCAGTAAATAAACTTTGTCTATATCACCCCAGCCCCGAAGGCTTAGAGAACATCTTGGAAGAGGGCAAAGAAAGAAGGATTGAGAGTTATAAGAAAGGTGGTCTCTGGACAGTACATGGCTGTTACACACACACAAACTCACAGCTGTGATTATATCTTGTGCCAGAAAGGTAACAATTCTATCATGGAGTGGGGAGGGGATCCTGATGCAGCACTACTTGGTGGGAAGATAAAGGCAGTAGTAGATGGCTGGTAATGGAGGAAGAGTCAGTTTCTTTAGGGAGGGGCCAGCACTGGTAGAGTGCCCATGTCCCAGGAGCTGAGCACACAAACATGCATATATGGAATTAGAAGGGAGGTGGGAGCTTTTTTGTTGGGCACCAGGGAGATGTGGAAGGAGGCAGTGCAGAATGAAGATGATCAATATACATCGCATACATGTATGACATTTCAAAAAAAGAATGTTCAAAGAAAAATTACCATTGTCTTCTACCTCCATTAAATTATTTTGTGTTTCAGTTATAGTTGGCAGCTCAGGAGATGTAAGGATGATATTCTGGGCAACCCCACTGGCACCACATCTCAAGTTTCTCAGAGGGGAGTGCATACTCGACTAGGTTGTGAGTATAGCCTCTTAATATTAACAAATGGAAAATATTTCATTTTGTAATTGGAATTGGTAATTCAGTTGGTAATTGGAGTAAAATAATGCAATCTGTCAAAGACTTAGGGAAAATCCTGTCTCTAATCAGAATTTTGTAAATTGAAAGAAATGAAAGATTTTGTCTCTACTTCAGAGCTAATGTTATCTTCCAAGTGTTCTGAAAATATTATTATAGCAAAGATTTCAGACACGTAAAAAATCACATACTTATAATAGCCTCAAAAAGAATGTCTTCAAAAGGATATTTCACATAACACACACTGTTACCTTCTCTCCCCTACCCAAATCAGTACAGTCTAGGGAAAAATATGTAAAAATATCCATATTCCTCATATTGGTGCACACCCTTAATCCTAGCACTCGGGAGGCAGAGGCAGGTGTATCTTTGTAAGTTCAAGGCCAGCCTGGAGTACAGAGTGAGTTCCAGGACACCTGGGGCTACAGAGAGACCCTGTCTTGAAAAGACCAGAAAAAAAGTTAGAATGAATTTATTAAATTCTGTCAAAATTTTCCTGTCACTCTGATTAGGATTGCAGTTACTCTCTCAAATTGGAGTACACTGGCATCTTATAACCTTGAACCTTCTGATTAATAATAAAATAGTATATCTATATAGTTTAGGGATTTTAACTTCAACACTATTGATACTTTGGGCAGGGTAATTATTTGATGTGTGAAGTTGTCTAATAATTCTTGCCATGTTTTGTAAACTTTCAATCATATTTTAAGATAAACTAGTACTTACTTTTCTGGAAGTCTTACATTATATTTTAGAGGCTGAGAGCTTCATTATATTTTAGAAATGAAAATATTTCTTGATAACAAATAATGAACTCACACCAAGAGGCAACTAGGGACATAAATTCGACTTGCTAGGCCTCAACGTATATGACAGAGTTATGACAGAATGCATAAAATCCAGTGAGGCAGGCTATAGGCAGATGTGGAAAGGGGAGGGGGTCCAAATATAATCAAGATGTATGCTATGAAATGCACAAATGTTAAATAATATACAATATATTATACATAATATATATGACATATAATATATTGGAAGAAAGATATGTGCTAGTACATAATTTAATGTAGGAGATAAGGAAAAGATGCCTGATTTAGATTCTATGAAAATAAACAAAAATCATGTGTACTGCTCAATTGTGAATACTGAAAGAAAGCCTTTATGTTCTAGATTGTTTTCATTCTACACAGACCATTCAGTAGAGAATAGTGTAATCACAGTGTGAGAGAATACACTGGTAAGAAAGATGGCATAAAGCACAATGATTTTAGTCAATCCATTGAACCAGACACAACCTTTGTCTCCTCATGCATAAAATAAGTCAATGATAACTTTTTTATAAAGTTCTTGTGAGGGTCCAAAGATAAGGCTTATAATGACTTCAGTAGAAATAGAGGTTTTAAAGGGGATTGCTAATATGCTTTTTAACATGTTGCTTAACATTTCATATATAAGTAGGATCTTTATGGTATTGGGTTGTTCTTGATGTAAAAATTGTAGTGTCATTAACTGATATTGTATAGAAATATAATCACTAATATAACAATTATTATAGATAAATATTTATATATTAATTATATAAGTATATGTATACATAAGTTTAAAAATTGTAATCTAAAATTTAATGAGGGTATTTTTATAGACATATAATGTTACCTGAATGTTTAAATCTAGTTAAAGAATATGGAAGCAAAGAGAACATCTCTTTGTCAAACTTATTTATTCTTCTTAGTGATAGAATGCCCACAGAATGCCTAAGGCTTTGTCATTGATGTCTATGAAGCAGAAATCAATTTGGGACTCCCCTCCAACCCATGGCCAGAAGCCTGTCCTAAAGCCAGACAAATGCTTCCCTGAACTGAAGTTTTTAGATTCATTTGCTCATTTGTTTGTATCAGTAACGCTATTTAAATAAGAATCAGAAGAGAATAAAAACAGTATAAGGCTCCTTGAGTGATGATTTCAATGGTTATTTTTTCTTCATTTTGTTGTTTATTGCCTATAGCACCATGTTATTTTAACTTCCAGTGTCATTGCAATTTGTTTATATGTCATATAAACCACATGCATATGCATACATGTGTGGATATACCTCTCCAGTGTTTATGCAGTGCAGTCCCACTTCATGTTTATAATGGAGTCAAGTTTGTTTCAAGTAATAAAATGTTGAATAATTAAATAAGTGGCAATATATAAGTGGGTAAAATCTTTTGGTAAAGTTGGAATACAGTTGGAAAAAAAGAATGAATTTTGCATTTTCATGGCATGTAGATTTATATAAAAGTATACTTTCTTTTATTTTTTTAATTTTATTTATTTACTTATGTGTATGAATGTACTGTCTGCATGTAGGTTTGTGCACCCATGTCATGCAATGTCACGGAGGTCAGAAAAGGGCGTCGGATTCCCCTGGAAATGGAGTTCTCTTGGAATTGGAGTTACAGACGGTTTTCAGCCGCCATGTGGGTGCTAGCGATCGAACCTGGGTCCTCTGCAAGAGCAGTCGGTACTCTTAAGCACTAGGCCATCTCTCCAGCCCCATTTTTTAAATTTTATTAAAAGTATACTTTCTTTTAAAGTTTAAACTTTTGTCTACAAAGATTTGTAATAGCATTCATGCTCATTCATTTATTAACATCTGCTCTATCCAAGGTACTCTTTTAAATACTTAAAACACAATAATAGAAACATAAATGGTGCACACCCTCAGGGCAGAGACTCTTGGACATGTCTGAGAGTTTCAACATATGTAAATTAATATCTGATTTTCAAAATAATATAATCTGAGTTAAACTTAACTTTGGCTGTTGTTAAAAACCTGTCCTTTGCATACAAACCCATCACTATTCCTTAAGGTTTCGGAGACTCCAATAATATTTTCATAGCCAACTTCCAATTCATTTGATTCACAAATTTGGAGTTTCACACAAACTACTTTTTCTCTAAGAATACAAATAAAATATGTATTTTGAATTCTATTGACATTTACTGGATTTGAACTATGACTACGTTTGTAGTAAAATGTTATTTCCTTATTTCCTATCCTATGTATCCTGTATAGGTGATCTCTGTAGAGTAGTAGATTAGAATGTGGTTCATTGGGTATTTATAAGGCACATTCTCTATATTTTCCCATGGAAACAATGAGGTAATAATGGCTTAGTGAAAATAAGAATTTAAATATACACAGATATAATAACAGTTCTAAAATATTTCTCTAATAGGTGACAAAGTGAAAAACAAGTAGAGGCTATTTGGGAAATGAAGAGTCCAACAAGCTCTGTGAAATCAAGGTAGCATAATCCTTTCTGTCTTGATATGACTTTCCCTAAGACTTTTTTTTTTAAAAAAAGATGAACTTTTAATACTTTGTAAGTTTATGCTTTTGTAACAGACCAAACACATTGAAAAAATTTTCTCCCCTCCCACTCCCTTTCCTTCTCCCTCCCCCTCCTTCTCCCCTCCCCTTCCCTCTCCCCCTCCTCTCCCCCTGTCCCTCAAAGCTGTATGACCCAAAATCAGTATGTCCATGAATCATAGGAAATGAAAGAATAAGGATATATTGAAAACATCTTGGAACTTAGAGGTCAGTGAAATGTAAACTTGTGTC
Source organism: Rhizomys pruinosus (assembly GCA_009823505.1). Classification (NCBI taxonomy): domain Eukaryota; kingdom Metazoa; phylum Chordata; class Mammalia; order Rodentia; family Spalacidae; genus Rhizomys; species Rhizomys pruinosus. Next base: position 1,213,576 of record VZQC01003889.1, read on the forward strand.
CTGACTTCACCCCCCATTACTCAGTAGTCATTAGACTCAGTACTCATTAGACATAAACTTGCCAAGCCTGTGTTGATTCCCCTACTTATGAAGGTGTGACAGCATTCACTAAATCAAAATGTTGCCATGAGATCAAAGAGGAAAATTGGATATGATCTTGTTCTGGGAACTTCATAGAACTAATAATTTTAAGAAGTTTGGCCTTAATAGGAAACTGAGAGCTGGCATAGCAGTTCAAGGAATGGAAAGACTACTTAGGATGGGGTGACAGGTGGAACTGTGTCCTTCTAAAATTCATATATTATACTGGTTAAAACAAAATTAAAGAGACCAAGAATTCTCTCAAGTAAACCACATATTGAGCCATTGCAAATCCAGCCAGAGACAGGATCAATGCCCTAACCAGCAGCAGCATGCCTAAGTAGCAGCTGAAAACGCTTCTGTAGATTCGTTAAAATCATAGCATTTTATCAGAATTTCAGGAGAAAAAAAACATGTTAGTCATTGGTATCACATAATGGGGAGAGTTTTAGAATCAGAGCACAGGCTCTGAAAATAAGTGTTTTCTGCTGTTTGATTGTCTGAAATTGTAAGCAGCCATGATAAGGTTTCAATAAAGACTGGAAATGTGGGACTATTCTGTCTGTTTATTTGGGTGATTTGCTCCAAAACAGTTGACTAAATTATACTTTCTCTTCCATCCTTGGCCAATAATGAAATTTAGACATCTCAAGATGTTTTCTTTTTTTCTGTTTCATTTACTGTTTTTCAGTAAGAATATAACCAACTAGCCATGGCTGGCCTTAAACATGTGGCAGTCTTCCTGATTCAGCCACACAGGTGCTGAGTTAATAAGCATGATCTAGAGTACTCAGCTTCAGCACTATTTTTCTCATTAAACTCTTAACTTCCAAGACTTCACAAAATCTGGCCTTATTTTCAAATAGTGTGATTTCAGATGAAATTACATATGACTAGCTTGTAGTAGAGTAGTGCAGGTCTTATTCCAATGAGAGGATATTTGGACACAGGCACAGACACACATAGAGGAGAGGCAGTATGAAGAGATCCTGGAGAATGTGAGCACCTCTCATGGCCCTCAGAAGGATCCAACCATACAGACACTTTGGTTTCAGATTTTATCTTGCAGAATTGAGAGATAATGGATGTCTTGTACAAACCTAAGGAAACAGAGTCTTCCAGGCATCTGGAAACTTACTCATATAAACTTGCAGCAGGGGTGAGAGCATGTGCAAGACTCATGCAGACTCAATCAGATTAAAAACCCATGTAGAACTGGGAAATCGGCAGCGGAGCCCAACCTTAGCTGAGGAACTATTGACAAATGATTAGTGCTGGGTTAGGGTGAGTAGGTCTTTAAGAGTGACTATAGATAGGCTGACTAAACTCCAGTGAATAGACTGGCACTGAGAGCCATCTGGGTACACTGACTTGACTCAATAGGCTTTAACATATATGAAAGAATGCATGAAATCTGAGGCGGGTATATCAGAGATGCAGATGGAGTAGAGAGTTTAAAGACAATTGAGGGGCCAGAGAGATGGCCTAGCGGTTAAGAGCACCGACTGCTCTTGCAGAAGACCCGGGTTCGATCCCCAGCACCCACATGGCGGCCGAGAACCGTCTGAAACTCCAGTTCCAGGGGAATCCCACACCCTCTTCTGACCTCTGCGGCATTGCACGACATGGGTGCACAAACCTGCATGCAGACAGTACATACATACACATACGAAATAAAAAAAATAAAAAAATAAAGATAATTGAGATGTTTTGTAGTACATTGTGTAAGAGTGTATTCCTAAGGCAACTGGAGGGGCAGAGAATGAGCTTTTAATGTTTTTCTTGAGGACTTTCTACGTGTATACCATGGAATATGGCATTCATCTCACATTTCCTTCTTTCAGATTCTCCCCATAGTCAGCTCAACATGCCCTCTCTTAGCTTTCTGTTGCTTTTGTTGTTGATAATAATACACTAAACCCAGTTAAGCTGCTCAAATGTGCAGAGGACCAAGACTATCCAGATGTCCCTGGGAATCTGAGCCCTGGTTATATCCTCCAAAAAAGTGACTCTCCCTTGCCCTCAACAATACTAGAGATAAAACTGACTACAACTCTCAGTAAGAGACGGGGTCTGGAGATCATCTAACCCACTTATGCAGTTTTGGCTGGACTGATTTTGTGCAGGTAACCATAGTTGCTGTGATTTCATGAATGTGATAAACATCTCATGTCCAGAAGACAGGATTCCATAACATTCCTTCCCATCCTCCAGCTCTTATATTGTTTCTGCTTTCTCTTCCCTACTGTTCCCTAAGGCTTCCTGATGGGAGTGATACGGATATCCCATTTAGGGCTGAACACGCTGTCTCATATCCTCAGCACTTTGTCCAGTTATTAATCTCTCTGTTGACTGCTGTTTACTTCAAACAGAGGCTTCTCTGACCAAAGACAGGTATAATCATAGATATTTGGGAGACAACTGGACATCATGACCATTTAGGAAAACAGCAATATCAGGCTCTACCCTAGAACCCCTGACCTCCCCAACCATTGGCTTTGACCAGGATTATAATGTCAGGCAGGAAATTCCCTCCTGTAGAGCATGCCTGAAATCTAATCAGAAAAGTGTTTAGATATACCATAAAAATTGAGTTTAGGAGCCTTTACCTTTTGGGCGGGGCTTGGAACCCCTGGCCAACATCTCCTTGGTAGAATAATCCATTGCTGATATCAGACCTCTCCTGTATTAATATATTTTGTTTAAATGCACAGCTTAAGGAGACTTTAGTATTATATTTGGTTCTGAATAGAGAATAATCCTTTTCACAGTTCCTATGTCTATTAGTCAATTCAAGAAGGCAGTTTTACCAGTTTTATAAGAGATTACCTCTACAACAGTTGGCTCCAATTTACAGCTGGAGAATGACTTCATCATCATCATATTCCTCCTTGTTCTATGAAGGAGAGGTAAGAAAGTCTCTCATATTAAAACTTTGCAGCACCTAAAAGGTAAGTTTCATTAGGACTCATTATAAACAGTTGTTACAAGTAGGATCCACAGAGGGGTTTGATGCCTGTAACATTAGAGATATATTTATAAAATTCAAGAAGAGGAAAGCTTCCTCCTAAAATTAAAGTTAAGGAAAATCATTGAAGAGCCAAATGATTCTGCAGAAGTCAAAATTATGGCACTATTTTGCCAGTCTTCAAAGTTTGGAAAGTTCTGACACAGTCAGGCACCTAATTCTCCACCTTAGATCTCTGATCTGTCTCCCTAACCCAAACTGGCTAAACACATTAGCACTGAACATGAAGCACCCTCTCAGTGGTCATTCCCCAGCTCCAACTTCTCTGATGCTCATCTGAGTCTCAGACCTGCTCCAGGGATGATTTTGGTAAGTCAGAGCCTGCTCAGCAGCCACCCCATTTGGTCCTTGGCCCACACTCCCACCATATTCTGACCCAGAGAAGGATCCCCAAAGACACCAATCCCTTCCCTGGACTAACTCTCTTACCCTGAGTCACCAACTAACCCAGTATAAGCATCTCATTCCCCCTCCATGTATTCCAAACTCCATCTCTCCTGGTACACCTGACCTACTAGACAGTTTCATCCACCTAGGAGGCTGGTAATTCAAAACCCACTTTTACTTTCCTTCACAATCTCCCCACCCTCATCCTGCCAGACTGGAGCACAGGCAGGCACCTGATTTTCCACCTTAGACCTTTACTCTAACTCCCTAATGGAAACTGGCTAAACACCCTAGCACTGACTACTAAGCACATCCTTGGTGGTCCTTCCTCGCCCCCCCCCCCAACGTTTCTGGAACTGCCATCAATAAGAGATGAAAAATCATCTGAGAAGAATGTTTTTCAACTTTATTTCATTTTGTTTATCATTTTCATATACACCTTTAACAATTGGCATGATGACTAACAATTTAGACTGAATTCCGTATTTTGAAGATGACACAACAGTTAAAGCAATTCAGTGTTAATTTCAGCTTAAGGTATATAGTGGCTGGGTTCACACCAAAAATATATATAAAAATAAACCAGGCAAAAATGGCCATAATCTAGTAACAAAAATATAGGAAAATGAATTCACAAATATGAAGGAGTTTTAATTTTCTTATACATTTGTATAGTTTATAGAAAAGACTATATAACATGAGAACTGCTTCATAGGTAAAATTAATCTCTGTAACCAGCTATCCGTGTTGTATAATGCTTTTCATTCTATGTTGTGTTCTTTTTATCTCTTTTCTCTCTCTCTCTCTCTTTCTCTCTCTCTCTCTCTCCATTTATTTATTTACTTTTGTGTTGAACCTAAGGTCTCATGCATGTCAGGTAAGCATACTGAGCTGCATATCTTCAGCGATTTTTTACTTTATATTTTGAGACAGGTCTACACTAAATTTTCCAGTCTGATTTTGAATTAATTCCATTGCCCAGGTGGACCTTTAACTTGTAATTCTTATGCTCCAGCCTTCTGAGTAGCTGTGAATAAAGACCTACACTACCAGAACCAACTTTTAGTCATGTTTTGACATAGGAAGCAAACAAAGGGTATATAGCACTAATATTTTAAGACGATTATCTCTATATACCAAGCTATAGTAGCTAATGATTGCTGGTTCATCCAGATTGCCATTTTATGACAGCTATAAACACATCATAAAATAATACATTTTTCTTTTTTTTTTCAGTTCATATCCCTGAGTCAAAGGGCAGCTTTTATTCAGTCATGTCAATTCTTCTCTGGCTTTTACTATACATTAATTGAACATGGGGTGAAGGGTGAAATGTTACCTTTTGTTTTACACAGGCATAGACAAAGTGATTGATGCTCACTGGCTGTGTGGTGGGGTGGCAAGTCCAGAATTCTTGCTCTGGCTTTTTCTTGCACACTGTAGAGAATCCAAGGGAAAGTACATTGCAGAAAAGACAAGGGCATCCACTGTCATTGGCCCTCAGACATCGCCTGTACTGCAAACCTGTCTTCTCTAACTATCAGCTGTATCTTCAAATCTTCCCTGGACAGTTCACTGCACCTTTGAAGTGAGTGTTTACTTCCACTTCCCTGAAAAGGGATGACTGAGTGATTAATTACAACCTGATCCCTTAAGTATCTCATTTACATAAAATGTATCAGGTGAAGAGCTTGTCTCTAATGAAGAGATAATCTTACCCCTCTCATTTTGGATCTCACAAACAGAATAGAAATAAATATCAAGGTCATTCAATAGTAGTTAGACTGATACTGAACATTTGATTAATAAGTGCAGTGAAGAGTAAGGTGTCTCGGTAAAATACATGTAATTTCTTTTTTTTTTAATTGATGCTTTGTGTATTTCATACATTTTCTAATTCAGTTCAGGCATATATCCCCTTCCCTTCCCCCCACCCCACCCTACCCACCCCAGATCCTGCATTCTGCTGTAAGTTTTCTGCATCTTTCTCTTGCTTTTTTGTTTTGTTTTTTTATTTTTTTAACAATAAGTGAAATTTGTGAGTACAAGCATCCCTTCATGTAAAACCAATTTGCAACAGTTGTGCCCAAACCCACACAGCCTCATGGGTCCCACCATCCCCAGGGGGTGCTTGTATGTTCAATCAAGTTGATCAAATGAAGTGTCCAGTTCTATATTGTTTGTAGTTTCACCATTAACCCCAATCGAAGCCCTTACATTCTTACCACGCCCCCGTCTTCCACAGATTGTTTCCCTAGGCTTAGAAAAGGGGCACAGGTGGATGAGAAGCAAACCACTCTACTTTCTGTGAGACTGATGTCTTGGTCTTAGTCAGTTCTGGCTGTTTTCTTTCATGGGCTGTCTGCAGCTTGTCCAGGAATAACCTTTCGATCCTACGGATTGAAGCACATGCAATAGAGATATTTAGGTATTAAACAGTATAATTACACAGCCTTCGATCCTACTAATGAGCACACACAATTAGATATATAGGTATTTTAAACAGTACTAATGTTATGGTGTAGGTTACTGGTAGTAGACACAGATGGGGGATGGTATGTATAATTCATGATTTACATTTTCTTCTGTTAAGTATGGCAGGGTCTTCATGTGGTTTAAACATGCCTAACCATTAGAGGATGTAAGCTTGTGGCATCAGCCGTGGGTTATTCCTCCAAGGAGAGAGCTAATAGCCAATTAGATTTGGGATATACAGACGTAGGTGGGGCTTGCCAGCTGCACAGTATTTCCAGGCAGATGAGGTGTAGTGGTGCTGACGGAGGAGGTCTTGTGCTGTGACTCAAGGAGACCTATTGTGCTTTATTGGTTTAGTGTTCTTGTAACACTCTGTGCATCCAGAGACCATGTGTATACTTGCAAGTGCGGTATCCATACATCTTTCCCATGTTTATATCAGGTCTTCAACAGCAGGCCTTATCAACCTCTCTTCCTGCAGATATCCCAGTTTGGAGGCAAAGGAGCCTTTACCTTTTGGGGGGCTTGGATCCCCTGGCCAACATCTCCTTGGTAGAATAATCCATGTCTGATGTCAGAGCTCCTGTAGTAATATATTTGTTTTAAGTGCATAGCTTAAGGAGACTTTAGCATTATATTTGGTCTGAAGAGAATAATCCTTTTCACAGTTTTCTATGTCCATTAGTCAATTAAGGAAGGCAGTTTTATGATTTTACAAGGAATACCTCTATAACAGCTGGCTCCAATCTACAGCTGGAGAACGACCTCTCATCGTCATCTTATTTCTCCTTATTCTATGGGGGGGAGTCTAAGAAAGTCTCTTGTATAATAGAACCTTTGCGGGGCACCTAGAAGGGGAACACTCATCCATTGCTGGTGGGAATGTATAACTTGTGCAGCCACTATGGAAAACAGTGTGGGAGAACCCTTAGAAGACTCAAAAGCTCCGGCCATTTGACCCAGTCATACCACTTCTGTGTATATACCCACAAGACTCATCTTACTGCCAGAGATACCTGCACAGCTATATTTATTCCACTCTGTTCACAATAGCAGAAAACTGAATCAACCCAAATGCCCCGCAACTGACGAGTGGATAGGGAAATGTGGTACATGTACACAATGGGAATTCTATGCAGCAGCAAAGAAAGACAACCATCATGAACTTTGCAGGTAAAATGGATTGGATCTTGAAGACATCATGTTAAGTGAAGTAACACAGTCCCAGGAAAACAAACAACAAATGGTATCCTCTCTATGTGGACGCTAGTACCAATACCTAGTTATAAATTTCTTGTGGAAGGATGTGATATTAAAAGAACAACAACAGAAAGATTGCATCAGAAGGCTGACTGAATGGTAACTCAGGAGGGGTGGGAGGGTGGGAGAGGGACACGGGAGTATATTCGATTGGTGCAGGTTTAATTGACGTGAGTTCAACAAGTATCCCAGTTTTGCCCAGACCTGCTCTACAGGATATATGGTGTTTTAGTACTAGTGAAAGTAAATATGTGCATATTGGACAACATTGGTTTGAAGGCTGATAAAAACGGTAATGCATCTGAGTTAATTGGTGACATAAATGCTGTTGTTCACATAGCTTTAACTAAATCTGCTGTATAACATTACTTGGCTATTGGTATAAAACAAATGTTCGCTATATTTTGCTGGTCATTAGTATCACCTGGTAGCAATCGCTTTCACCTATAGGATGATTTAACTGCAAAAATAACTTTGTTTCCCAAGTCAATCACATACAGCAACCCCAAAACAGCATGGGTGAACTTGATGAAATCTGTGCCCTGATTCCACCCTATAGGTATTGTATTAAAGCACTGCTTTTTTGAGACTATGGGTCCAAAATAAAAACCTTAAATAAAAAAGGGGGATATAGATAGATATGAAAACTTTTTGTCAAAAAAACCTTGCAACCCAAATCTTAAAACTAACTATGGGAAAGGATTTGTATGTTCCAACAGGCCAGAGTATCACCAACTTAATGGCTGAGAAAGAAAATGCAGCTTTGCAGTGAGTAGGATGTAACAGAAAGTGCCAGCAGAAGGATTGACTCCTCTGGGCATTGAAGGGAAGAAATGCCTCAGATTGCTGCAGACATCAGGCCCCTCTGTGGATCCTACTAGTAACAACTATTTTTAATGATAATACCTTTTTCTATAAGGAGAGTCACACTACTGCTGAGAGGCTCATCTCACCACTTTCTAGCCATCCTCACTGATGGAAAGTAGCTGCCTTAGTTGTGTTTGGTAATTACAAATTAAGGAGTCTATTGAAAGACACATTTGCTTCTCATCAAGTTAGCCGGCACAGCACTATAGGAAGTTAGAGTGGGTTATTCTCTCATAGATCAAAGTCTACCTGCTAGTGATATATTTACTGACCTGTCCAACTCTTTTTCCATGATTTATCACTTTGCTATCCAAAAGTTTTCCATAGATTTTAGTTCTAGCAAAGTCCTCCATAATGCTTTAGGTAATTAAAAGTCCTCGTTACTTTCCCCTCTGGAAAATCCTTAATTTTCCAGGAACAAGGAACATCTAATATTCTGGCAGTTGTTCCTGTCGTTGTCAAGAATTCATTTTCCTATTTTATTATGAACAAAGGCCTTTATTTTGCTGAGGATTGCAATGTACCTACCTTCACATTTATTTTCCTAGGTTTTGTGGTTTTGTGCCCAACCTGACCAAAACTATAAGCAGTGATCTACTGACTAAAGCTCACAAGAGAACTATTATTTTCTTTAAAGGATGGGACAAATCATGGAATGTTTCTCTTTGCTTCCCACTGGCCTTAACTATTTTCTGCATTGTGAACTTGATATATGGAAGTGGAACAGCCATATCAAGTGTGTGAATAGGAGGACAAAAGTGTCCAATAAACTTTCTGATGCCTGACTCCCTGTGGCGTTTTTAGAAGGCAAACTACCAGCTCCGAACTCCTTACCTCTGACCTTCTTGAACTAAATTATTCTGTGTTATATTTATGCCACCAACATTTAGACTCGATATTAAAAATGATGAATACATTCTAAAGAGCTTCATGAATGGAAACTGTAGGTTCATCCATTACTGAATAACTTTGCAATGATATTTTTCTATCAGAAAGGACAATGATATTTTCTAGTAGGAATTTCAAGATAAAAACACTATATTTTCAAGACTATAACTTACTGACTTTGGATTGCTGAAAATTGTGTGGTTAGACAAATTAAATTTATTTCCCTCTTTTGTAATTTAGCACATCAGAGAAACGTGACATCTTAATATTGATGACACAGATTTAGGTTGTTCTCTTTAAATATAACATTAACTCAGCATGTTGGGCTGCTTTCCCTGTAGAGCTTAACTCTCTCTGAGACCAAGTGAGGTTATCTTGATGATTTCAGAGTGTCAAAGAAAGAGAGTGGGAGAGAGAAATGAAAGAATAGTCAGCAATAGGCTGTTAGCCATCCCAGTTTCAGGAGCAGAAGTGAATGACTCTCAGAAACACAGAGCGATACATTTACCTACATTTATAGACTCAGATCCACATAAGCAATAGCTATTTTCTTTTATTAAATATTATTTATTGTTTTTGTTTTATATGTAAGAATGTATTACTTGCTTATATGTGAGTGCACTCATGTCATACCATGCACATGGAGGTAAGAAGAGGACATCAGTTCCACTGGAAATGGAGTTATAGAAAGTTGTTACCCACCATGTGAGTGCTGGGAATCAAACCCAAGGTCCTCTGTGAAAGTAATGCTCTTTTTTTTCTTGATCTTTTATTGAGCTTTTGTACATTTCATACAATATTTCTTAAGTTTGTACCCTTTCACCCATCCATGCCCCTCCCTCCACTCACGCATTCTGCCTTACGTGTTTAGTCCTGTCTTGTATATTTTTCTCAATTACTTTTTTTTTTAACTTTTTTGATGCAGAAGTTTACTGTTTGGGTAAGTTCTTTGAGCAAGTCTTTTTGTTTCTGTGTTCCCTTTAATTTTTTTTTCTCTCCAAAAAGTTCTGGAATCACCAGCTCTATCTCAGCATCTAGATTCTTGGGATCACCAGCTCCATTTTAGAGTCTTGAGTTCTGGGACCAGATCACAGGCTCTTTCCCTGCATCTTGTGTCCTGGAATCATGGGCTTCATCTCAGCGTCTTGAGTGCTGGGATAACAGGGTTCATCTCAGCGTCTTGAGTGCTGGGATCACAGGCTCCATCTTGGAGTCTTGAGTGCCGGGATCAACAGCTCCATCTCAGAATCTTGAGTCCTGGGATCCTGGGCTCCAGCTCAGTCTAACAGGAAAGTTGCAGAAGAAGGGATCACAAGCAAACTCCTATGCAGTTCTCATCTTGCTTACTATTGATAACTACAGGTAGAGTCAAATAAAACAACTCAAAAGCAGTTAAATATATCATGATGGAAGCAAATATCTATAAGAGATACAATAAAATGCTCTTTGTTGATTTTTCTTGTTTCTTTTAATTTAATATTTGAGAGACCAATGGGGTTTTTAATTGAAATTTTGTGCATTTCATACATTTCTTTTTTAATTTTTATTTATTTTTGTATGTGTATGAATGTACTGTCTGCTTGTAGGTTTTTGCACCCATGTCGTGCAATGCCGTGGAGGAGGTCAGAAGAGGGTCTCAGATTCCCCTGGAACTGGAGTTCTCCTGGAATTGGAGTTACAGATGGTTCTTAGCCGCCATGTGGGTGCTGGGGATCGAAACTGGGTCCTCTGCAAAAGCAGTCGGTGCTCTTAACCACTAGGCTATCTCTCCAGCCCCATACAACATTTCTTAATCAACCTTAGACACATTCCCCCTTCCTTGCCCACACCCCTGCCACAGCTCATGCATTCTGCCAGACATGTCTTCCATCTTTTTCTCAGTCTTGTTAAAATTTGTCAGGGCAGAAGTTTACTGTTTTGGGCAGAAGTTTACTGTTTCAGTTAGTTCTTTGACCCAGTCTTTATTTTTGTTGTTGTTCCTTCCAATTTGTTTCACTCCAAAATATGTACATGATGATGTCTGAAAATAAACTATGGGTTAATTCACATTTTGACAGAAAAGTTATATGCATGTAAATAAAAATATTACTTTACATTCCTACATTACATAACAAGATGATGAGTAACATCAGGCATTATGTGAGAATGAAACTTTGTGTGTGGCTTGAAGCAAGAACTTGTAAGACCTGACCTGGAAGATCTCCCATTATCTGATATCTCTGTGGGCATTCAGTTGCCTCTGTGAGTTATCTATCTGTAGCAGGAAGGTTCAGGATATTACAATGATTCTTCCTTCGCCCTATCTCTGCAAAGTTCCAGGCCCTTTCCCTTGAGGCATTGAGCAAAATGTCACACCTCTAGTTACCTGTTGCACAAACTGGAGCTCTGCAGCCCCCCAATTAGAACTGAGGTGGCTCACCCCTCCCTTCTGACTGCCCTCCACTTCCTTGTGTAGAGCACAATAGCCTTCAATATATAGACCTCACTGACAGAAAATAAATGGAGTTACTATAGCGCCGGCTCTCTGCATGTGAGTCTGCTCATTTCCACAGGCGATCTCCTGTGGTCTTTCCCTCCCCACTTCTTGCGAGACTGTCAGCCTGCAGGCAGGAGACAAGTCCTGGAGCAGAGCCAAGAAGGGAAGAACAGCGTGTGGAATGCGATCAGATCATGCGTGACTCAAAGACATTGAACAAGGACAGCATTATATTTACTACAAAAGGGAGAAAGAAAAAGAATTATTCAGTTTGACTTACAAATAGAGATTTGGTGCTAGGATCCACAAATGAGGGACACCATAAATTGTTTCTTTGGGGGGGACTGTGTTACTTCACTTAGCTTCTAGTTCCATTCATTTACCAGCAAAGTTCATGATGTTGTCTTTCTTTACTGCTGCATAGAATTCCATTGTGTAGATGCACCACATTTTCTTTACCCACTTGTCAGTCGAGGGACACATGGATTGCTTCTAGCTCTTTGCTATTGTGAAGAAAGCTGCAATAAACATAGATGTGCATGAATCTCTGTGATAGGATGAGTATTGTGGGTATATACCCAGGAGTGTTATGACTGCATCAGGTGTTAGGCTCATTGTGAGTCTGTTAAGAGTTCTCCACACTGCTTTCCATGAGGGTTGCACAAGGTTGCAGTCCCACCGGCAGTGGATGAGTATTCCTCTTTCCCCACATCCTCTCTCTCATTCAGTATCCTTAGTTTTATTGATCATAGCCAGTCTTACTGGAGTAAGATGACATCTTAAGTTGGTTTTACTTTGCATTTCCTTAATGATTAGTGACATTGAAAAAATTTTAAGATGTTTCTCAGCCATCTTTACTTCTTCATTTGTGAAGTCTCTGTTCATCCCTTTAAGCCATCTTCTAAGTGAGTCATTAGTTTTCTTGCTCCTATGTTTTCTGAGTAGTTTATGTACTCTGGATGTTAATGCTGTATCATATGTACCACTGGGGACAGTTTCCTCCCACTCTGGATTTTTCTCTTCACTGCTTTGGTTGTTTCTTTCATTGTACAGAATCCTTTGAGTTTAAGGAGGTCCCACTTGTCAATTGTTGACCTTATTTCCTGTGTAACTGGTGTCTGATTTAGAAAGTCTTTTCTTATGCTGATGTCTTGTAGGTTACTGCCAATGTTTTCTACTATAATTTTCAGAGTTTCAGTTTCATGTTGAGGTCTTTGATCCATTTAGAGTTGATTTTTGTACAGGGTGAGAGGTAGGGGTTTAATTTTCTTCTTCTACAAGTGGTGATCCAATTTTGTCAAGAGCATTTGCTTAAGATGCTATCTTTCCTCCATTGAGTTTTTTGGCCACTTTGTCAAATATTAGGTGGCTGAAATTGCATGTGCTCAAGTTTAGATCTTCAATTTTGTTCCATTGATCTACAAGTATGCTTTTGTGCCAGTTCCAGGCTGTTTTTATGACTATAGCCCTGTAATATATTTTGAAGTCTGGTATAGTAATTCCCCCTGCATTGCTCTTTTTGCTCAGGGTTGCATTGGCTATCTGGAGACTTTTGTTTTTCCACATGAACTTTAGGATTTTTTTTTCTAGGTCTGTGAAGAAGCTCATGGAGATTTTAATTGGGATTGCATTAAATCTGTATGTTACTTTGAGTAGAATGGTAATTTTTACTATATTAATTCTTCCAATCCATGAACATTGGAGATCCTCCCATCTACTGGTGCCTTCTTCACCCTTCTTCTTCTTCTTCTTCTTCTTCTTCTTCTTCTCATTTTTTTTTTTTTTTTTTTTTTTTTTTTTTTTATTTTATATAATATATATAATATAATATATATAGATATATATAGATTTTTTTTTTTTTTTTTTTTTTTTTTTTTTTTTTTTTTTTTTTTTTTTTTTTTTTTGGTATAAAGAAAGGCTACTGATTTTTCTTGGTTAATTTTGTAACTTGCCACTTTATTGAAACTGTTAATCATTTCTAAGAGTTTTCTGGGGGAATTTCTGGCCTGCCTTAGGTAAACTATCAGGTCATCTGCAAAAAGGGATAGTTTGACCTCCTCTTTTCCAATTAGTACTCCTTTAATTTCCTTTTCTTATTTTATTGCTTTAGTGAGCATTTCAAGCACTATATTGAAATGGAGTGGAGATAGGGGGCTTCCTAGCTAGGTTCCTGACTTTAAGAGGAATGCTTCTAATTTTTCCCCATTTAGAATAATGTTGACTGTGTTTTTTTATTTTATTTATTTTGTATGTGTATAAATGTACTGTCTGCATGTAGGTTTGTGCACCCATGTCATGCAGTGCTGTGGAGGTCAGAAGAGGGTGTTGGATTCCCCTGGAACTGGAGTTAAAGACGGTTCTCAGCTGCCATGTGGGTGCTGGAGATTGAACCCAGGTCCTCTGCAAGAGCAGTTGGCACTTTTAACCACTAGGCCATCTCTCCAGCTCATATAGGTTTGTTTTATATGGCTTTAATTATGTTGAGGAATGTTCCCTCCATTCCAATTCCCTCTAGGACTTTAAGCATGAAGGAATGTTGAATTTTGTCAAAGGCCTTTGCTGAATCAGTTGAGATGCCCTTGTGGTTTTTGTCTTTCAGTCTGTTCAGTTTGTGTGCTTTATGACATTTATTACATGTGTTGGGCTATCCCTGTATTTCTGGTATGAATCCAACTTGGTCATGATGGATGACTTTTTTGATCAGTGCCTATATGCAGTTTGCAAGTATTTTGTTGAGGATTTTTGCATTTATGTTCATTAATGAAATAGCTTTATAGTTTTCTTTTGTTATTATATCTTTTCTTAGTTTTGCCATTAGAGTGATGCTGGCTTCATAGAAGGAATTTGGGAGATTCCCCTCTGTTTCTAGCCTTTTAAATAATTTGAGTAATAATGGCTGTAGGTCCTCTTTAATGCCTTATAGAATTCTGCTGTGATTATGTCTGGGCCTGGGCTTTTTTTTAGTTGGGAGAATTTTTATTACAATTTCAATTTACTCATATATTATGTGTCTGTTTAAGCTGTCAATCTCTTCTTGGTTAAGCTTTGGTGATTTCCATGATTTCAGATATTCACCCATTTGTCTTAGGTTTTCAAATTTAATAGAGTATAGGTTTTTAAAGTATTCTCATATGAGTGTCTGGAGCTTTTTGTTATATGTTGTGATGTTTCCCTTTTTATTTCTAATTTTATTGATTTGGAGTTGCTCTTTCTTTCTTTGGTCAACTGGGGTAGATGTCTATCTATCTTGTTTAACCTTTCAAAGAACCAGTTATTGATTGGATTCATTGATTCTTTGTATTGCGCTTATTGTTTATATTTTATTTTTAGAACAGGGCTTCTTCACTTCAGATCCCTTTCTCTTTTTAAAATGCTTTTATTGATGTTTTGTGTATTTCAGACATCATTTTTCAGTTCAGTTTAGGCAAATTCCCCTTTCCCTTCTCCCATCCCACCCCAGATCACGCATTCTGCCATAACTGTCCTGCATCTTTCTCTCAGTCTTTTTATTGTTGTTTAGGTATTCACATTCTCTTCCATTAATTTTATATTATTCTAAAATATGGATACATACTTTCCACCCATATACAGTAATTACAGAGTCTGAAAATAAGTGGTGAGTAGATTCTAGAGCCCATCGAGAGATTTACCTTATAACAACATAGTTGCTTTCAGATAAACAGAAATATAATAATAATGTTGTTCAGCTTGCCTTTCATCTTGGGGATTTGGTGTTAGCAACCACAAATGAGGGAGACCATTCGCTGTTTGTTTTTCTGAGACTGTGTTACTTCCCTTAGCATAATGGCTTTGAGCTCCATCTATTTACCTGCAAAGTTCATAATGCCATCTTTCTTTACCACTGAATAGTACTCCATTGTGTAGATGTTCCACATTTTTGTAATCCACTCGTCAGTTGAGAGGCATTTGGGTTGGTTCTAGATCTTAGCTATTGTGAAGAGAGCTGCAATAAACATAGATGTGCACATATCTTTGTGGTAGAATGAGTCTTTTGGGTATATACCCAGGAGTGGTATGACTGGGTCAGATGGTAGGCTCATTTTCAATTTCTTGAGAGTTCTCCACACTGCTTTCCACAGGGATTGCATGAATTTGTATTTCCACCAGCAATGGATGAGTGTTACTCTTTCCCCACAATCTCTCTAGCATTTGGTGTTTTTTGTTTTCTTGATTTTAGCTAGTCATATCAGAGTGAGATGATATCTGAGAGTGGTTTTAATTTGAATTTCCTTAATTATTAATGATGTGTTTGTTGTTTCTATTTCATTGATTTCCACTCTGATTTTTGTTATTACTTCCTTTTTGTTTGGTTTAAGATTCATTTGTTTTTGTCTCTCAAGTGTTTTTAGTTGCAGTGTTAGATTGCTCATTTGGGCTCTTTCTGTTTACTTTCTTTCTTTCTTTTTTTTTTTTTTTTTTTTTTGAGACAGGATCTCCCTTTAGTCCCAGCTGGCCTGGAGTTTGCCATGTAGACCAGGCTGGACTTGAACCCACAGATCCACCTGCCTCAGCCTCCCGAGTGCAGGGAGTAAAGGCATGCACCACCATGCCCAGCTCTTTTTGTTTTCTTAATGTATGCACTTAAGGCTATAAAGTTCCCTCTTAGGACTGCTTTTAAAGTGTCCCATAGGTTTTGTTGTGATGTATTATCCTTTTAATTTAGTGCCAGGAATACTTTTATTTCTTTCTTTATTTCCCCTTAGACCCACTCATTATTCAGCAGTATGTTGTTTAGTCTTCATGAGTTTTTGCCAATAGTAGGGCTCTTTCTCGTGTTGATATCAAGCCTTATTGCATGGTAGTCTGATAGAATACATGGAATTATATTTCTTTTTTTTTTTTTTTTTTTTTTTTTTTTTTTTTTGAGGTTTCTCTGTGTCTCAGTATATGGTCGATTTGGGGGATGTTCCATGGGGTACAGGCAAGAAAGTGTATATTTTGTGATTTGGTGAAATTAGATGTCTGCTAGGTCCATTTGGTATATAGTATTGTTCAGCTCAGATGCTTCTGTGTTTATTCTTTGTCCAGTTTACCTGTCCCGTGGGCTCAATAGGATGTTGAAGTTTCCCACAATTAGTGTGTTACGATTAATCTGTGCCTTGCAAATCCTGCAAAATTGTACTTATAAAGTTTGGTGAACCAGAGTTTGGTGAGTATATATTTATGATTGTGAAATCTTCATTTTAATTGTACCTTTGATAAGAATGTAGTGACCCTCTTCATATCTTCTGATTAGTTTTAATTTTAAGTCTATTTTCTCTGATATTAGAATAGCAACTTCTGCTTGCTTTTTGGTACCATTTTTTCCCATCCTTTCAATTTAAGATGGTGCCATCCTTGAAAGTGAGATGGGCTTCTTATAGACAACAAAAATATTGGTTCAGTTTCTCTTTTCTTTTTACTTTTTAAAAAATATTTTTAGACAGGGTCTCCCTTTAGTTCCAGCTGGCCTGGAGTTTGCTCTTTAGACCAGGCTGGCCTTGAACTCACAGAGATCTGCCTTCCTCCGCCTCTCCAGTGCTGGGATTAAAGGTGTGCACCACCACCAGGCTTTTTTTTTTTTTTTTTTTTTTTTTTTTTTTTTTTTTTTTTTTTTTTTTTTTTTTTTTTTTTTTTTTTTTTTTTTGTCAAATTCTTAATCCATTCTCCCAATCTGTGTCTCTTTATTGGGAAGTACAGTCCATTAATATTTAAGGTTATTATTGAGAGATGTATATTGCTTCCCTTCAATTTATTTTCTGCTTTCATTTTTGGCCTAGGTTTGTATTTCTGCAGTAATACCTTCATTAATTACTTTGTTTTACCGCTTGGCGATATTTGCTCCTTTCATCTATCCTTTGAATTGCTTTGAGTATTTTCTGAAGAGTTGGTTTTCTGGACATGTATTCTTTCATCTTGTTTATGCCATGGAAGGTTTTTCTTTATCCTTCGACTATAGTTGACATTTTTCTGGGTAAAGGAATCTGGGTTGGCATCTATAGTCATTTAGTACTGGGAATACTTGGGTCCAGGCTTTTTTGTTTTTCATCATTTGCATTGAAAAGTCAGCTTTAATTCTGATGGGTTTCCCTTTATATGTAAGTTCTTGTTTTTCTCTTGAGACTTTCAGTATTCTGGAGAATATTGAATTCTAGCATTTTTACTATGATATGACACAGGGAATTTCTTTTCTAGTCTTATCTATTTGGTGTTCTATGTGCTTCCTTTATTTGTATGGGTATGTCTTTTTTCAATGTGTGGAAATTTTTTTCTACCACTCTGTTGAAGATCTGGTTAATACCCATTATCCTAGTATTCTTCTCCTTCTTCTATATCTATGGTGCAGAGTTTTGGTCTTTTCTTTTTTTAATTTTTATTTATTTATTTTCTGTGTATGAATGTACTGTCTGCATATAGGTTTGTGCACCTGTGTCGTGCAATGCCGCTGAGGTCAGAAGAGGGTCTCGAATTCTCCTGGAACTGGAGTTCTCCTGGAATTGGAGTTACAGACAGTTCTCAGCCGCCATGTGGGTGCTGGGGATTGAACCCAGGTCCTCTGCAAGAGCAGTCGGCGCTCCTAACCGCTAGGCTATCTCTCCAGCCCCCTGTAGTAGTCTTCTATAAGATTGCTAGAATTTGGTCTGGATATATTGTTTAGTTTTCCCCTGTTATTGTTTTTTCACTGTGCTTTTGGCTTGCAGATTTGTTTTGTTGTTGTATTCTGTTATGAATATCAAGGGTTTCTTCTTTGAGTTGAAGACTGACTTTGCTTGCTTCCTTTGGGTGCCTTCAATGTCTTCTTATTAGATATGAAAGGCTGGGTGGTCTAGGCTTCATGTTTTCACTTTTGGTTTTGTACAAGAGGGGTCAGCCAGTTCTCACCCTTCTAGTCAGGAGCTTCTCCAGAGGCCCAAGAGAGGTAATAATCAGGTTGACTTGAACTTCGCACCCCCTGATGTGAATCTACCAGTTCCTCAGGGCTGGCTGCACCGGGGACCTGTAGGAGTAGGCCTCTCTGCAGAGTGGTCAGGGGGACTGTCAGCTTCGGTCAGTCTGTAAGGGCTTGCGTGAGATAGGCCTCCCCTCTGGATGGTCTTGGAGTACCACCTGCTTAGGCCTGCCTTGTCCATTGGGTGGACTCAGGGTACTCTGGTTCAATGGGCCTATCGGGCCTAGGCCTCCTTACCAGGTGGTCTCAGAGCTCCGCCTGCCTTAGTCTGCCTGGGCTGGACCTCCCCACTGGGTGGTCTTGGGACACCACCTGCTTCAGCGTGCCTGTGTGGGCCTTCGTGGGCCATGCCCCTGGGGTGTCAGAACACAAAATTATTTTTTTAAACACCCAATTCTTATTATTTCTACTTTGGAGTTTGTTTCATCATGACCACAGAGTGAGGGTCAGACTGCAGACAAAAATCATGAAGCAGGTACATTTACATTCAGCTGTTCTCAGAGCCTTCTCCATTTGATACTATGGCCTCATTTTCTGCTTTCCTCATATATTCAAAGCCTATAGTCTAATTTGCCCAAAGCATATTTCTAATACTTTTTCTCACATACCTTTACCAATTAGGGTAAAATGATTGGTAATATCTAGGTATTCTTGAATTTTAATGTAGACAAAAATGTAGACCTAATTTGAAGAAAGGTATTCCAGCTAAGTATCCTGAATTAGCTCCACGCCATCATAATATAATCACATTAAATATGAAAAGGAGAGTGAATGTGCCTTTTGTTAGCATAACATGCATTTTTTTAACTCATGGAAACTAAGACAGTTTTACTTAAAGTCCAAAGTATCATGTGGTCCAAATATAGATTGCTGTATAAAAAAGTGTTTTAAGAGACTTCACTAGTGAGCAAGTAAAGATGGCTGAGAAACATCTTAAAAAGTGTTCAACATCATTAATAATTAAGGAAATGCAAATTAAAACCACTATAAGGTATCATCTCACTCCAATAAGACTAGCCAAGATTAAGAAAACAAAAAGACACTAAATGCTGGAAAGGTTGTGGGGAAAGGGGAACACTCATCCACTGCTGGTGGGAATGTAAACTGGTACAATCACTATGGAAAGCAGTGTGGAGAACCCTTAAAAGACTCAAACCATACCACTTCTAGGTATATACCCACAAGACTCATCCTATTGCAAAGACACATGCACATCTATGCTTTTTGCAGGTTTCTTCACATTAGTGGAGACCTGGAACAAACCCAAATGTCCCTCAACTGGATAACACAAATGTGATACATCTACACAACAGAAATCTATGCAGCAGTAAAGAAAAATGATATCGTGAACTTTGCAGGTAAATGGATGGAACTTGAAGTCATTATGCTGAGTGAAGTAACACAGTCCCAGAAAAAAAAAGCAAATGGTTTCCCTCATTTGTGGATGTTAACACCAAATCCCCAGTTGACAGGAAGCTGATCATTTCTCAATCGAATCTAGAGTCACTTCCCTTTCCATGCCCCCCACCCCACCCAAGTCCCTGCACTCTGCCCGACATGTCCTGCATCTTTTTCTGAGTATTCCCAGAGTTTTTTTTCTTTCAGTTCTTTTGTTGTTGTTCTCTCCAACTTGTACTGCTACAGTAGATATACATATATATAGTTATATATATGCATAAATATATACATACACATATCAAAAATAATACAGTGTGAATCTCTTAGATTTGCCTGTGAACCCCAAAACATATTTAGGAATTGTGCTGGATAGCTTTAGTGTCAACTTGACACACCTGGGTTGAGGGAGCCTCGGTTGGGGAATTGGCTCCATTGGATTGGCCTGTGGACATATATGTGGAGTATTGTCTTGATGGTCGAGCAGGGGGGGGCAGCCCACAATGAGTAGTGCCACCCTGGGTAGGTGGTTGTGTATAGTATAAGGTGGGCTGGGCATGAGCCAGGAGAAGCAAGCCAGTGAACAGCATTCCTCCATGGCTTGTGCTTCAGCTACTACCTCCAGGTTCCTGCCCTGAGTTCCTGGCTTGGGCTCCCTAAGTGATAAACTGTGACCCAGGAGATGTAAGCTGAATAAACCCTTTCCTCCCCAAGTTGGTGTCGGTCAGAGTGTTTTGTCACAGCAATGGAAGACAAACTAGAACAGGAATTAACATACAGTTTATTCCCAGAGGTCATAATTTGAATACATATGTATTGTTTACATAGGCATAATTTGGAGTAATACAAAGGGGAGGGAATAACAACATAAAGACTGGGTCAAAGAACTGATTGATACAGTTAAATTATGCCCCAAACAACAAGCCTCTGCAGAATAAATCCTTGGAAAGACTGAGAGAAAGATGCAAGACATGTAAGGCAGAATGCATAAACAGTTGTGGGGGAGGGGCAAAGAGAGGGGAATGTATCCAAATTGGACTGAAAAATGAAGTATGAAATAAACAAAATGTCAATATAAAAGAACATAAGAAACTGTTTCCTCATAAAGAGGTTTACAATAGCATAATTTCTAAGGAATTCTCTCAGTTATCAGGTGGAGACTGGCCTGCTTGTCAGAAACGAGTCCCTAGTAGTGCCACCCCTGGATCTGGCTGTTCAGTGGCAGCCAAGGTATGTTGCTGACTGAAGAACCTGTATGTGTCCTTTCCAGGTGTCTTCAGCAGCATGGATTAGCTCTTAATGACAGTCCCAAGAATGAATCTTCTAGGAAATCCAAGAAATTCTTAAATTTCTTATGACTTAGTCCCAGAAACCACAAAATACTTCTGGCCAAAAGGACAGGAAATTTGGTACTATTCCATGATGTAAAAGTATCAAAATGACACTTGGGAACTGCATATTAGAGGAGATATGTTTTTCAGCTACTTGAAAACAAAAATTCCAAATCTTATGATGTGTTTGTTTCTTTGTGATAAGCATTATCTCATTTCTTTAAATAATGGATTATTTGAATTATTACTAGGTCCATAGTTATTTTGCCAGAGAGTGGTTTCTTTAGTATGCTACTTTCTCTCCTCTCCTCCGTCCCTCCTCCCCTCCCTCCCTACATTCCTTCCTGCACCCTGCCTTTTCCTTTCCTCCTTTGTTCTCTTGAGCTAATTGTAGTCATAAGGCTCAGTTACAGGCAAGAAATGTGAATAGAGGTAGTGCGTGCAGCTTCCAGATGCCTGTCATGGAATTTTCACTGGCGAAGATGATAACAATTAGGTCAATCATGAGAGCTGTAGCATTTCTCCTGTATAATCTAAAGCTTTATTTCTTAGAAGTGCTTCACAAGAAAAATACGTGCATTGCATTCTATACTCTATATATGGCTACCTTAACATGCCTATTCCAAACATAATATCTACTTTGAATAAGTTATTGTATTTGTTGATCATTTCGTTTTATAAATTTATGATATCTTTAGATATCACATGTTCATATGTTATTTCCAAAACATTGAAATCAATTATATATTATCATATAACAACTTCTCAGATTTCTGTTGCAATCCAGCAAGGTAACATACTGATATGGTAGAAAATTAAGTCACTGAACTGGAAAATAAAGTAAAAACATTTACACTTATCCATAGAAGCCAAGCCATTATTAATCTTTCTTTTTTTAACCTGCCATCAATAACTTTGAAAGTGTATTACTCATGCAGATTTCCCAGGGGTCATGGGAGAGTGTGGCTCGTACAAATATGGATGATGGGAGGGAAAAATGGTAATCCCCTACCATACAATCCATCTACTTGAAGTCAAGGTTGATTTTACAAACTCAAAGCAGTGGTTTATTTCAAGTACAAGTAATTATTGCTTCTGTTTCTATCTAGAAGAATTATGAAATAAGTTATGTTTTTGTACATGTTCCCACAAATACAGTTTTCTTTAAATGTTAACAGAACATATGTTTATTTTTCTAAAATGTCAGCACTAACTTTTAGCACAACTTAATCTTCTTTACTAGGGATATTAGGAGAAGGGTGCAAAGAAACGAGAGGGATGTTCTCACCATCATTGTTCATTGAGAGCAAAATTAATCTATTTCTAAATACAAATGGAAGCTTTATAGTTCTTCACTAAAAGAGATTAGTGATGAATTCATTTATTTGGCTTAGAGCTGCCAGCCTAAATTTTAATTTATATTATGTAAGCTAAGCTATTAATAGGTCATTTCAAAATTACAATTAAAAACAGAGCATTTCAAGAGGGCTTTTGAGTCCATAATAAATCAAAAAGGAAAGTTGTGTGCATTCAATTCTGTACTTTGCCCATGGCTATTTCAGTTTACCGGCCTACAAATACAATCACCTATCTCCTATCTATCTATCTATCTATCTATCTATCTATCTATCTATCTATCTATCTATCATCTCTTCACCTGCTTACCTCCCCCCTACACACACACACACACACACACACACACACACATACACATATTAAATTATGAAATCTTTTTGGCACATAACACAGATGAATTTAAAAAGGCTGGAGAGATGGATCAGTGGATAGCATTGGCAGCTCTTGCTGATGACCCTGGTTCAGTATCCAGCACCCACATGGTGGCTAACAACCATCTGTAACTCCCAATCTAGGAGAATTTGATCCTTTCTTCTGACCTCCATGGGCATTACATGACACGAGTACACTTACATTACATGCATGCAATACACTCATACACATAAAATAATAATGAATAAAATAGTTTTTTAAAGGTGAAATAAAATGAGCCAGTTACAATGTAAGTACACTCTAAAGTTTCAGAACAAAGAGTGTGGATTCAGAGAAGGATGAAAAATCAGACCACATTTTGTGATCAATCACTCCATCATTTTTCTCCTCCTCTTTCCAGTGCACTCGTGGTTTAGGACACTTCCACCCTGCTTTGATGGTACGATGGCTAATCTTCATTATTAATGTGACTGAATGCAGAATCACCATAAGAATTGTACTCTGGGTATGTTCATGAGGTCTTTTTCCAGAAAGGTTTAACTGAGGAGGAAAGACCTATGCTGAATATGGGCATCCCAAGGTTTTGGATGCTAGGCTGAATAAAAAGGAAAGGGTGAGCTTAGCATCAAATTCATCCTTTCTGCTCTTAATGCTGATGGACTTCGACCAGCTGCCTCAAGATGCTCCCACCACAACTTTCCTGTCCTGATTATGGATGTGTCTGCGAACTGTGAGCCCAAAGAAACCTCTCCAGGTCTGAGTTGCTTTTATCAAGTATTTTGTCACAGCAACATTAAAAGTCACCAGCACAGGTGACTTCATTTATAATATCACTGAGGGTGATCCTCTCTTAATTTTGTTAAGCAAGGTGCAAGGAAAATATGCTCAATTTCATGGGGTAAGACTATTTTTATTTGATGAATTAATATCTACTTTCCTATATTTCCCTAGCATTCAGAAGTGCTATATGGAAAAACATTCAGTATTTTATTATTTTTATTTTATGTGTATAAGTATGTTGCCTGGATGTATGTAAGTGCACCCATGTTGTGCAATGCCCTCAGAGGTCAGCAGAGGATGTTAGATTGAGGTAAGTGGTCATTTCCACAGTGGGCCAGACCATGAAGAAAGCATATGCGGGAAAGCACAGCACACAGACACGTGGCAGGGTGTAAATCCAAACACAACGTGGAGCTTTATTCAAATGCAACATATAATTATATAGGAAGAGTGACGTCACCACCCAAGGACCAATCCCAGACCTCTGTATCATCGATCCTAATTTGTGGGTGTAGCCAGAGAGGTCCTGTGATTTTCACTTGTGCCTCTGGGAGGCACTGGCTGGAAACATTAGCTCATGCCTACCTAAACTCAAACCAGATACACCCATATTTGATTTCCTTGGAACTGGTGTTATAGATGGTTGTTAGTTGCCACGTGGGTGCTGGAAATCCAACAGGAGTCCTCTGTAAGAGTAGACAATGCTGAGCCATCTCTCCAGCCCCAGAAATATTCATTCTTTTTTTTTTTAAACCAAATGTCACAAGTTTATTTTTCAGATTTTTCCAGAATCTTTCTTCTGAGCCACTTTGAGAATCATCAGTATGTTACTCATAAATAGTTCCAGCTTTGAGTGCTTTGGGTCAGATCACAAACTATTTGTAGAGAGGTGGGAGAAAGTCTGGAGTGAACACCCTGGATCCGGTTCTTCCATTAAGATAAGCAGAATATGTAGTTTGCCAGACAGTGGATAAGGGAAAAATCAGTGGAAAAACTTGCTACTTGTTTAATTATAAGCAAACATCTTAAATGCCCATGGGAGTCATCATTTCTATTTAATTTTAATAAAAATATCAAATGTCAAAGATTTATCCTCAGCATTTTAAGCTGATTTTTCTCTGAAATGATTTGCACTGAATTTATAAAAGTAATATGTTTCTTACCACATCAAAAGAAAGCTAGGCCTACCAGTTTCATTATAAACACATATCTTAAATATCCATGGGAGTAATATGTTAATGTCTATTGAGACAGGTTTGTTATTACTCTATATAAAATTTATCCTACTGAAAAATGGAATGTTTTATGGGATAGAAGAATTATCTTTAGTAAAGCTCAAATAAAATAAGAAAGTTGAAATATTTCTAACTTAAGTGAGTCTATGAAACTAGTTTCTTTTCTTTTCATGGGAATTTCTTTTATAATTCTTATCTTTTGTATGTATTTTATTTTTTGAATATGATGTGTGGGTGAACACATGCTGTACCAAGCACCTGAAGGTCATGAGACAACGTACATGACTCAGTTCTCATTATCCACAATGTGAGTCCTGGATATTGTATTCAGAGCATCAGATTGGGTGGCAAGTTCCTTTATTCACTGGGCCATTTCATGAGTCCTTAGGTTTTTATTGTTAAAGCAAATGCAAATGTATGACAGTACCTACATTCAGAGAATAATTTGGTTACTATAAAATCTCTGGGTACATTTTTAAAGTTTATCATACAATTGTAAAGTAAAATGAAATGCTTTCAGTTCAATATGGCAAAAATATAGAAAATGCATATCGAGGCAAACTACTTATTAAGAAATGCTGCAGGTCCATCAATCCAGGGCAGATGGACAAGTGATTGGGTAGGGATTGTTTCTTGTTCTCAGATCTCACTGAATTTCAATTATAGTCTATAAAATAGTCACCTATGCCCAGTTTTATGAGTCGGTCTGGTGCTTTCTTTGTGTTATTTTTATAAGAAAATCTCATACCCTTATCCACTCCCAATGGCAAGGAAAGCTCAGTTCAATACTGTGCAGTGAGGTGGGAAATGTTCTCTGTAATTGCTGTAGTGGAAATGGTTACCTTTTCACAAAGCTAAAAAATAACAGCAATAATAAAATATCGTGTTGCATTATTAGCAATTATTCCCAGTACTGGTGAAAATGCTAGGCATTTTCCTGCCAATTATTCTCAGGCAAGAACTGGGAATACAGCTTTCATTTTTGTTAGGACAAAGCAGAAGGCTTTGTCCATTTACACCCTCTATCATTTGCTCACAAAACAATGATCTTGAAATGTCAAATGTTGGGTTTCAGCATGGAAGACAAGATGGATCCAGGAAAAGAAAACTGTGGCTTTGGGGTATGATGTTTTCCTTTGGCGTTTGTGCGGAAATGCTTCTAGCAACTTCCACAGACTGAAAAATCTGTGCATACCTGTTCCTTATATAAAATGCATTGCATTTACATACAATCCATATATATTCATTGGTAAACTTTAAACTTACATAATATAAAATAAAAGCTAAATAAACACTTGCCATACTCTGTAGTTTAGAAAATAAAAAGGGGAAAAAGCCTGTACATATTTAGTACAGATGTAATTTTTTTCACACTTGATTTGTGGTTATGTGAATTCTCAGATAAGGAGGGCTGACTGAACTTACCTCAGTACTGAATTTACATTATGAAATAACCACTTTCTATTCATGAGAGCAACTATGAAATATGGTTCTCATTTTGTATGTGTATTATTCTTTGGAAATTCAATATCTCCTTAAACATTGCATGGTTACAAATGCAAAAAATATCTGGAAATGATGACATAGGTTGATATCTTCTCATGATTAAAGTGTATTATAGGCAGTATTACTAATTCTATACTATTAAAAGTAAGTCACGTAAACAAAATCAATGCACACTTTTCCAGGATAACATGATTCAATATACTTATATTTTCAATTGAATTCCCAGGTTAGCATAGCAAGAGGCTGAAATTATTACTGTAATTCTGTGGATACATTTGTTTAGTGACACGATCTAAGTAAATTAATGAAGAAATGTTTACATCAAAGCAGCATTTCAGTTTAAAACATCTTGCTAGATAAAAAGAAAGTTTGTCTTGAAACATTTCATTGTCATTGAATTTTATGGAAAAGGCATAATCCCACACCAGAATTAGTATCTGGGTTTGGAGAATATCTTTATCTCATAGCCCAACAGTTTCTTTTAGGAAGCTTTTATTTCTTGCTTAAATATTTTATTTCCATTTTAAAAATTTCAGAAAAGCCTGTAATTTTTCTGGCCATTGCTTTCCACATCCACAGCTCACATTCTGATTTATATACATACAGGTCAGAAAGCTTGTGTTTATGAGCCAAGGCTACAGAATCAGTAGGGACATTCTAACCAAAAGTTAAAGGTTGCAAAGTCACATGGTAGTTTGATCACTGCTTTTTTTAAAGATAAAATTTAATTGAATTTTGTGAATTTCATACAATACATCTTAATCCTCCACACAAGACTTCATGCATTTTATCATATTATGTCCAAGAATTATTTCCCTTCATGTGAGTTCACCCAGTGGGGGCTGTCCAAGGAAGTGACACTGTGATGGTTTGACTGCGAAATTTTCCTGTAGACTGTTATTTGATGTCCTCAGTAGTTCACAGTGTTTGGGGAGGTAGGGAACTTTTACAACTTGGAGCCTTGCTGGAAGAAGTACATCACAGGGGATGGTAGTTAGAGTCCTTTGCCTCACCTTACATGTATTTTCTCCTTGCTTCCTGAATATGGATGAAGATGTGGTTCCTCAGTTTCCTGCTTCTATAGCCATGCCTGGCCCTTTCTACCACGCTCCCTCACCCTAATGGAATCATGAGCCATCTCTAAGTTAATTTTGATCAGGGTATTTTATCATGGCAACAAAAGAATAATCCATGTTAAATAATCCAGTTAAATAATCCATTTAACTGACTCATTAAAAATGTAATCATATTTTGGGAAAGCAATGATGAGTTACTTCAGCTTTTATCTTGTTTGAAATAGTTTTTGTACATATTTACCTTTCTGTGACATTTTCTGTAAAGGTAAGGAATTAGTAAGTGGTTTAAACATACACTGGGTTACCTGGATTGCCTTATTTTTCTCTTCATTTATTGCTGCTACTGAGATACTAACACAAAATTTTGAAGGTTATGGTGGCGAATAAAGTAGGTCATGAGGAAAACAATTGGAATAAACAGGGAATAAACAGGCAAATGTCAATAATAATTTCCAATAGAGATAAATGAAAAATATAAAATAAATAGTGTAGCGGAATGCATAACAATTGTTGGGGACAGCATATTGCTCTGAAAAAATGAAAAAGTAAACACATTTAAAACAAAGATCTTAAAATGAAAAAGAATTGGTCATACAAAGATTAGAGAGAGCTGCATTCCAGGCAAAGGACACAGGAAATACAAACAATACACTTTAAGTTATATTAAATAGGGATTATTTCCATGAGTGTGATGTGATCTCTACATGGCATACCCTCAAGTGATGTCTGGGATTCTGAAAGACAGTCTGGTCCCTACATCTCCAGTATTTTGTCACAGCAGTAGGGAGTGAAGTGGAGTCACAGTCTTAAGGTCAAGGGTCTTAATGACATGCACTTAACAGTTTGCTTTGCAGATCCGCATGCTTCAGTTTTAATATGTTGATGGAAAAGTCAGGTTATTCTTCTGTAGGATTTCTTCTCGTCTTTCTTTGGATTTTGCTCTCTTTTTGCTATCTTTCCAAATACGTTATAGTTTGCCTTTAAAAACAATTATTCACCCCCATTGCTATAATGAGTCATTAAACAGTGTTCCTTTCAAATAAAACATTTATGTTAGTGTGGAAAATTCTCTAACACTAAATATAACTGTAAATAATAGCCCCATCATTTAACAAAGCAGTCTTTCTTGATTTACATTCGCCTCTCATCAGCTTTGGGTGCAAGACCAAAGACATTGAATTGCGGAGATATGATTACATTTTATGGCAGTAGGTGATTCATCCATCCTTATTCTCCAAGCACTTTAAGGATCAAATGTATCTCCTCTGAAATTGTTGAAACTAAGATATGCACATTTCTGTATTCAAAATTCCTTGTGAGCACAATAGGGATAAAATAGATGTTGAGAATAGTGCATCTTCAGAATTGATGTCTTGGCTTGCAGCACTGTCCTTTCAAACTTGGATATTGGTGTTTGGCAGAGGTAAAACTCTTAGAGATATGTGGGTGTTTTTAAATTCAGTTTCAGAATACATGTGGAATAGGTGACTATTAGGAATGTATTATTAAAAATCAATCTGCAAATGACTTGGAAAATAATGTAAATTTACTAGGTGGACTGGAGTTTTTAGGCTACTTCATATATTATATGACATGTTGAAGTACAATTGTTAGCACTTAAAGTATATTAGGCTGAGTTTTTAGATCAGGGGTGGAACACATGCTTAACATATATGAGGCTCTGTGTTCAACTCCAGCATCAGAAAGTAGTAGCATTCTTGTTCCCCCTAAAATATCATGGACTAATGTAAAAAATATTAAAGATTTGTAAGAATATAAGAATACAATTTGTTCTTCATATTTTCAAATCAGAAAGGAAATTGTTTCAATGTACATTTTTACTGAATTTTTGTGAATTTCGTATAAAACATGTTAATCATCTTTATACCCCCTTTTCCAACTTCACTCCCCATAGTCCCTCTTCCTACCATTCTTTTGCATATATAAAGGCCTAATGACTCAAATTTGTGTACCCAGATGTCGTTTAGTATATCTTCTGGAGTCTAGTCAGCCTATCTAGAGTCCCTCCCTTAAAGAAGATCAGATCTCCCTTACCCAACAGTAATCAACTGTCAATAGTTCCTTGACTCAGATTGGGATCTGCTGCTTGTGTTTGCATGGCTCTTGTGCATGCTGACACCATTACTGTAAGTTCACTTGAGCAAGTTCCCAGAGGCCTGGAAGGCCCTGCTTCATTATGATTGTGTACCAACCCTGGCTCTTACAATTTCTCTGCTCCTCTTCTGCAATGATCCAGGAGCCATGGGTCGGTGAGGCTTAAGGGGAATCCAAGACCGTCTTCTGACCTCCACGGCATTGCACGACACGGGTGCACAGACTTGCATGCAGATAGTACATTCATACACATACAGAAATAAATAAAAAATTAATAATAAAAAAAAGGAATCCTAACCAGGGACATGCTCTCTGCAGGTTCTTACTCTCTACATGTTTGCCAGTGTGGCCTTCTGTGTGCATCCTACTCTGCTGCATGAGGAAACTTGGCTGATGAGAGCTGAGGGATGCTTTAGTATTACCTCTACCCACTGTTCTGCTGTGTTCTATGAGCCTTAGGTGTTGAGGTTCAGTTGTACATGTGTCACTTAGGGCTGGCATCTCTCAAACACTTACTCTCTGTGTGTGACCAGTTGTGGAACTCTGTGATAGTCCCCATCTGTTCCAAAAAGAAGCTTCTTGATGAATGGTGAATGGTTTACATGACTGTAAATATAAGGCTCCACATATAGCATATAGTAAGACATTCCATTTGTGTAGGGCTCTGACAGAGGTACGGTTTTCTCCAGGATCTATGATCTCTCCAGTCATGTGTATTTGGCTATATTTACAGTGCCACACATGAGTTCCCTCCAACTGAGAGTCCAATCAGATAGCTATTGATTACACCCAAGATAAAAGTACCAGTACTGAGACAAGATTGTTTTTAAAAAATATTTCTATATTTCCTTTTTCATGAATTCCAATTCTACCAGTAAATTCTATGAAACTAGTTTGCATTCTACTCTGTCTCCTAAAAATGTGAAAAATCTGAAACCAGAAGGGGAGGAATATACTCAAAAGAGAGAAATGAAGATAGAAGACAAGAAGGCTTCAGGCTTTTTTAAACATAAGCTTTTCATGCTGTTTCTTTTTGCCATTAAAGGGGACAAAAGACATTGGCAATCAAATATTTGCTCTAAAAATAGTAGTATTAACTATGAGTTTGATGTGTAAAATATAAATTTGGATGGATTTATGTAGATTTAACAGGTATATATGTATCACATTAAGGAAAAATGCAGTTAGATTTTAGAGCTATTTTTTTTTTTTGGTCTTTTTTGTGAGACAGGGTCTCCCTCTAGTCTCAGCTGGCCTAGAGCTTGCTATGTAGGCCAGGCTGGCCTTGAACTCATAGAGATCTTCCTGCCTCTGCCTCATGAGTGCTGGGATCAAAGGCATGCACCACCATGCCAGGCTTAGAGCTTACTTTTGAAGAATTTATTTATGGTTACTTAGAAGCCTAAGATGGAGTCAAGTATGGCTATTATGAAGATGAGTCTGTTCTATCTTGGTGAAGCTGTGGTGGGAAAGGGTGTGGACATTTCATGTTGGTAGAATGAAGGTTTATTGCAATGCCACTAATGCAGTATTTTGATATGGATTAGAGCATAATTTTTAATTTTTTCTTTATTATTTTTATTTTTGTGTATGAGTATATTGATTGCATGTATGTAAGTGTACACATGTCGTGTAATGCCCACAGAGTTCAGGAGAGGATATAGGGTTCCCCGGAACTGGAGTTACAGCTGGTTTTTTTAAATTTTTTTTTTTTTTTCGTCTTTTCGAGACAGGGTCTCCCTATAGCCCCAGCTGTCCTGGAACTCACCTTGTAGACCAGGCTGGCCTTGAACTCACAAAGATACGCCTGTCTCTGCCTCCCAAGTGCTAGGATTAAAGGCATGCACCACCACGCCCGGCTACAGCTGGTTTTTAAATACCATGTGGGTGTTGGGAATCAAGCCTGGATCCTTAGCAAGAGCAGTGAGTGCTCTTAACTGCTGAACCATCTCTCCAGCCTCTAGGATAATGCTTCTCTTTGAAAAATTCAAATAAGAGAGCTCTATGTTAAATATATACTTTTAGCTATCCTGCTCTTATTTAACACTAAAAAGTGCTCTATGTGACTGAAGATATGGGTGGCTGAGCAGGTAGATGTGGTGGCTACTCTATAGAGAGCTTTATTTATCTCTTAAATTTTAGTAAATTAGTTGTTTATTATTCTCTCCTCTGGAATATCAGCTAAAGTGATATAAACAATTGACTGTCTTGTTCCTTGATATGCCTGATTCATAGTAAGTACTTGTGTAAAAGGAATATCTAACAATATATTATTAGAATTGTATACCATATAAAATGTTTAATACATAAAATTAATAATCAACTATAGAAATTTTCAAAGTCAAAAGTTTAAAAAAATAAAAAGAAAAAATTGCATGTGTAATACAAAGAAAAGTTTTAGTTATCTCATTTTAATTTGCTTGATTTTCTTCTTTGGGTTGAACTTTGTAAAGAGATCCACCCAATGTCCTCACCAGGGAAAGGGTTAGAGGGTGATAGACTTTTACTTTGCTGCTTGATGGGAGAAATGAAAATTTCTTTGAACCCGATTTTGTTAGAAGTCTTAATAAATTAATCAGAGGATAGAGTCTTTCCACATTGGCTGTTTTGGATTCAGAATTTCATTCCTTTGACTGTGATAGTCATTGATCTCATTTGTGCCCATCACAGAAGTCCTTGTTATTTCAGAATACTGCCTGAGGACATTCAGGCAAGCAAAGGAATTCAGAGATGTCAGCATCCTTGTACAATTAATCCTCTGCATTGTTTCATATGGTAGGGCTCCAATCTACTTAGCAAATGATCTGATCTTAAAGTGACAAGCAGTGAAGCTTCTGTTGATTAAAATGGACTTTCCCTGGAGAAAAGGTATATAAAATATCAATAACCTACAGATTCATATTTTGGACTTTTGCTTATTCAGTTGCCATTGACTTATGTTTTAGTATAGCAGGTCAAGCTCATGTTTTTGTTGAAATTTAAAAAATGAAGGAAATTATTGTACTTAAATTAGAAATTTAGATTTAAGGGCAATACAATAGCCTACATATGTACTTATTTTTATTATTAAATTGAGCACATATTGTGCAAGTGTTGCAGGATTCCTCAAGAATAAAAGTAGATATCAAGAATAATGTAAACACAACTCAAGTGTCCACCAATGTCAGTGAATGAAATAATCCAGGCAGGAAGTCTATGAACCTAGGGAATGGTAGGGACCATGGACGTCTGGATAACGCATTCCAAGAGAACATTATCATGAATAGTATTAACATTTTGATTCAGCTTATGCACTGCCAATGTTTTTACTTCTTCTGGGCAGAAGAGAGAATCATGGTTTTCTTAGAATAAAAGAAGCCTTTTTTCAAAGAAAGATCCTAATTTCCTCCTCCATAGAATATGGAACATGTAGACTGTTAATTTTATGTTGCCTCAACATTGTGTCTGGATATAAATTTAAGTTCTCAGAACTAAAGGTGGGCTTTGTTACCTTTAACGTATTTTCAGATCTACATCCTTCCACTTCCTAGGTGAGGCTGACCTAGGTGTTTCTTATTTACAGCCACTTCCTGGTGACCATTCCTTACAGGAATCTATTTCTCTCAATTCCTATGTGTCTCTTAAGTGCATTGACTTTGTAAGCTTCTCATTGACTTTCCAAACCTCTTTGGTGTTTTGTACCTGTGAGTTATATACAACTTCCATCATTTCATGAGCTTCTGTCATTTTGCCTCCTCTTTGAGTCAACTATAGGATCCAATTCCTCTTCCAGTAGGTACCCTTCTGGAAGGGTCCTTCTGGCAGGGGTAAACAGAGCACAGGATACAGAGAACTGCAGTAATGCCTTCCAGTATAAATGTGTTTCCTCTGAGCAGCACACCTGGTTGATGGCTAGACCCTTAGGCATCAGGAAATCTATCAGCATAAAGAAGAAACCAATGAAAGATACCTTGAAAGTATCCAAAACTAAATCTCTTAGATCTTTGTCAGGGAAAAGTGAGTTTATCATTGCTATCCAGAAAGAGATATCAAGACCAACATAGAAAAGCATAAAAATTGTATCTCACAAACACCAAAATGACCCTTTTTCAAACTCACCTATTTTGAGACACATTTTATATCATGTAGACTAGTATGCATTTATATATATTCAAGATGAATTTTATTTATTTAAACATTTAAAATATTTAATATCACATTCTATTTATGAATATATTTATTGTATAATATGGCATTCATATAATCCTTTCAGATCTTAAGCTTATCTTGACCCTTTTTATTTTCCTTAAGAAAATAGAAGTTTGGGGGCTGGAGAGATGGCTCAGCGGTTAAGAGCGCTGACTGCTAGTAAGTGCTATTCACAATCTATCAAAAAAAGCCAAATCCTGGATTAACATAATAATTTAAAAATGTTGTTCATTTGGCTATTACAAACCAGGCATTGCATACATTTGCATATATTATAAGTTGCTTCAAGTTGTCTTGTCCTTTGTGTACTGGATTTCAGGCTTCTTTCTCTCTCTCTTTCTCTCTTCTTTCCCCCTCCCTTCCTCCCTCACTTCCCCACTCTGTCTTTCCTGTGTAAGCATTTTTGGTTTTTATGTAACATCTGCCAACCCAAATTCATCCTTGTAAGTACCAGTACTGGTATTCCTGTATCAATGTGTCATTTTCAAATGTTTCCAGTCCACTAATCCCACAGCCAACTGTCTGTGGGAGAAATAGAATGACTAATTCTGAGGTGCAGTCTCATACCTCAGCTTCTACTGCCAAGTCCTGTTTTCCGACTCCTCAACTGTTTTCTCTTCCAAACTGTCCTTTTAATCTTTCATGAATCACAGAAATAGGTCTAAGTATTATGTTTGACAATGGAAAGGAGTGTGACCCAACACAACCATGACTAGCTTAATAGGCAGTAATAAGAAGTTCTCATATCAAAAAATTTATTCCTCTGAAATATTTGACAATTTTTAAAATGGTTTGCAAAACTTATGCCATAGGTAAATAAAATTGCCCCATTTAGAAAACTTTAAGAGGAAAACTTTTTATGAATAAATTACAACAAAATGAACGTGAATGTGTTTCCTCAAGTTCTGATTCTCATTACCTAATCTAGAAAATGACAGTTTTAAAAATGATACATTATCTCACTATATTAACTAGTAAAATAAAT
Source organism: Rhizomys pruinosus (assembly GCA_009823505.1). Lineage (NCBI taxonomy): Eukaryota > Metazoa > Chordata > Mammalia > Rodentia > Spalacidae > Rhizomys > Rhizomys pruinosus. The sequence continues at coordinate 1,248,326 of VZQC01003889.1, forward strand.
AAATCATTAGGGAGTGTCTCCATTCCCTCCAGGACACCAAGCTTCTGATGGAAGCCATCCTTTCAATTACTGGTCCAGTTTACAACTACATAGAAATATTTAATTTTTCTGAACTTGGTGTTTCTACCTATCTCTCAGCTTTAAATTACTGTCTGTATTTTGCCTTTTTGGTTGTGACTCCAGGGAGGAGAACCAGCCCTAGTATTTAGTGGCAAGGGGCAGGAGCTTTTTTTTTTTCTCATTAAAGATGTACCTAAGATTCAGATTGTTAGAAAAAACAAAAATACCCTAATACTTTATTACAAAATTTTAAGACTTATTTTTAAATAAATTTAGCTTATTTAAAAAGCATATACCTGATAAGCATAAACATTTTATGCCCATTGCAATCTCTACCTTTTGTAGAAACCTACTAACTCCATGCACAATTTCTCATGTATTCCCTAAAATAATCTGATAAGCAGAAATATTTTGGATCCCTGTAACAGATTAGGAAACTAAGTTCCAAAGAGCTTAAATAATTTTCCCTGTTTCGCCAAAATGCTAGTAGATGGTAGAGTTTGGATTCAAAGCTAGGAACTTTGGCTATAGATTTCTGTTCTTTAAAACACCCTGGTTCTTAAAAATATGTGGCCAAAAGAATGCATGACAGAAGAGAGCCTCCAAAAGAAAAAAAAAAAAGGTATCAAATTAACCATGTAACATAACCTTAAGGAACCAGAAAGCATTTAGGTAATAATAAACCCAAGAAGGAAAAAGAACAAATAGTACACATGAGATTTGAAACGAAATCAACAAACCTGTTTGGACATAAAAACAGAAAGTAGGGATAGACTTTGAGCTTATTTATATATTGTCTACAAGTAATTGATTTCATTTTTTGGTTTATAAGGTAGAAAATTCATTTTAGGGTCTTACTCTGTTAAGCTCTTACATCACTGTACCCACAAACTACTTAGAACTTTATTGTTAGTTCAGGAGTATTTATTTATTTATTTATTTATTTATTTATTTATTCATTATGTGTATGAATGTACTGTCTGCATGCAGGTCTGTGCACCCATGTCATGCAATGTGGTGGGGGTCAGAAGAGGCATCAGATTCCCCTGGAACTGGAGTTAAAGATGGTTCTCAGCCACCATGTGGGTGCTGGGGATCGAACACAGGTCCTCTGCAAGAGCAGTATGCCCTCCTAACCACTAGGCCATCTCTCCAGCCCCAGGAGTTATTTTTTAAAATTGTAACATTCTTTATGTCTTCCTCTCCCAGGGTAAATGCTAAAAAGAGTGGTATCTGGAATTGATTTGACCCAAATAAAATTTATTCCTTAAATAAGCTCTTTATTTTGTGTTAATTTTAATTTTTGTGCTAATTTTAAATCCATGTGTAGTTGCAAGAAATCAGACAGAAATGTCCTATATACCCATTATCCAGCATCCCTTAATAATCTTTCAAAGCACTAGTAGTATACCACAGCCAAGACATTGACATTGTAACAATACACCATCCAATCTATAGACCTGTTTTAACAAATAATTTTAACTGACATACTGTTTTAAATATTAATAATAGTTACTAGTAATAGATGATAACATTTTGCATAACAGTATAGATTTATGACTGTTAGGAGAAAAGCAAACAAATAGGAACTGGAGAGATGTCTCAGCAGTTAAAGAGCACTGGTTGTTATTGCAGAAGACAAGATTCAAATTCCAGCCCCATGTGGTGTCTGAAAACTGTCTGCAACTCCAATTCCAGGGGATCTGAGGCCCTCTTCTGTCCTCAGGTGGCACTGGATGGCAGGGGTGCACTCACATATATTCTGGCATAATACTCATACAATTAATTAATTAATTAATTATCCAACAACAGAATGAGGTTTCCATTTTTCAGGTAACATTAGGGTAGAATTTAACATCAACTGTACACCACAATATATATTCTCTCTATACTGGTTTGCAGCTTATTTCTCCTTAATAGCTAGCCTAACTCACTACTCCAGTCTCCTAAATTCTGTTACCCAGAAGAGGGTACTCTACCTCTGCCTGCGTTCAATTAAAATATGGATTCTGGACATTTTTGAACAACTGGAATCCATATATACACACAGACCAAGTAGAAAAATGTCATCAGATGAATGCAAATGAAATCATATAGTGTCAAATGAATGTGTTTTATTTTCAGTCATAATTTTTTCTTTGTGGTCCAGCATGAAGTCAATAATCAACTTGATATTTTCACTTTTAAGTTTAATAATTCCATTCTTAATCCAGCAAACTCAGAATATTTATCTTCTTAATTCTGGTTCTCTCCCCATCTTCATTTAGTAATATGTTCCGTCAAATAACCAGTTGTTCAAGTTAAAGGCCTGAAAAAATTGACTAATTCATGTCTGTACCTCAAAGCACCATTCTCATGCCCCATCAAATTCACCTATCATTGGATATACCTCTATTGTGTAACTTTATTGGGTTTAGTATCAAAATGAAGCTAGCAGGATCTCACAAACAGCTTCATAAGTAGTCCATTTGTTTCCTTTTGGCCTCTTACAATTCATCCTATGTAATGCTAGATAGGAAGCATTTCTATTACTTTGTTGCATATATCACTATAAGATACTGTCACACCCATATATTACTATAGATAATTGCTAATTGTATCATATAGATTTAGTGTAAGTTTCAAGAGATCAGAGATTTAAAAGTCATTTGTTTTTCGATCTTTTTCGAGATGGGGTCTCCCGGTAGCCCCAGCTGGCCTGGAACTCTCTCTATAGACCAGGCTGGCCTTGAACTCACAGAGATTTGCCTGCCTCTGCCTCCCAAGTGCTAGGATTAAAGGCGTGTGTCACCACACCCAGCTTAACAGTCATTTTTAAATACTACATCAGAATCTCTATTTCCAGCCGTGATAGCATTACATAACAGCATAGTTCACCAAGCTAACTTAAAGAAGTAAAGCATCAGAAAGATAAATGAAAATGATTTCTTCAGATATTGGAGAATAAGGAAAGTAGAATAATGACACTCAGGCGAAGAAAATCCACTGCAGTGAGCTCCAAGATTACACCACTCACAGCTTGTAGAGTTTATAGGTCACAGCATAGGGGGACGAATCTTGAAGAGAATCTTAATAAGTCCTGTACTTGCAGAGAGAGAATTGGGCATTTTGAGAACTTGGTGGTTGCTAGAATTTTCAGAGTAGATGTACAGAGAAAGATTCAGAATACTGAAGACTGGTAGTTCCAGTGAAGACTTCACCTGAGTATTGAGCAGTGTGTTCAGTGAGGAAATGATATGATATGAAGTAAAAATACAATCACAGAAAGAAGCAGTCAGGACGATGCCTATAGTTCACCCGGTGACATGAATAGCTTGGGATTCTGCTAGATCAAGTGAAAAAATCTTATACTGTATATCAAAGTACTCAACATAACATTTCCTCTTGATAAGGAAAATTTATCACTGAAATAAAAAGGCTTCTTTGATTCTGATAATTTTTTAAATAAAATTACTGCATCCCAGGATAACTCTAAGTATATTTCAGTGATATTTAATTTGTAGGAAGTAACAAATGTAAACACCAAAATGCCTAGCATCCAATAGAAACAGCATGTTTTTAGTGAAGCAGGAAAATAAGATCCTTAAATAATGGGAAAAAAATCAGAAAAGTGGAAAAGAAAATCCAGGCCAAGAAAGCTTCATTGCTAAGCTCTGTCAAACCTTAAAGACCCAACCTATCCCTTAAAATAGAAATGTAAGTATTACCACATTTATCATATGAATCCAATATTAATCTGATACCCAAACTGGATAAAGATACATAAAGAATACAGTTGACTTGTTTTCCTGCTGAACATAAATGTAACAGTTCTCAATAATGTGCTGACAATCGGAAGTCAAGTGTACACTTGAGATCTTACCTGGTACCATGATAATTTTATTCCACATTTACAAGGTATGGTTCAAAACATGCATATGTTTAATTCTGCACTGCTAGCAATAGCCAATAGATGGATCTAGGTTATATGCTCATAAACGTATGAACAAATAAAGAAAATACATTATATATGTACAAGTTTTTCAACTATGAAGATGAATAGAAGTATGTCATTTTTAGGAAAATAGATACAACTAGAAGCCATGATGTTAAGTGAAATAAACCAGACACTGTGGAGGTTAATTTAGTTCACTTGATTGCCTTAAGAAACAGTAAATTTTTAGTGAGGCATACCTTTGGATTTGTGTCTCTGATGCCGATTTCAGAGAGGATTAACTGAGGGTAAAACTTACCCTGAATCGGCGTGGCCACTGTCCCATGGGTTGGGTTCTCAGAATAAATACGGGAAAAGGAAAAATCAAGCTGAGAATCGACACTCATTCTCTCTGCTTTCTAATACACTCAGAGCTGAGCAAATTTTCTTTTTTAAATAAAAGACCGAATACATGTCCTTTGTACAAAAAAATATAAAAATTCCGGATAATCATGTTTGATTACACTACATTATTTAGAATGAAATATTACTGGTTAAAAGTCTTTCTACCTCAAAACATTTCTTAGAGAAGTAATAGAAGAAATAGTAAGACATAGCATGGAAATGAATTAGAAGATGCAAGGTTGTCAAGCCTCATGTTCCCTGCATTCAATCTTTTATATGCAATAAAAATAAATTTACTGGGCAGTAAATCTCAAACAAAAGGACATATTGTTCCTGCTTTAGAAATTGATAAACTCTAATATTAACATGGAAATTAAGAGGTATGTTGTTCAAGAATAACTTCATATATTAAAACAAAGTTGGAGAACTTACAACCTGATTTCGAATTTGTCTGAAAGCCTCAGTGATGAAAACTGCACCATCTTATCAGCTTAAAGACAAATACGTCAATGAAAGAGAAATAAATACACATATATACAGCCAATTTATTTGCTACAAAGTTTCTTAGGTAAAATCAATAAAAAAGATAATAATTTCAACAAGTGGTGCCAAGAAAAACTCAAAAACAAACCAAAATAAACTCTTAGCCTCTACCTTACAATGTTTCAACAAGTTGATTCAGAACAATTTGTACACCTAAAGAGTAAAACATTGAGAAGGAAAACAGAAAATGTAGGAAACCATGGACTTAGGAAGGTATTTCACAAATATCATGTCAAAACCATAATCAATATGAAAAACATATTTGTGGGGCCAAAGAGATGATTCAGAAATTGAAAGTGTATACTGTTCTGGCAGAAGACTTGAATTTGATTCCCAAAACCATGTTGGGGAGTTCACAACTACCTGCTGCTCTGGCTCCAGGAGATCTGACACCATATTTTGGCCTCTGCAGGTACCTGCAGAACATGAACACACAGACACGCACACATACATACACTGTACACATGTATACACACATGCACACACACCAAGACACATGTGTACTGTAAAAATAAAACTAAATATTAAAAAATACTTTTACTGTGAGAATGACTGTTCTGAAATGCCTATTTTTAGAAATGGAACTTGTATATATAACCAAGTTAATCATATAAAATCATTTAAATCTATGTATTCAATCTGCCTCCCTACTGTATAATCAGCTTTTAAATATTTAATTATCCTTTAAGAAAGTAGTATAAGCAATATTAAGACCTTAGGCTCCCTTTGTAGTCAACTTTTACAAGCTAAGATGAATGGTAGATTTAACGTTTATGTTCACTAATTATCCCTCATGACCCTCCCTGCCCCTGGGTGAAAATTGTGTGTGTGTGTGTGTGTGTGTGTGTGTGTGTGTGTAGATCATGGAGAGCAGCAATTAATTCTCCACACTAAATTTGGCAAGGAACATGTTAATATCTCTTTGTGCTGTTCTGAATTCTTCTTTCCCCACATTCTTGGCAGCATTTGGTACCATTTGTTTTGTTCTTTTTTTTTTAACTCTTCTTCTTTTTTATTGAGACTTTATACATTTCATATAACAGTTCTTAATTAAAGAAAGTGTATTTTTCTTCCTCGATAATTAAAAGGCAATATACAGACTAGAGTCAGTATGTGTAAAGAAGACATGAGAGAGTCCTTAGACTACATTATATCAAAATTGCTTCAATTCCAATAATAATAAAACAATAAAAGAAATTTGTCTGGAGAGATGGCCTAGCGGTTAAGAGCGCCGACCGCTCTTACAGAGGACCCGGGTTCGATCCCCAGCACCCACATGGTGGCTGAGAGCCGTCTGAAACTCCAATTCCAGGAGAACTCCAGTTCCAGGGGAATCCGACACCCTCTTCTGACCTCCGCGGCATTGCACGGCACGGGTGCACAAACTTGCATGCAGACAGTACATTCATACACATACGGAAATAAAAATAAAAAAATTAAAAAAAAAGAAATTTGTTGCATTATTGTACTAATATATATGACCATAAGAACTAGTATTACAAAGCCTGATAATATAAAGTGTTATTGAGAGTATGGAATAACTTTAACTCTCACACACTGCCAATGAAACTGCAATATAATAATCCCTGCAAAATTGTTTGTTGTAGTCTTTATACTGAGAAGATGGAAGTTCAAGTGAGGAATTTCTTTCATCATCCTGGCCTATGGGCATGTCTATGGGGCATTTTGTGATTTCTAATTGATGTAGCATGGTCCAGCCCATGGAAGGTGCCACTCCTGGGCAGTAAATCTTGGGCCGAGAAAGCCAGAGAATCAAGTCAGTATGAAATAATACTCAATGATCTCTGCTTCAGTTCCTATTTCCAGTTCTTGTCTTGAATTCCTGCCTTGGTTTCCCTTGATTATGGACTGTAACCTATAAGCCAAATGAATCCTTTCCTATTCATGTTGTATTGGTCATTTTTTTTTTTTTTTTTTTTTTTTTTTGGTCTTTTCGGAGACAGGGTCTCCCTGTAGCCCCAGCTAGCGTGGAACTCTGTGGACGAGGCTGGCCTTGAACTCACAAAGATCAGCCTGCCTCAGCCTCCCAAGTGCTAGGATTAAAGGCGTGAGCCACCACGCCCAGCTTGTATTGGTCATTTTAAAAAATATTTTTATCCCCACAGAAAGTAAACCAGAATATGCATATATTATAAAACATGTCTGTTTGACAATAATTTATTTAGCCAACAGAAATGAAAGCATATGTTCATACAGAGAAATGTGAACTCAAAGAAACAGATCAAAAGCAATAAATTCTATAAACTTCTAGAAAAAAGGAAACTAATCAAAATAGCTGTAAAACTATTTACTATCTGTAAAGCTTTACAGATAGATATATATATATATATAATAAATATATATATATTTGTAGTTGGTATAGCCTGAGGGCAAGGGGAGGGTAGTGAAAAAATAAATGTTTATTACAGACTTGAATGACAATATTTGTGAAGTAATGGATGTGCTTATTTCCATAATTGGAGTGACCAGTTAGAAAACTATGCAAATAATAATTAATGGAATTTTGCATTTTATACATGTCAACAATGGAATTTGTCTTTTGCCAATAAAAATATTCCAAGTAGTAAATTATGCCTCATGTTTTGAAACAAATTATCTAGCTCTTGAATTTCGTCTTTTTTTTTTTTTTTTTTTTGGTCTTTTCGAGACAGGGTCTCCCTGTAGCCCCAGCTGTCCTAGAACTCACATTGTAGACCAGGCTGGCCTTGAACTCACAAAGATCCGCCTGCCTCTGCCTCCCAAGTGCTAGGATTAAAGGCGTGCACCACCACGCCCGGCGAATTTCGTCTTCTTTAACTATCTTTTAAACAACCGAATACAGGGACCATGACAAGAATTAGCATCTGATGAGCTCTTAATGACTATCAGGAAATATTTGAAATACTTTTAATAGAGTAGGTCTTTATAATTCTGATGAGGTAAACTCTATCATTAACCTCTTATATGTTATTATTAAATTTGATCATTAACTTCTTAACACCATTAAAATTCTGTTCAAAGCCATGGACTTGATAAGAAAGACATTTGGCATCTGAAACATAGGTCCTTAAGCCCCGGAACAAGTGAGGGTAGGGAATTCTAGGCTCCAAATGATATGTTGGTATAGATTGCATGCCACAAAGCTACTGTCAAATCAAAGGCCTTTAAAAGAGCGGAAGACAATGATTTTGTTAAAAGAAAAAAAATGATATTCTTCCCATGACAGCAGCTCTCGAGCCCAGAAGAGATGTCAGCCAAAACTCTGCATCCGGAGAGTGAGACATGATGAACAAGAAAAGCCGACTCTCAAGAATTTGCTTGAGATAGAGTCACAGCTGCTGACATGAGGTCCCTCCTGCTGATTATTGTGTCAATACAGTTCAGAGAAAGAAAAAGAAAGAAACAGAAAAGTTTGACACCGCCATCAAGAGTACAGATGGATCGGGATTAGTCCAGGCAAACGTTAACAGGCTCAAACACTACAGTCTTCTTATAATTAGCTTAGAAGGGACTGTGGTAGTAAATTAGATTTACCATACTTAAACTCATCTCGTTTTATACTGAATTATAATTTCAGGTTTTGAATCAAAATCAAAATTTACATACTTGATACCATGCTTTGCCTTTTAATTGTTTAAAGTGAGTCTAGTAAAATCCTGTGGAATATTTTCTTCTACTTCCACTGCCTGCCTGATGACTTGGACTGGATCAGTTTTAGAGGAATTGAATTTTCCTCTGATTTACAGATTAATTGCTCTGCATAGTGAAAGTTTAAGAGTCATAAAACCAAAACAGTCTAATTTGTTTGCCATAGGAATAAACATTCTCATTTTAAAAGTGGGTTTATTTCTGGGCTGGAGAGATGGCCTAGCGGTTAAGAGCACCGACTGCTCTTGCAGAGGACCTGGGTTCGATCCCCAGCACCCACATGGTGGCTGAAAACCGTCTGTAACTCCAATTCCAGGAGAACTCCAGTCCCAGGGGAATCCGACGCCCTCTTCTGACCTCCGTGGCATTGCACAACATGGGTGCACAAACCTACACGCAGACAATACATTCATATAAATAAATAGATAAAATAAAATAAAAGTTTAAAAAAAATAAAAGTGGGTTTATTCCATTACTCTGGGTTAAGAATACTCAGATTAGGACAAATGATTGCCCCCAAGATAGAGGTGTCACTACTCCATTGATGTCATATATTGTTGCCATGATTGATGTGGTTATTTGGCCTTGAAACTGGGGTTGGATCATTGATTGATGTTCTCCCTTAACAACTGTCATAGAGCTCTCCAAACCTATGAGAGCTGGCCTTTAGGGGAAGTGGCTTCCAGGTCAGTTCCAGATCCACTGCTTTGAATGCTATGTCAAAAGTCTGTCCTGTCTTCAGCATTAGGGTCTTACCTTCATGTTCTGGGAGAAAATCCAGGGTTGTGACAATAGCCTGTATAATTTGGGGAGTCTTTGGACTATCCTGCCCAGCAAGTCAAAGGAATGTTTCTCCTGTTTGGTACTGTTTCTGTTATGTAGCTTTCAGCTATGCACATGGGCTCGTGGAGAGATATTGTATGTGTAATTTGTCAGTAGGTAATTGGACTAATATTATTCCTTGTTTTCCCTTTTATACTACTTAGGCATTATTTTTCACTCCCCTCTCTCTCTCTGTCTAACCATCCCTCCATGTCCCACCCTCCATTTAAAGTTATCCATTTTCCCCATTCATCTCTTCCTTAATAATAGCAATCTCTCATGGTCCCACCTCTCTTGAGCTCCCTCTTCTTTATCCCCAGAGTTCCTTTTATAACTCTCCCTCTCACCCTCCCATTTAAATACCCCTACTTACCCCCATCTTATCCATTTTTCCCTTGGTAACACCTGTCTCCTACTGTTCTTCTCTCTCAGGTTCTGTCTTTGCCTTAACTTCCCTGGTTACTTTCTATTTTCCTAGTTCTTACAGTTAAAGTCTCAGTAGAAATATTACTCTGCGGGCTGGAGACATGGTTCATTTGGTAAGAGAACACCCCTGACCTACAACTCAAAGAGTGCTATCTCCTACTTGGCACTGGACTTGTTATTTGGAAACCTATATCTTCTGGGATGAGCATAATCCCATATATATGGTAACTCCAAGTAAGCATTTTATAAGAACAAATTTTAGAAAAGATAACATATTTCACATATGCTTGATATTTACATAGAGAAGAATGAAACTCGATTCTTTTCTCACACCTTGCATACAAATCAATTCCAAGTAGATCAAAGATCTGAATTTTAACCCTGAAACTCTGAAACTTCTAGAAGAAAAAGTACACTTCAAGATACATAGGCCCAGGTAAGGACTTTCTGAATAAGTATCTGGTTGTGCAGGAAACAAGAACAATAACCAATAAGTGGGACTACATGAAATTTAAAAACTTCTGTCCTCAAAGTAAACTGCCCAGGTATAAATTTGACAGAATATATATCTGCCCTCAAAGTAAATTATCCAGGTATACATTTGACAGAATATACAAGAATCTCAAAAACTAAACACCAAGAAAAGAAACAACCAGAGTAGAAAGTGGGATAAGTAACTGAAGAGAGAATTCCCAGGAGAATAAATACAAATTGCTAAGAAAAAAAGTTAAAAGATGATAATCATGAAGTTTCACAGTAACAGAACAACAAAAGGCATAAATCACAAATTCTCTTCCAATGCAGTTTGAAAAGTGTTATGTAGGTAAGCTGTAGCAACATGAGGGAAAGCGGTATGTCTTCAAGAGTCTTCAAGTTCTTAGGTTTGGGGTTGGTGGAAGCTAGTGGTCAGTTAATACATTCCCCAAAGTCCATGTGACAGTCACAAAGATGTTAGGTCAGACAAAGACTTAGGGAATACATGGCTATTTATGGACTTAAGATAGTCCAAGTTCTGCAACAACCAACCTTTTCATAATATGCAGCAGTCTAGCTGCGGGGAATCTAAATCCTGAGTGGGAACAGTAGGGAATGCAGGAAAAAAGACAGACATAGAAACAGCTGGGAGCAGGAGGGCCTATAGAAAGATGACCAGGCAGGTACTTTATTGCAGAATTACAATGTATTTATATCTTGTCTCAAAGCAGGAAAATCTTACTATTTAAATATAGCACAAAAAACACGAGTTCCCTGGAAACATGTAGTTTCAATAATCACAGGTTCATTAATTACATGCACTTGCATCAGCAGTATCTAAGCAGAGCTTCCATGGCAAAGGCATATACAGAGGAACAGTTTCATTTGTACAAAACTGTTTTATCATATGTAACTGTATAAGCAACATCCAATCAGAACTACTAAGAGAAAGACATGCACCTAGAGACTGATTATCAGATTCAGCCCCAGGTCAGCCAAGATAGGCCTTGCCCATATCCCATTAGCTGCTCTACAGGGGCTGACCAATTTGTACCTCAACCATGGGACAGCAAGGATAGACCTTGCCAATATCCAGTTGGCTGTTGGGGAGGGGAAGGGACAGGAAGCCTGCACCTGGCAGCCCTGAGTACACATCTCCCAACAATAATCATTGAAGTTCCAATCAGTTTTTGTACAATGTTTAATATAGGTGTGGCTTCTTTTCAGAAACTTTAGTTCACAAATTCTAGAGGTGAGAGAAGGAGGATTCAGAGTGCTTTGGAAACCTGAAGGATACATTTGACTCTTGGAAAGATGGGAGAAGAGAGAACTGTAGCTATATTGTTTATTTTCTTTTTTTTTTTTTCTTCAAATTTCCTCTAAAAGTCTTTTATTTATTTTTATTTTTTTAATCTATTTTTATGTGTATGAATGTACTGTCTGCATGTAGGTCTGTGCACCCGTGTCATGCAGTGCCGCAGAGGTCAGAAGAGGGTGTCAGATTCCTCTGAAACTGGAGTTCTCCTGGAATTGGAATTACAGATGGTTCTCAGCCGCCATGTGGATGCTGGGGATTGAACCCGGGCCCTCTGCAAGAGCAGTCGGCACTCCTAACCGCTAGCTATCTCTCCAGCCCCTATTGTTTATTTTCAAAAAAAATTATTAAGGTATAATTCATAAATTACAAAATTCAGATATTCTTATAGTCATAAGTTATACAAACATCATCACTAATATCAAAACATTTTCATCAATCCAAACTGAATGAATATACCTTGACGGTTACTTCCTATTCTTCATGTCTCTGTTTCTAACTTTCAGTAATATACTTTCTACTTCTATGATTTAATTTATTCTGAACATTTTATATATGTAGAAAAACAATGTTGGGTTTGTGTATTGATCTCTTTCAGTTAGAGTTTCCAGTTTCATTTATGTACTAGCATGTATCAGTACATGTAGTACACAATATGAACAAATAATACTGGATTGATTGTATATTAGACATATTCTTTTCCATTCTTAAGATGATGACATATTGTTTCTGTTTCATTGACTTTTATAAATACTGCTGGCAGAACTATTAATATACAAAGTTTGTTGTGCACTTATGTTTTTATTGATATTACTTATATATCAAAGAATAAAATGCTGAGTCATATTGAGGCCTTATTTTTATTATCTTCAAGAACAGGTAACTTGTTTTTTAAAGTGGCCTTATCACTAACAAGCTTACCAGCAATATATAAAGCTAACAATCTCTTTACAGATTCACTAACATGTTATAGTCTCTGTCTTGTCGATTTTAGGTATATAAGCATTTATAAAGTAGTATGTCTCTGTAAGTTTTGAATTGAATTTCCCAAATAACTAATTAGCTTAAAAATCTTTCCATTTTTCTAGTAATCATCTGTATGTCTTCTTTGGAAAAATGTTTGTTCAAATCCTTTGCTCATTTTTTGATGTTTTAATTATAGTGATTTTAATACATCTTCATGCACAATAATTGTGTTTTAGTTTTTTACCCAGTGGTTCTCAAATTGAGATTTAAAGGCCATTTTGGTGGTGGGGGTGTCTCTGGGTCTCCTGCAGGAGATCTAAGAGATGGAACTATATTTACTATACCATATGCAGTGAGTGTTCCAGCTACTATAACACATCAGAACAGAATAAATGCAGAGATGGATATGAGAATCCTGTTAGGTTCACCTAAATCCAATAAACATTAGTATTTTGCAAAATAATAACTTTACATAAGAAAATAAAACATTTTCTCACCAATAAAAATAATTTTTAGGGATGAAAAGACAGCTCAGCAGTTAGGAGCATTGTCTGCTCTTACAGAAGACCTAGGCTCAGCTCTCAGGTGGTGGCTAACAACCATCCATAGTTCTAGTTCCAGGGGATCTGAAACCCTCTTCTGGCCTCTGTGGTCAGTGTACAACAAAGGTATAGCTACATACATGCAAGAAAAAAAAAACACTCACATACATAAATTTTTCATTAAAAAAAGAGAAAAATGCTTGGAAAGTATTTTGGTTTTTTTTTTCAAATATTTTAATGGCTTTGTTATTTGAAATGGAATAATACAATTTTTTGTTCTGTCTTATTTGTAGGAGAGCAAGTCTTGATTGTTATATAATCCCTACAAATAATAGTTCTTTGTGGCCCATAATCATTTTAAGACATGTGTGGGGGGGTCCTGAGACCAGAATTTAGTAACAAACATGTATGTCCTGGTGTACCCAGAGCACTCACACAGAAAACAGGCAATTTTTCATTTTATACAGCATCTCCATCTAGTAGTAGAGAGGATTTTAGATGGATCCTTTCTTTTGTGTTCTCTTCTTTGCAACTGCATAGCTAATGAAAACAAATAGTGAAATAATTTAAGAAATAAGATGTGAGAACTTAAAGCAGAACACAGTAATTTTCCATCTCATGTTGGTAATTCTACTTCCGCCAACATGTAAATAGGTTACAAGTAATTTTCTTCCTAAACGTTGAATTTCCTACATGTGATCACCAGTCATATAGATGCTATTGCTCACAAGTATTTGCGATAGGGTAGTAATGAGCACAACTAGTGGAAATAACTTACACGAACACTTAGTTTCAGTGATTCACTTGTAGCTACATGGACAACTATTTGCAAGTGTTTCTGAGAGATGATTTATATAACTGTATGGTGATAGTGGTGATGAGCTTAGACCCTGTAGCAAGAATGCCCTGGTGTCAATCCCATGCCTATCACCTACTGTATAACCTTAGCACATTCTACTTAACTTTGGATTCCTCATGTGTAAAAACTAGAATAATGGTCTTAATAGTCTACACATACATGTATACACACGTACAGTGTTGGTATAAGGAGATTTTGCACAAGTATGTAGATGTATGTATATTTTATCATTTATATATGAAATGTCCTCTGAGGATATTTAATGAGGTATTGAAGACCTGGCCTTTGATGGGATGTCCAGAAGTGGTGCTTTTGGGAAAAAAATGGATCATGCGTACTCTGACCTACTAGAAAAATTAAGTTCTTGATTAATTTGTAATTTGACAATATTATTGAAGATGGTAGAAACAAGGAGATAGAGAATAATTGCCAGAAGTGTGTCATTCAAATTTTAAAATATAATAATATTTTCGAGTTTCATTCATGTTCTGTCAGGTACATGTAGTTATGTTCTCATTAATAGCAAGAAATAACACTGTATTCATTGGATGTTAAACATATTCTTGTCTGTTCTTTAGTTGATGGGCTTTTGTATCATTTCTATATTAGGTGCTCTAACAAATAATACTCTCACAACCATGGATGTGCCTTTGAAGGAAATATCTTTTCCCTGGCCCCCTTTCTTGCTCACTCTCTCTACTTCATACATGCAAAGATGTAGGTAGCTTTCCTCTGCCATGGCCTTTGATCATGATAGTTCAGGTTGCTAAGGCCCAGAGCAATGAGCTAGCTGAGCATTGGTTGAAAGCTTCGAAATAGCAACCCAAATCTAATCCTGCACTCATTCATTTGTTTTGCTCAGCTATTTTGCCCCAGTCATGGAAGGCTGATTGACTCCTGAAATATTTTTTTTTCCTTTAAAGAGTACAATTGACTTAGTGGTTACAGGACACTTGCTGTTTTTTCAGAGGACATGAGTTTGATTCTTAGCACCTACATGGCAGCTAACAACCATCCATAACTTCAGTTTCAGGGGATTCCACACCCTCTTCTGGCCTCTGCATGCATTGTACAACATGGGTGCATTTACATACATGCAGACAAAACATTCATCTACATAAAAATACAAAAGTAATAAAATAGTTTAAAAAATAATACTGTCTTAGAATTTTAAAATAATCCTTGTTGTGAAATAATAATTCTTAAGGTGTTATAAATGATCATTATCTCAGTTTTCTTAACTGTATAATGAGTACACTAATGGTTTCTACTCCACAGAATTGCTACAAAGATTATAATGAAATGCACTTGAAACACTTGCTAGAACTTGTACATAATATATTCTTGATGATGTATTAGGCATTGTTGTTACTGAGAGATATTCAACTAATTAAAAATTGTAAGATAATTAATCTGGGATGATGGTGTGATGGCAGAAATCCTCCAAGTTAAATCATTGACTCCAAATCTCATGCTGGACAGAGCCCTGAAATGGCACTTACCTAGTGTAGATAGAATTCACAATTTAGGATTATATTGGAATGGCATGTGATCTACCTCAGTTGTAATAGATAATTGTTTCCACAGTTGAGGTTTTAGCATTTGTGTGTTCAAATACTCCTCAGGTATTTCTTGTGTATAATTTATTTAGGAATCACCAATACAGCTAATCCTTATTCCTTTATTTGAAGAAACAGTCAGTAGAGCAAGAAAGTTTCATGATAAGGGCATTGATATTCACCAACCAAATATAATTTGTTAGACCTTCAGACTTGGGTCTTAGAAAGCTAGAAATGTGAGTTATTTCTCCATCCAACCACCAGGTTTGGCCATTTGGCCAAGAACTGAGCTTTTATCTGCTAGTCTGTATGCATTACCTAAATTTACCAGCCTCTGTACAATATGATCAGCAGCAATAAAACACAGTTACATATTCATTTCTGGAAAGAATTCTTTCATATTGTAGAGAGTATCATTGTAAAGCAATAAGGAAGGAAGGTACTTGGTGGTACTATCTATCACCTTTGATTCCTCAATCTACCAGCATATTTCTTTGTTTTCTGTTTATGGGAATGTCCTGGTTTCATTTCTGTTGCTGTGAAAGTGTTGTGTTTCGGTTATGTTCCACTCTTGTAGGGGAGTCAGGGTAGGACCTTCAAACAGCTGGTGACATAACATCCATCATTGAGAGCAGAGGGAAATGAATGCATATATGCTCACTTGCTTGCTTGTGCTCAGTTCAACTTAATTTCTCCCCTCACACACTCATTCTCCATTCCCTGTCTAGGGAGTAGTGCCACCCATAGTGGTCTGGGTCTTCATCAATTAATGTGAAGAAGACAATCCTCCCATAGGTATGCCAGCAAGTCAACCCAGTCTTAACAGTCCCTCATTGAGACCCTCCTTCCATGTCATTCTCAGATGTGTCAAGTTGAGAGTTAAAGCTAACCATTATAGTAACTACAGCAAAAATTCCCAGCAAAGTAGACACTTATGTAGACTGGCTCTCAAGCTAGACAGAATCTATAACTAGCAGGATGTTGCTACTGTCATTTGGCAAAATTAGCATTATTTTAGAGTGGTCATATTTTCTATCATTATTTTACAATAGGAGTAATAATTTCATAATTTGTAAGGCATTTAACAGACATCTCACTTGATGTAATTATATTGCATTATACTTATAAAAAAACCTGGAAGACAAAGTGATTTGTCATTAATTATATGTGTTAATTGGCAGCCAGCATATTAGTTGTTATAGTTAATTAGAAATTTAAAACTTGACTTAAATTCCTATGTTATTACAGAAACACCAAAGTTAGCCAGGCGTGGTTGCGCACGCCTTTAATCCTAGCACTTGGGAGGCAGAGGCAGGCGGATCTTTGTGAGTTCAAAGCCAGCCTGGTCTACAGAGTGAGTTCCAGGACAGCTGGGACTACAGGGGGACCCTGTCTCGAAAAGACCAAAAAAAAAAAAAAAAAAAAAAAAAAGAAGCACCAAAGTTGCAATCCCTTATCAGTTCTGCAATACTAACTTTAGATACTAATTTTTGTGTTTTCATGTCCAGTGGGTTAGGGAATAACTGTCCTACTCTGAGGTTTCCTTGACTACCTTGTCATACAGCTCCATCATTTGCTTTCTCGAACCATTGCTCAATAATTTCTTAGCACTATCCTTGGAAATGTGCTTGTTTATTTGTTTACTTAGATACTATTTCCTTCCTCCACCAGGGTCCATAAAAACCAGGATCTGGTCCTATCTTGCTTATCACTCTCTCAAGATCCCACCCTAATGTTGTCTCCATGCCTCAAGTACTTCAGTGATGATGGAGGTCAGTGAATCTCATAGTTACTTCACCCTCTTGGCAGCGTCTCCCTGGGCAGTGAAAGAAGGTGGAAAGTCTGGACCGAGAAGCATCCTTCCTGCCTTTAGGGAATGACTGGTTCTTTCAAACATGCAGTAAAAGTTTGATGATTTGTTGTGCTTTCTAGGCTGCATGGTGCCAGTCGTATTGATCCCTCAGGCACATTGACTCACCAGAGCTTGAAGTGCAATATTCTGACTTGTGTCAGATGATTTTTTTATTAACTTGCATCCCCCTAAGTCTGTCAAATTCCAAATTTTGCTGAGCTATGTTATTTGCCTCACTATGCAGAAAGGGATTCACAATTGAAATACTTGCTGTTACTAATGTTGGATTTGTAATTGGAAAAATGCACTTGAACACACAATTCTTTCTGGAATTAAGCTAGGTAGCAGCAGGTGATGTAGTAATGAACTCTAGGTATGAAAATGACCTTGCTGATTCCATGACTTCATATGAGTTTTCCTCTCTTTCTTTGAATTTTTCCCCTTGGTTATCACATAATAAATAAGACCAGAAATGTGAAATCGCTAACTTTTTTCTCTCTTTTCTTTTCTGAAATGGGGTCACCCTGTATCCCCAGCTGGTCTAGAACTTCCTTTGTAGGCTACACTATTCACAGTCTCAGAGATCTACATGTCTCTACTCCCCAAGTGCTGGGATTAAAGGCATGCACCACCATGCTCAGCTGAAATCACTAAATTAAAAAAATAATTATCTACTTAGGAACTCATGTCTCTGAGTAACATGTGGTCTTCTCTGTTTCTTCTACTGAAGTAGTCCGTTTCCATCACAGAGTAAGAGTTAAAGATCAGTGATTACTAGTGATGATGATACAAACATGGATGATAAATGTGCTTGAATACACTACTTGGATCAATGTTTAATTAATAGAAGCTGAAAATCAATAGAATACTAAGGTATGCTATTCCAAATGAGGTGGCATGTCCTACTAGATTTAAAAAATAAAAAAAAACAGGAAAGAATACTTTAGTAGGAAAGACCACAAACAAAACTGCTATTTAAGAACTAAGAAAGGCTATTCAGGTGCCATGAAGTAAGAAGAAAAGTGAGAGCTAAACTTTCGCCATCTGGTGATAAACGATTTTCAGGTGAGAGAGGATGTTAACAATTGCTCCACACTGAGGAATGAATTTGCCACCACCTTGGTGGAATTCTATGATTAGGTAACAATTGAGATCTGAAGGAAATTTACACATTCCATTTTATTCCTATAATGAAATAGGAGAACCTATTCAATATTTTTTTCAATAGTCCCCACCACACATACTTTAAGTATCTTACCACAGAGAGATTACTTTACATTTTGTCAAAATGATTATTCCAAGGAGGGCTCAATTCTGACATGGAAGGTCTGAACTTGATTGTTTTAGTGATCTTAGGCTGGGCTGAAGGAGATTGAATGACACCAATGATAATAAAGAAGTTGTACTTTTAGAAGAATGGAATCAGTAAAATGTCTAAATTTGGAAATCAGTCTGTGTAAGGAAAGAGAATAGTTTCCAAATGAAGTTCAGGCTAAGCAAAGTCTTCCATAGGGGACCATATCACAGATATTTAAAAATTTTCAAGAAAGTGGGTAGAAAGTACTTAGTTGTGAAATTTCAGTTTTTTGATAATTAAAATAAAGGATAAAATATGCCAAGACAGAATTCATCTGAGAGCCAGTGTGACGCCTCAGCAGGTAAAGCACTCACCATGTAAGCCTGGCAAAGTTTGTGTATTCCATGAAAAGGTGAAAGGAGAGAACCAACTCCACCAAGTTGTCCACGGACTTCCACATGCATGGTGTGGCATGCACACATCCACAATCACCTATCACACATGGACAACATTTGTAAATAATTTTAAAATGAAATCTTTCAAAGAAGCTATTACAGAGCTCTGTTAAGAATCAGATAACAAGAAAATTCAAGTCTATAGTGATATGAACTAAAACTAAAATATCCTCCTATTCTCCAATAAGAAGGTGCTTTAAAAATGTTTTTGAGGCTTGGTTCAGTGGCTTAGGCCAGCACTTGGGAGGCAGAGGCAGGTGGATCTCTGTGAATTCAAAGCCAGCCTGGTCTACATAGGGAGTTCCTGGCTAACCAGGGATACATAGTGAGACTTTGTCTTAAAAATATTTTTAATTTACTTGAATAAGCATACTTGGGAAAATATGAATAAATTTTATATTATAATTTAGTTACATAAACTCTCATACAATTAATTATTAAAATGCAATATCAATATATAAATATTTTTAAATTTTATTTTATTTTTTATGCGTATGAATGTATTGTCTGCATGTAGGTTTGTGCACCTGTGTCGTGCAATGCCATGGAGGTCAAAAGAGGGTATCAGATTCCCCTGGAAGTGGAGTTCAAGGCGGTTCTCAGCTGCCATGTGGGTGCTGGGGATCGAAACCAGGTCCTCTGCAAGAGCAGTTGGCGCTCTTAACCACTAGGCCATCTCTCCAGCCCCTAGAAATATTGTTATTCAAAATACCCTATACACCTTCATTATCAATGTCTTTATTTTGAAGTCTTTTTTTCAGTCTTTCCATCAATCTTTTTTTCTTTTTTTTCTATAATACTTTTATTGATTCCCCTTTCCCTTTCCCTGACCCCATCCCAGGTCATGCATTCTGCCATACATGTCCTGCATCTTTCTCTCTATCTTTTTAACATTTTTCTCTGCAAAGGTTTATTGTTTGGGGCAGAATTTAACTATATCAGTCTGTTCTTTGGCCTAGTCCTCATGTTGTTGTGGTTCCCTCCCTATTGTATTCCTCCAAAATATGCCTATATAAATGTCATATATGTACCAGAATTATGTCCTCCGGCAATAAACTGTATGTTAACTCTGTTATATGTTTAGGAGTTCACATTTTTCCCTTTAATTTTTTATTACTCTAAAATATGAATATATACCTTCCACATATATACATTAATTACCATGTCTGAAAGTAAGTGGTAAGTTAATTCTAGGGCACATTATAACATCACAGTTGCTTTCAGATAGAAAGAAATATAACAATAATGCTGCTCACCTTGCCTTTCAATTGGCGGATTTGGTACTAGCATCCACAAATGAGGGAAAACAATCCCCATTTTTTTATGGTGTGTGTGTGTGTGTGTGTGTGTAGGGGGCTGTGTTACTTCACTTAGCATAATGGCTTCGAGTTCCATCCATTTACTTGCAAGGTTCATGATGTCATCTTTCTTTACCACTGGATTGAACTCTATTTTGTAGATGTACCACATTTTTGCTGTCCACTTCTCAGTCAGTTGAGGGACATTTGGGTTGGTTCCAGTTCTTCCCTATTGTAAAAAGAGCTGAAATAAACATATATGTGCATGTATCTTTGCAGTAGGATGAGTATTGTGGGTATATACCCAGGAGTGGTATGGCTGGGTCAGGTGGTAGGCTCTCCACACTGCTTTCCACAGTGGTTGTATGAGTTTACATTCTAAGATAATTTTAAGATCATATTTCCTTACATTTTAATTATTGAGTAATAATCTCTGTAACTTAAATCGGATTATATAAAAAGAACACAATGCATTAAAACAGTTGATTTTTTTTCTCTCTTAATTATGTTCTTTAAAACATTAAGGCAGTTGCAATTCTTTTCAGCTTTAAAGTGTGTGTGACTGTGTTTGTATGTAAAATATACAGGGAATTCTATTAATATTCAGGGAATTCTATAGAACAGGTGCCTGAATAACCATCCATAATTTTTTTTGAGTTATTTCTACTTTAATATTTGGTCATATCTTTAAACCCTAGTAAAATGACCTTTAATTGAATTATAATTGTCCTTTAATGAGATTAATTCAGAATGACACATGGGAAAGAAATGATTTGATTATCTTCTGGGCTAAGGCAAGGACCTCCTCCCACTCTCTTATATGACTAACCTGACCAGTAAGTGCTGTTCCTGAAACAGTGTTGTTACCAGAATTCAGCAGTGAGGCAGGTAAGCATCATTCCTCATAGTGTCCAGTGCCCTCTGCCTGGGATCTTCCAAATGACACCGAGAGAGAAGATTTCTGAAAGGCTGAAGAACATTTAGAGCCAGGTTTATTGAAACGCATTCTGGCTCTCCCTTTTGGGAGTCTCTGATTCCCTCTCTATAAAATGGAAACAGAATAGCAGATGGTAAGCATCCAATAAGTATCAGCAAATCTTTCCCTGGAAAGAATTCTGAACATTTTCCTCAGTTGTCTTCTCACCAATAGAAATGGCTGATTTGTATATTTCAAATAAAGAAAACTTTTATATGTGAATTATATATCACTAAAATTTATTAAAAAATTCTGCATAAATGAGCTGCTATTCATAGTTTTTTTCCTGTTCCTTTGATTCCTACGTAAAACTATATTGTGCTGCTTTGATCGCTAGAGGCCTATGATACATTTTCAACTGATGATATACAAGTTCTAAACTCTTACTCTTTGAAAAGATATTTTTGGTGACATTTTTGGTCCCTTCAATTTCTATATAAATTTGAAGTTCTATTTCCAATTTCCACACCAGTACTTTCTAGGTTCTTGGTTGGCAATTTGTTGATGAAGGAAATTGCATTTTAAATAATTGAACATAGTTTATTTTATATTCATTATACTTTATAGATTTTAAAGATTATTTTGTGAACAATTTTAAAGCTTTTCTGTAGATTATGTATGTGTTTCAATTATTAAGTACATACCTAGACATCAATGATTTTTCTTTTTAGTACTGAGATTGAATCCAGTCTTTTGCAGGTTATGACAGTGAGTTACATCACCAGGTCTTCTTAAATTTTATTTTAAACAAGACTGCTAAGCTGTCCAGGCAGGCTCTGAACTTGAAATCTTCTCTCTTTTTTCTTCATTGTTTAAGTAATTTTTAAGTAATAATTTTATTGATGCTTTGAGAATTTCATATGAAGTATTTTGATCATATTTAGACCCCTTCCCCCATTTCCTCTCAGATCTCCTCTCCTCCTTATCCCTCACTTTATGTCTTCTATTTTTTTTAACATCTATTGAGCCAAACCTATCTAGCTTCATATGCTTAAAAAAAGCTAACTCTCTTTCCCATCAGGTATTAATTGCCAACAATTCAGCTAGGGCCCGGGCCTCTTGCTACCTCATGTTTCTATGCTGGGATTTTATATTTGTTATTAATTTGCATGCATGGGATCCAGCATCGCATCTTTCTGTGTGTTTGTTTATGCTTTTCTCTAACTTTTAGGTATGGGCCTTAGGCAGTTACCCTTCCTTCATTCCTCATTCTTGCTTAGCCACACTGTCTTTCTTAGCAGTTGCTTTGAGAATCTAAGTCAGAGCTGCTTTTACTTTTCTAATTACAGCCCCATTTTCACCTGAAAAATTCTTATATGACCTTAGGTACTCCTAGGATAGGTATGCAAATCAAGTATTTACTAATAATAAGCCATAAAGGATTTTGATTCAAAACAATTCTTGGTTATATAGATTTGACTATATAATTTTATATAATTGACTTTATTAGTGACAAAAGCAAATTCACATGCTAACAAGATACAACTTCTTATTTACTTATATTTTAAATGTTTTATCTCTTATTTTATTTCATGCGTATGAGCGTACTGCTGGCATGTGTAAGTGCTCCTGTGTTGTGCAGTGCCCATGGAGGACAGAAGAGGGCATTGGACCCCCTGGAAATGGAGTTATGGATGGTTCTTAGCCCCCATGTCAGTGCTGGAAATTGAATCCAGGTCCTGTGCAAGAGCAGCCAGTGCTCTTAACTGGTGAGTCATCTCCTCAGCTCCTGCTTATATATTTTTACATAAAGAATTAAATCTTGGCATAATATTTGATAATGCAGGATGGGGATCTTCGATATTTTTCAGTTGATTGCTGTTTTACTTTTCCTGTTCTTATCATAGAATTCCCTGGCAAAAGCAACTTAAGGGAGGACAAATTTATTTTAGTTCCCAGTTCAAGGAGAAGTCCATCATGACAGGGAAGTAAGGCAGGGGGAGGGTGGAGCAGATCCTCACACTGCATCCATAGGGAAAAGAGAGGGATAAATGCCTATACTCAGCTCACTTTCTCCTTTTCATGCACTCTAGGCTTCCCAGCAAGGCAGGGAGGCCACCCACAGTGGGCCTGTCTTCCCTGCCTCAATAAACCTATTCATAAATTCCCTCGAGCATAGCCAGAGGCTAAATTAGCCTGGATAACTTATCAGCTCCCACTATCCAAGTTTATGGAGTCATTAAATGTGATTTCAGCATCCCAGCCTGGGTTTACAACAGGTTATGAACCCGCATCTCTGATGAGACCCTTTCTGCTAGATCTACACCTTAATTCCTAACAAAACATCCCCTACACTAAAAACAAAATCTGTAGCCATGCTATAAAATAATAATATGAAAATTAAGAAAACTTTTAATTCACTCCTAATCCCTTATGTACTGCAAGCATGCCATCCTGTAGCCTTCTAGTCTTTTTGTAATTTTCAAGATCTCTGGAGTTTCGTGAAATAAAGTTGTCAGGGAGTGGGCCAGTTTAGGCCTGGTCTACTCCACAAGGACTTGAAAGACTGTATTTGTCACAAGGAACTTTATAGTTTTCATGAAACTTATGGTTTTCAAATTTGAAAAACAAAAATTCTACACCTTTTAAACTTGATATTTAATGTTTTCTCTTGTACATTTAAATATGTTAAGTGGGAGGGTTTGTGTGGTATTTTTCTTGCCAATTAAAATATAACAACTTTTCAATTTGTCCTTCAACTTGAGCAAGGGAACCTAAGTATTACAGTGATCTGATGCTCACCAACAGCTAAATTCAGTATTCAGCACAAACACAGTGCTCCTTCTTCTTCTTGAACTAGTACAGTCACTCTTGTTTCCTTCATTAATTTGGGTCTGAATATAATAGCTCCTTATGGTAAAAGGTCTTATAAATAGCTGTATATATAGTATAATGTGTAGGTAGAAACTTATCTACCTGACACACATAAATATGAAATTTTAAAATTTGTTTCCTGTGATGATATGGCTCTAGGTGTTCCCCATTCCATATATTATTAATACATTCGATTAAAATTACATAAATTAAATCTAGTTGTTCAATGTAACAGATATATGTGTACTGGTTAGTTTTCTTTTCTATTTATCCTTTTGGTTGTTGTTCCTTTAATTTTATATTACTCCAAAATACACATTTAATCATCTTACCTTAGTTTACTGAGTAGGAGGTAATACAAGCATGTGGCAGTACATCTAGCTAGTAGTGGGCCCACTTCTGCTGCCTGCTCTTCCTAATAAACAGTGCGCCTTCTACCCTCATTTTTTCCTTTTAAACCTAAATTCTATACATGACAAATGCATGCAGTATTTTTCCTTCTGAGTCTGGCTTATTTTGCTTCATTTGAAAAACTCCAACTCTACCCATTTTCTTACAAATGATGTAATTTCATTATTATTTTGACAGAATAAGACTATTACACACACACATATATATATATACACACACACATAGCACATATTATTTACTCATTGGTTAATGGACACCCAAGCTGATTCCATTAAAGGACTATTATGCCTAGTGTCACAATAAACCTAGGTTTAGAGGCATCCCTGTTATATACTGACTAGGTCCTTTGAGCTCTATGGCTGGATCACATGATTGTTCTCTTTTTCAATTTGTGAGGTGCCTTCCTACTGATTTCCATAGTGGATGAGATAACACACATTATCAAACATAATATATAAGGGTTTCTTTTCCTCTGCATCTTTTTTTTAATAACTACAGTTTATTTTCAGATGACATGATTTTAGTACATGTGTGACATATATAAATGCATATGTTGAAACAATGTGGATTGGAGGGAACAACAACAACAAAAGAACTAGGACAGGGAACTGACTGAAGCAGTAGAGTTCTTCTCCCCCCCCAAAATAATCTTCTGCTTTGAAAAACTTTGTAAAGACTCAGAAGGGGATACAGGACATGTATGGCAGACTGCATGAACTTGGGAGGGGTGGGGGGCATGGAGGGGGAAATGAGTCTGGATTGAGCTGGGAAGTGATGCATGAAATGAACAAAACTTCAGTAAAAGATAAAAAACAAAACAAACAAACAAAAAGAAGAGTTCTCCACACTACTTCCCATGGGGGTTGCAAGAGTTTGAATCCCCACCAGCAGTGGATGACTGTTCCCTTTCTCTACAACCTCCCCAGCATTTGGTATTATTTGTTTTTTTTTGATCATAGCCAGTCTTACTGGGGTAAGATGAAATCTTAAAGTGGTTTTAATTTGCATTTCCTTAATTATTAGCAATGTTGAACACTTTTTAAGGTGTTTCTCATCCATCTTTACTTCTTCATTTGTAAAGTCTCTGTTCAGCTCTTTACTCCATCTTTTGAGTGAGTCATTTGTTTTCTTGGTCCATTGTTTTCTGAGTAATTTATGTATTCTGGATGTTAATCCTCATCAGATGTATCACTAGCAAAGGTTTCCTCACACTCTGTGGGTTTTCTCTTCACTTCTTTTATTGTTTCTTTCACTGTACAGAAGCTTTTGAATTTAAAGAAGAAATTGTAAGGTAAATTATAAAGTAGTACTTGACTGTTCTGAAGAGATATTTTGAAGGCAAGGGAAATACACAAAACATTAAGGTTGCAGAAAAGTACCCAGGGAGCTTCAGAATTACTAGTTTAATTTTTGGTGTTTACGTTCAATGATAACCATAAGCAGAGCTGCATTAACCAATCCTGATAAAAGTCTAAATATCTCAAATGGATCCTGCATTAAATATCTCAAATGGATTCTGCAAACCTCCTAGAGCAGTGGGGGACAAGAATACTGGAGAACGAAGGAGAGGAAGAGGCAACACATTGGTGTGGGCTCCAGTATACATCAACACGTTTCCTCTGCATCTTTACAGCAGCAGTTATTGCTGTTTTTGTGATGATACATATTCTGACAAAATAAAATGAAATTTCAATGTTGTTTTTTATTTATATTTCCTTGATAGCTAAAGATTGGACATTTGTATTTATTTGAGGGAATTGTCTTTTAAATTTGTTTCCTCTAATACTGATAGGAGTATTTTCTCTTTTGGTCTTTGACATCTTTAGTTCTGTATCAGGCAAAAATTTTTGTACTGTTTTATTTCTTATATGTAAATATCTAAACGTTATGTGTTCTATCTCTTTGGTTTTCTGAACATTTGTGTACCTTACTTTCCTGACTCATCCAAGTTCAGAGAGGGAAGCAGAGCCCCCAGGAGTACAATGGAATGTATACAATTCTATTTTATAAGGACAGATGAATAAATTTCTTGTCTAGATAAATAAATTTAGAGCTTAATGAATGGTGTACACTAACCAGCTGTTGGAGAAAAATGATTCAAGGTAGAAGGTATGTATCCCATTTCTTGGCCTCCACTCTGATTTCATAGTGAAACCTTTTGTTATGGGTCTGGTGTTCCAAATTTGTCAGTAAGACTGACAGGATTAAAGTAAAGCTGAACACAGAGAAGGGAAAAGTTACAATGGGAACCTCTCATATGTCTATGACTGGCCTCATTGTTTCTGAGACCTTCAGAGGGTCATAGATTTTGCTATAACTTGTTCCCTCTCTTAGTCTCTTTTGGTTGCAGACCCTGGATGATTGATAAAGAATATAAGTTATAGCTGCCCACATGGCAGTAAGTAACTTCTCAGGGAGCTAGTCCTTGGGAAAAAATGATTCTGTGTATAACAAATATATTTACATAGATGTTGCTTAATATTTTTGTTCAGTTATTGCCAATTGTTTTTGCTATA
This sequence comes from Rhizomys pruinosus, assembly GCA_009823505.1. NCBI lineage: Eukaryota > Metazoa > Chordata > Mammalia > Rodentia > Spalacidae > Rhizomys > Rhizomys pruinosus. The sequence goes on from VZQC01003889.1 coordinate 1,275,477, forward strand.
TAAAAGCTCATCCTCACTCAGCTTCTAAATATTTTTTCTTGACTATATCTTTTCTTTGTTACTATATTCTCAAACTTGAAGTTCATCATTTTTTTGTCAATGGAAAAATTAACACACAAAGAAATCTGTGCATAGTAGAGGGAAGGAAGCATGGCCAGAAGAAAGTTAAAACCAGAAAAAAATAAAACTACAGATACTAGGCAAAATAATCTAGACCTATGATAAGTCATTGGTAAATTATAGGATACAAATCTCACCTATAGATATTAAAATTCACAATTGTAAAGAAAAGACTTATCGGCCAAAGTAATCATGTCTAAGTGTTGAAACTGACTCATTAACACTGTGTGACAAACTCTTTAAGTATAGAAACAGTAGTGGCTTTTCTGTATTGAGAATTATCATAGTGTTTAATCACTTCATACTCTAGGATAACTCTTGGTAGTTAAAAAAAATCCTACTTGCATTGAGCACTTTGAAAATGGACCACTTACAGATGGGTGTGGTGGTGCACGCCTTTAATCCCAGCACTCAGGAGGCAGAAGCAGGAAGATCTCTGTGAGTTCAAGGCCAGCTTGGTCTACATAGTGAGTTCCAGGACAGCTGGAGGTACAGGGAGGCCCTGTCTCAAAAATACCAAAAAAAAAAAAAAAAAGAAAAACTTTCCATAAGCTAGTGTAAGTAGAGAGGGCCAAAATTAAATTCTAATCCTGTGTGATTTTTCTATTGTGTCAAGTCAATCTTAGTGGCTGATCATTAGCCAGCAGGTGGATCAATCATTCTGTCATTTGGGTAACAAAATTAATAAGCAACATATATTGAAAACAGAAAGAAATATACCCAGAAGTAAAGATTATCTAATAGATGTGAAAATATGTTTCTAAATGCACATAAATTTCAAAGATCATGATAGCAGATTATATCTTTATATAGAAACCAAGAAAAAATTCTATTCTATTTTTCTCCATTTTACCTTTTTACAAATGATAGCTAGGTCATGATAAACAATAACAGCCATAGAAATAAGGGCAGTAGAGCGAACATACAGAGTACAGGTACACCTTACCACCATAGGCATGAGGTAGAGGACAGCACAGATGATTGAAGAGTGGTGGGAGCCTAGGCCCTTAGACATTTATCTGTGTAAATCTGTTTCCTCAATACTTTATGGGCATACCATCGCTATACAAGCAAGGCTTTCCAAGAGAGAAAAGTACTACTCTGGGATGAAATTCTTTTTTTCTGAAAATAAAACAGGCTAACTGGTTGGTTTTTAAGAACTACTGACATTTAGCAACTGTTTTCACATATTATATCTTCTAAAACTAAAAAATAATATGTAATACATTTTCCTTTAAAAAGTTAATTAATTTGGCAAGTAAAGGAAATTAAGCATGTCACTAAAGTAAAGAAGAAAATGTGGCAAACAGAAGGGACAGACAAGAAATCTGGATATCATAGCATCCAGAGTTGCTTTAGAGGAATCTATCAAGTCAATGTTGTTTTGAATTGTCTCTGAGATCACCAGTTCTAGGGAGTAGAATGCCAGTAGGAATAAAGATGAGCATTCAGTTCCAGCTGAGTGGCAGAAGCTTGCAGGCCAACCAGAAAATATTTGGAAGAAATAACATGTCCAAGGGTTGTTATTTGAGTTGGAATGTGTTCAACTCCTTAAAAATCTTATACATGTTTCTTGTTCAGAAAAGTGAAAGGTTTGTTGTAAGAGTCTCAAATTGTACTTTGATGTCATATCTAAAAGAAATTGGACAAGCTGCCCACTTACCACTCTGAAATACAAGGCCACAAGGTTACTCATGGACCCCCAATAAATAACATAAAGTAACTTGATAAATGCTTTAAATGGGTTCAGGGCAAGGAAGCAGTCTCTTAAGTTGAATAGAGCCTAGTTTGGGGAGGTTTCTCCTATCTGAGGAGCTGAGGAATGAGACTCTGACAGACAAGGGCAACATGTTAGCCAGCAAATGATTTGGGCATGTTCCCATAGGGCCTTGAAAAACATTGTAATATTCTGCTAATTAGCCACCATCATCTCTGAGCATTTAGTGTATTACTTAGGTCAATTGAGGTGGAGGATAAAATAGTTACACCAAGTAGACATTAACTTTATCCCTTGAAAACTACTATTCACACAGTGACTCTAGAAGGACCAAAGGTTGCAGGGATGAGATGAAGAAACAATTATAATTAACAGCAGAATACATTCCTCTTTTCTTGCTGTGACTTTCAAGCCTGAAAACAGGACTTCACTGGAGAAATGCAAACACTTCAAGTTGAGTGAAATGGTTTGGCTATTTAAGTAGCCAAGGAATGAACAAAAATGAAATTTGTCTCATATGTCTAAGTGAGAAGATAAAAGTATAATTTGTATTGAAATATCCAAGGGGTTGAGAAAAAAGACTGATATCATGTCTGAAAAACAGATATGAGAGAAAAAGACAAAATTTCTTATTTTAAACTTGGCTAGAGAAAAATCACTCTATAAAGATATCTGTGACCCAGTCACTTCATATATATACATATATATGATGATGTATATATGATATATATCATTATATATATATATTGCCAAGAGATTTTGCAGATATGATTAGGTTAAAGATCCTTTGAATTGGAGCACTTACTGAGTGGAAGGGTCCAGTGTGGAAAGAAGCCCATGGTATCATAAGACTGCTTCAGACATCATACATAGGATCTCAGAAATATGGGTGCTAACAGTGCTGCTGATTAGAATAGAAGGAAGTAAGGAGCATCATGTGGAAAGTTTGAATAAAGGACTTCTTTGCATGGTGCAGAGAGCTCAATATATTTCTGTAGCTATACAAAAAGCAGATCTTGTTATGATGAGTTTGGTATTTAACTAAGGAGATTTTAAAGTAGTATTTTATTTTATTTTATTTTTTGGTGTTTTAGAGACAGGGTTTCCCTTTTAGTCCCAGCAGGCCTGGAGCTTGTTCTGTAGACCAGGCTGGACTTGAACTCAGAGAGATCCACCTACCTCTGTCTCCAGAGTGCTGGAATTAAAGGCGTGAACCACCAAGTCCAGCTTAAGTAGTATTTTAAATGGCAGCCTAGAGTCTTCTTGTTGTTTATAGAAGATACTAAAGAAAAGGTGTTAGGTCTGGGTTTCCCAGAATCCTAAGAGAGACAGACACCCACTTTCTCCAGAGGCTGTCAATCTTCTGACCACTTCCTCTGTACCTGAGGCCCCCAGCCAACTGGCTATAAGTGGGTAGGCCCCAGGCTCTCTCTCTCTCTCTCTCTCTCTCTCTCTCTCTCTCTCTCTCTCTCTCTCCCCTTCCCTCCCTCTCTCTCCTTCCCTTCCCTCTCTCTCCTTCCCTCCCTGCCATGCTGTCCTGTTCCACCAAGTGTCTGCAGACAGCGCTTGCAGGCGGCCCTTGCTGGTAATTCCACATGGAAGTAAATCTTGTTCCTGGCATGACTTAAGCCTCATGTGCCTTTTTATATGGGAGCTGAGGGCTGGGGGTACATGTCCCTTTTTTATAACCTAACAAAAGGGACATATAGAGGGAATAACTGTTAAACAGAGAGGAACCAGGACTTAAGCCAAATCCTCAAACTAATCTAGATTCTGTAAAGCAATAATATGGGGGAGTCAATGACATAAAAAATGTGCTCTGGGAAGAGGAGGATGTGACTTTCACAACTAGTGCCTCTGATGGCATGAAAATTCATGTTATCTAGCTGTACAAAGGTCTCTTTGAAGGAATTAAGACTATGATGGATGGATCCTCTTACTAGCAATCCATACAGAAACTAGAAATAGACATCATTTTTCCAGGAGACATACAATGGGAATAATTTGTTCCCTTGCTTAATGCTGTGAATCAGCTGAAACATATAGGAAACCTACAAAATCCTTGAGAAGTTTATATAAGCAGATACACAGCAAGTTGAGCTAAAAGCTACAGGGGATAAAATGAAAAGTATCTGCCAGAGGCCAAATATCCTATACAGAGAGCTGATTGAACTACCCAACTTCATATACCTGCTCAACATCATGACAAAAGGAAGCATAGATCTAGAGACAAAGCCCAAGTCCTGTCAAAAGAGCTCTTTACTCATAAGACGGAGGTAACAAAAAGTGTTTTGCTTCTCATCCACCTGTGCCCCTTTTCTAAGCCTAGGGAACAATCTGCGGAAGAGAGGGCGTGATAGAATGTAAGGGCTTCGATTGGGGTTAATGGTGAAACTACAATAATATAGACTGGACACTCATTTGATCAACTTGATTGAACATACAAGCCCCCCCTGCTGGATGGTGGGACCCATGAGCTGTGTGGGTTTGGGCACAACTGCTTGCAAATTGGTTTTACATGAAGGATGCTTGTACTCACAAATTATCACCTATTGTTAAAAAAAATGAAAACAAAACAAAACAAAAAAGCAGAGAAAGATGCAGAAAACTTATGGCAGAATGCACGATCTGCGATGGGTAGGGGTGGGGTGGGGGGGAAGGGAAGGGGATATGTGCCTGAACTGAATTGGAAAATGATGTATGAAATACACAAAGCATCAATAAAAAAAAAAAAAGGTATTACTTCAAGACTGTCATAAATGCCCAAGAAGCTTTCAAAACTTCTTTATCCTGGTCACTTTTTTTTCTTTTAATTTTATTTATTTTTGTAGGTGTATGAATGTACTGTCTGCATGCAGGTCTGTGCACCCGTGTCGTGCAATGCCGCGGAGGTCAGAAGAGGGTCTCGGATTCCCCTGGAACTGGAGCTCTCCTGGAATTGGAGTTACAGACGGTTCTCAGCCACCATGTGGATGCTGGGGATCGAACCCTGGTCCTCTGCAAGAGCAGTCGGTGCTCTTAACCGCTAGGCTATCTCTCCAGCCCATGGTCACTTGTTTTAAATAGACTTTATTTTATACATAAGATTGAGGCTTACAGCAATACTGAGAAGATAAAGCTTTGCCATGTATCTCTGATCTCCACTGACAGGCAGTCTCCCCCACTATCCACATTTGTGTAGATATTAATGGTCATTTTACATTAATGGCTACTTGTGTTCTTATGGTCTATAGGTGCAGACAAATGTGTGATAGCAGATCACCAAATAAGTTGATCTTCACAGCAACAAATGTCTTCTGTGTTCCACACATTCATCCTTCACTCTTGCCCAACAGCCATGTAATATAGGTGTCCTGTATAATCTAAAATGTGATTCTCTCCCATAATATCTATAATTAATATTTTCATGCTGACCCCTAGATTTTATGCTTTTGACTTTCCATACTGTATGAAAAGTTTGTTCTGCTTTAATTCTCTAATTATGTGATAATATTATAGAATTATATTATTTAATCAACACAGGGAATTATTAAATAACCTTAGCTCTGTCCATTCAGTACAACTGTTCAAGATTACAGTAGCTTTGTACTCAGTTTTTAAAAGATATTTTTAAATAGACACAGATATTGAGAAATAAAAGAAGTTTATAATAATGATTTTCAGAAGACTATAAACTATATGGACTGGTTAAAATAAATATAAAAAGTAAAGGTTTGGGGGGGACACAGTATATACTCTCTGCAATTCTGTCCCTGTTGCTTTGAAACATTTTTAGCATTTTGGTGAAAATGAGGAGGCACTGAAAAGCTACTATATTAACTGAGAAGCTAATTTTATTGAAAGTTTTAAAGAAACTACAGCAAAATGAATTTGCAGTGGTAAAATGAAAACCCCTAATCTGCCATCAACCAGCAACTATGGGCTGGGTCCTTGACACTGCAATATATGCTTATCAAAATGTAGGAATCCATTCCTAGAATACAAAAAATTATCCACAACAGTTTGTAATGGACAAATGCTATCTCATAAAGGAGGAATAGGAATTTTATCAGAATTACGGTATGCTGTATTTATGTTTTTTGATGTGTAATTGTTCTTTAGTAAATGTAAACTATATTATATCTTAATGTGAAATATGTAAAATAAAAGGTTAGAAAATATTTTGAAGGCTTACCTATCCTATTGTCTACAAAATTCTAAATTTTAAAAGCCTTGGTATTATTACAAATTTACTTACTATCTTCACTGAAACATTTCAGTGGGGGCTGGAGAGATGGTTCAATAATTAAAAGCATTTACTTGATTCCCGTTCTCAGCATCCACATTATGTGGTTCACAACAATTTATAACCCTAATTATGGGGAGCCAATGCCTTCTGGCCCCTGTGGGCACCTACATGCTTGTGGTGTATATAAACTCATACTGACACAAACATACACATTAAAAAATAAATCTTTTGAGATCCTCTTTGTGTCAAGACAATGTGTCTGCTGAAGAATCATCCCTACAAAATCTCCATCTGAAGGACCAGGTGAAATTTCTTAGCTTGGCTTTCAGATGCCTTGAGAAGATTAATAAGTTTCACATTACTTAGATCTCCCAAAACATCATCTTTTACAACTGTGAGTGTTTGAGGCCTTGTGACCCAGTTGCATTGGTGATAAAAATGGGTGTTTATTTCTGGAATATGGTATTCTTATCACTGTGGAACATATAGCTACTTTTCTCAGTTTCGTCAAATAAATGTTGAGAAAGCTGAGCTGAGTTACACAGATTTAACCTGCTCCCAGGCAGCCAGGTCTTTCTCTAATACATAGTGCCAATATTGTTGAAGAATTCTACTGCCTACATTGTGTTCCTTTCTCATTTCAACATGGACATTTATATTCATAAAATATTAGGAAGATTCTGCTATAGTCAATAATCAAAAATGAGCAATTCACTGCTCAAACAAATGCTCCATATCTTTACCATTCTTATAAGGAAAGGCAACCTTTGAAGTCTAGAGGTGATATGTTCCAGATTTTGATGTATTCTCTCTCTCTCTCTCTTTCTTTTTTTGGTCTTTTTTGAGACAGGGTCACCCTGTAGCCCCAGCTGTCCTAGAATTCGCTCTGTAGACCAGGCTGGCCTTGAACTCACAAAGATCCACCTGCCTCTGCCTCCCAAGTGCTAGGATTAAAGTCATGTGCCACCATGCTCGGCGATATATTCTCTTTGACATGACTTTTGTAACTTCTTATCTGTTTTGGTTAAGAAGACATTTTTAAACTTTCTAGACATATTCCCCATAACATGTGCCATATAACATCCCAATTTATAGGAGCTACATAACCCTGAAACCTTTTTAATTATGGCATTATGGCAGTACATTATCTTCTGACTTCCCAGTCTTCCTCTTTTATAGAAGCCAAATGTATGTCAGTATTCAATATATTTCATGGTTTTTCTGGGGATTGCTTTAAAAAATTGACAGGGTCCCTCTAGTCCCAGCCTGCCTGGAACTCACTATGTAAACAAGCTGGCCTCAATCTCACAGACCTCAAAGAAACCTGCCTGCCTCTGCCTCTTGAGTGCTGTGGGGATTGCTTTTATGAGTGATCTGTGATCACCAGGCTTCAAGATTTCTTGTAGTAGTTTGCTTTGTTTGATAATTCTTTTCATTTTTTGCCTTCTTTCCCCCTTTTTCTTCCTTCTTCTCCTCTTCTACACACAGCACACAAACACACGGCACACAGGGCACACAGACACAGACACACAGACACACAGACATGCAGACACACAGACACACATATGGGGAGAGAGAGAGAGAGAGAGAGAGAGAGAGAGAGAGAGAGAGATAATATGTCTTATAGACTCATGGTGATCCACTTGTTTCAGCTTCTCAAGTGCTGTGATTATAGTTCTGCCTCATGACACCTGGCTTCTAACTCTATCTACTCTTTTCCCTAGTTACAATTCTTTTTTATTTTAATTTAAAAAAAAATTATGTATATGAGTGTTATGCCTGCATGCATGTAAGTGCACCCATGTTGTCCAATGCCTACTGGAACTAGAATTATAGACAGTTATTACCCAAGATGTGAGTTCTGGGATTTGAACTCAGCTCTTCTTCAAGAACAGCCAGTGTTCTTAAGCACTGAGCCATCTCTCCACCCCTCTAGTCACAATCTTTGAAAAAGCTAGAACTAATGAGAGTATATGATATAAGGGGGGCATTATAAAGCTCTGAACATGCCAGTGTGTCCCAGGAGCTTCACTGTCTGACTCTCCTTTTTCATTTCTTAGTTCAAAATAATAGCATGATTTTGAAACTGCAGTTTATGTAACTAGAACTAGAGCTAACAATGCAAAGACTTTATCACTTGTCATTTATGTGACCAGCTAACACATTATGGAACACTATTGGCTAAGAAGTATAAGTAAACATATTCTCTCTCTCTTTCTCTCTCCATTCTTTCCTTCTTCCTTCCCTTCCTCCTTTCCTTTCTCCCCATCTACTCTTGTCTCTTGGTTTGTTTATAGAAGGACTCTAAGCAGATCTTGGTGACTGACTTCATTCTGCCTATAATATAATATAAACATCTTTTCTACCTTCATCTGAGTTTGCAAAGGGAACGAAATAGTTTAGATGATATATGTCTAGTAGAGTCAAGTTTCATGCCCTTTTTATACTTAATTGATATTTTCATTTTATATTTATTAATGGTGATCATGTTTCTTTGCATAAAACTATATAGTACATAGCAGTAGGACTATGTTTAGGACCATTTCAGAAATTATTAAAAATTATTTTCTAATCTCAAGCCAAAATTCACTTCATAATATTTTTCAGAAAACTCAAGCCATAAACGTAAACAGAAAATTTTAAAATGAAACATGATAACAAAATACATTTCAAATACCTTAATATGATATATGCTAAGAAATGATTACAGAAATCATTGCTTTGTTTTCTGTAATTAAGCTATTATAAGTGTAGAAATGAAAAACTTTGTATATACATGAAAATACTGCAGTTCAGGGCTGGAGAGATAGCCTAGCATTTAAGAGCACTGACTGCTCTTGCAGAGGACCCGGGTTCGATCCCCAGCACCCACATGGTGGCTAAGAACTGTCTGTAACTCCAATTCCAGGAGAATTCCAGTTCCAGGGGAACCTGAAACCTTCTTCTGACCTCCGAGGCATTGCACGACACGGGTGCACAGACCTACATGCAGAGAAAACATTCATACACATACAAAAATAAATAAAATTAAAAAAAAATAAAAAGAAAATACTGCAGTTCATAATATTTAATAGTGTCAGATCTTAGCTAGCTTGTTCTAGGCAGCATGAGTTGCATTGTGGGGCATGAGAGCATGCTCAGTGCAAAGTGCTCATATGGGTGTTAAAAACAAGGCTGCAGTAAAATCAGTCTGAGAAACAGGTTAGTCTTGTCAGAAACTCTTCAGAGTCATTACACATTTGGTTTTCAGTAAAATTTTTGTTCTTACAGAGTCAGAGACCTTTTATTTTTACCAATCATAATATCATGGTCTATGATTTAAGAAGCTTAAAACCATGTAACTGCTTCCTATGATATCACTTTGTAGGAAATGCAGAAAATCCTTTTTGAATTATCCCAGGGCCCCCTGCCTTGGATCCCACATGGGCTAAATGAGTAAGGTACAGTGACTATCGGTTACAGCCTGGAATCATGTAACTTGCATGGGCTTACTCTAAACTTAACAGTTAAAGTGCCCATCCTGGATGTCATTGAAGGCTTAGGCTTCTGACCGCGTGGACTTGCTCTTGCTCAGCACACACTGGATGAGCGTGCTTGTCCCACCTGGGTCCCCCATCCACTTGACATTGTAAGGCATTCTCCTCAATTCAATACTTTTCTAAATTCTTGTGTTTCCTATTGTCTCTTTTGTTTCACATCACTGACATAATTGAATCTAACATCTTTCCCATCTGGGACTCTCCTAGAGAGTAGTTACCTTTGCTTGAATATACTGGTTATAGGTCAAAGTGAAGGTACCAGGTCATCTACCAAGGTATGTATATTTCTTTGATTCAGACACTGTATGGAGGGTAGACATTTAGGCATTAGGATATCCATTAGAAAAAGAAGAATTCCATATAAAAATCCATGATTAAATTCCCAGGATACTTGTTAAAGGCCAGAATTTAATCTTTCTAGAGAGACTTCAAGATGATTAAATTAGAGGAAAATGCACTATCTAGTGATGTGCCCTTAATTTTAATCTAGATGTCAATAATTTTCTGTTTCCATACCTTTTGAAGCCTATAATATTTGGTTCATCAGAACGAGGTATTATAATTGAAGCTTTACCTTAAAAGGCTTAGGATTAAGTGGCATATCTATTTCTTGTTGTATCACCAACAACATCCTTCACATAATTATAATTAAAAAAGCAGCATATAGAATAAAGGCATCATATAATTAGATTTCTTCTTAAGATTTAGGTTTTATTTTTATTTATATGTATATGTGCACATGCATATGTGTATACATGTGTGTTGATATGCACATGAGTATACTTCTCCAGTGGGGGCTGGAAGAGAACATCAGATCCCTTGTTGTGAACTGACATGTGGGTGCTGAGAAAGAAACTCAGATCTTCTGCAGAGCAGCAAGTGCTGAGTCACCTCCCTAGCTCCACAATTAGATTTTTAATATACGACATAATGTAGAATGAAACATGAAATCTAAGACATAAACAACCCAAACATGCATCCTAAACACCCAAGTTATTAAGACTGTTCAGTTCTATTGATTAATTTGGTATTTTAGCTGCATCTGGGAACTTCTTTAAGAGAAGAAAAAATTTTGATTTGTATATTTCCTTCTACAGTGTTCCCATGATCCAAATAAAATAGAATATTCACTGATATTTGTGAACAGTCTGAGTGAAACTTTCCTAAACCCTTTGGAAATTCTCAATGCTTGAATTCTGTGTAAACATAAATTAATGAGAAATATAGATTTTTTTATAGAGGAAATACTATAGGGACATAATTGAAAAATACTCAACAACTTTTTATCATTCAAATTACTAAATTAATATCTATTCATTACTGAAGACATGATTGAAACAAAATATTTTCTACATATTTTAAAAATTTTATGTCTAATTCTTTTCGAAAAATCTGAATGTAAATATGCAAATAAAAACCATCAAAAATCTTATATTTCTGTATGTAATGAATCTTGACTCAATATTCTAGGGCTGAAAAAATTACCCCAAGCTTCTCTTACTCCCCACTTATTTACCTTATTGTGACCTTAGATAAGAAGTAAAGGCAGCACTGCTTTGTTGTTTCCATCTTGCAACAGTTTAAAAAAAATTACATGAGCACTGTGCATGGTGGCACATGCCTTTAGTCCCAGCACTCAGGAATAGGCAGTGGCAAGTAGACGGAGGGCAGCCTGGTCTACATACTGAATTTCATATCAGCTGTGGCTAAACAAAGACCCTGTCTCAAAAATAACACCAAATTGCATGGACCTTGGACACAGAATTTAAGGTTTAAGACTTATTCCACAGTCATTATAAGGCTGTGAGTTGTTCCTTCTACCCCAGTATCACATGCATGTATCATGGTGTAATGGTGGTATCGTGGTTTCCTCCACAGGGGACTGTGGAAAGATCAGGCTGCAGCTTCAAGAATGTCCAATGTAATTGATAAGATGTGGCACACAGATAAAATATACTTGTCATCTTAGAAAGTAACTACATAGTGCTGTGGTTTGACTGTGACATGTCTTCCATGGGCTCATGTGTGAACACTTGGCTCCCAGCTGGTGATACTGCTTGGGAGGTTTGTGGAACCTTTCGGAGGTAGAGCATTGCTGGAGGAAGTGGGGTATGCAGGATGGGCCTTAAGGTTTTATAGCCTGTCCCCTTTCTTTTCACAGTCTCTTCCTGAGTGTGGATGCAATGTGACTGCCAACTTCTGACTCCTGGCGCCGCTTTCCCTATTGCTATGCCTTCTCTGCTGTGATAGACTATACCCTTCTAGAACTGAAACTAAAAATTATTTCTCTTTCAAATTAATTTTGACACAGTTGTTTACCCCTGCAACAGGAAAGTAGCCACTGAAATTTGTAGTTATCAATTCATGCATATAGCACTGTCCCTTAATTCTTACAAGAACAAACAGTTCACTTATAAATTAATATTTTCAATAAATATTTTTGGGTCTTTTTGAGACAGGGTCTCCCTGTAGCCCTAGCTGGCTTGGAACTCACTCTGTAGACCAGGCTGGTCTTGAACTCACAGAGATCTACCTGCCTCTGCCTCCCAAGTGCTAGGATTAAAGGCGTGCACCACTAAGCCTGGCTTCAGTAAATAGTTTTAAGTATTAATGTGGAGTCCCAGGTTTATTATCATGAACAAGACCTTGGTTTTAAAGAAGCTACAAAAAGGTTTCATATATATCTGTATCCCCCCTTTTTATTTTAGGTTTTTGTTTTTTGACCCATGAGTCTCAAATAGGTACATGTAGTACATGTACCTATAGGCAGGAATTGAGGCACAGATTTCATCAGATTCACCCAAGCTATTTTGGGTGACTGAATGTCATTAACTTGGGAAGAAAACTTAATTTTTAAGTTAAATCACCCTACAGGTAAAAGAGAATGCTACAAGATGATACTGTACAACAGAAAAATTACAGAGAACATTTGTATGTGCCAATCCCAAAGTTATTGTTATACAGATTTTAAGTAAAACAAATGTGGATGACAACAATTTCAAAAGCTTTGCAATTCAAATCTTAAAACTAACTATGGGAAAAGATTTGTATGTTCCCACAGGTCAAAACATCACCAACTTAATGGCTGAGAAAGAAAAGACACAGCTTTGCATTGTGTAGGATGTACCAGGAAGTGCCAGCAGAAAGGTTGCCCATCTGAACATTGAAATGAAGAAAAGCATCAGACTGCTACAGGCATCAAACACCTCTGTGGATCCTACTTGTAACAACTATTTACAATGAGTCCTAATGAAACTTACCTTCTAGATGCCGTGAAGTTTTAATATGAGAGACTTTCTTACCTCTCCTTCATAAAACAAGGAGGAATATGATGATGATGAGGTCGTTCTCTAACTGTAAATTGGAGCCAACTGTTATAGAGATAATATCTTATGAAACCAGTAAAACTGCCTTCTTTAATTGACTAATAGACATAGGAACTGTGAAAAGGATTATTCTCTATTCAGAACCAAATTTAATAGTAAAGTCTCCTTAAGCTGTGCACTTAAGCAAAATATATTAATACAGGAGAGCTCTGATATCAGCAATGGATTATTCTACCAAGGAGATGTTGGCCAGGGGATCCAAGCCCCCACAAAAGGTAAAGGGTTCTTGCCTGTAAACTGGGATACCTGCAAGAAGAGAGGCAATAAGGCCCTGCTGTCAAAGACCTGATGTAAGCATGGGAAAGATGTATTGAGACCACACTTGCAAGTGTACAGTTGGTCTCTGGAATACCAGAGAGTGTTACCAAAGGCCACTAAACCAATAAAGCAAATATAGGTCTCCTTGAGTCAAGCAAGTCTCCTCCGTCAGCACCAGCTACACCTCACCTGCCTGGAAATACTGTGCAGCAGTGGCAGCCATATGCCTGTATATCCCAAATCTAATTGGCTATTATCTCTCTCCTTGGAGGAACAACCCATGGCTGATGCCACAAGCTTACATCCTCTAGTGGTTAGGAGATGTTATAAGCCACAGTAAGACCCCGTCATATTTTACAGAAAAAAAATGTAATTCATAGATTAACATTCCATCCAAATATCTGTGTCTATACCAAAGTAATCTACCATAATAATTAGTACTGTTTAAATACCTATGTATCTAATTGCTTGTGCTTCATTAGTAGGACTGAAAGGTTATTCCTGGACAAACTGTCAGCCCATGAAAGGAAACAGCCAGAATTAACCAGAGTCCAAAATGACAGCTCCAGAGAAAGTAGACTGTTTTGCTTCTCATCCACCCATGCCCCTTTTCTAAGCCTAGGGAACAATCTGTGGAAGAGGGGGCATGGTAGAATGTAAGGGCTGTAGTTGGGATGAATGGTGAAACTACAGCAATATAGACTGGACACTTATTTGATCAACTCGATTGAACATACAAGCCCCCCAGCTGGATGGTGGGACCCTTGGGCTGTGTGGGTTTGGGCACAACTGCTTGCAAATTAGTTTTACATGAAGGGTGCTTGTACTCATAAATTATTACTTATTGTTAAAAAATGAAAAAAATTAAAAAGTAATAGAAAAAATTAAATAAAAAAACAAAAACCCTCCTAGTGGTTGGGAGTGCCAACTGCTTTTGCAGAGGACCCAGCTCGATCTCCAGCACCCACATGGTGGCTAAGAATCGTCTTTAACTCCAATTCCAGGAGAACTCCAGTTCCAGGAGAATCTGCGACCCTCTTCTGACCTCCACTGCATTGCATGACACAGGTGCACAGACCTACATGCAGACAATACATTCATACACATACAAAAATAAATAAAATTAAAAAAGATTTTAAAAAGGAAGCTAAATTTTTAAGATATTATATGTCATTATTCTACTGCTATATAAAAATTAGCTGTTTTCATTCTGTCACCATTGAAAAGGGGGTAGAGAGAATACTAATGCATGCCTCAACTCTCATCAGAAATGTTTCCTCATGCAGCAGAGTGTAATGCACACAATGGGCCACAAGTGGACAAGGTGTAGAGAAGAGACTGCAAAGAGGGCGTCCCTGAATAGGACTGCTATATTAAACATTACCCATCAATGACTCAAGGACCATTGCAGAAGAGGAGGCCGAAAGTGTCTAAGAGGCAGGGTTGTTGCACGTTGATGAAGAAACAGAGCTTTCCAAGCCTTTGGGAACTTGTTCATATGAACTTTCAGCAATGATGACAGTATGCAAAACACCCATGCAGACTCAATCAGACAAAGCCCTGCAAAGAACTGGGGAAACAGTCAGGAAGTCCCAACCTTAGCCGAGGAACTACTTATTGGTAACTGATTCTACTGGGTGATGAAGAGTTGCCTTTTATTTTTGTATGTATATTTTATTTATTTTTATTGAATTCTTGTGCATTTCATAAATTGAATTTCTTAATCCAATTTAAACTGCCTCCTCCCCCACATCTCTCAACCCCCCCCACCAGATTCGAATATTCTGTCATAAAGGGAGTGACTCTAGTGGATGAGCTTGCACCAAGGGTGAGCTGGCTACAAAAGTTTGATCAATAGGCCTTAATATATATGACAGCACTCATGCAATCTTGTTGAGAGGGGATTAGGGGGAGCACATGGCAGATGGCAGAGAGGGACTAAAGATGATTAAGATATATTATATGAAATGCACAAAATTCAATACAAATATACATTAAAATTAGCATTTCAAATTATCTCCTTTGTATTAACTCATACATTTTTATATTTTTATTGAAGTTTTGTGAATTTCATACATCATTTCTCTTTCCAATTTAGACTCATTCCCTTTTCCATGCCCCCTACCACACTTGAGTTCATGCATTCTGCGATACATATCTGGTATCTTTTTCTGAGTCTTTTAAAAATTTTTCTATGCAGAGGATTATTGTTTTGGGGAGAACTTTATTGTTTCAGTCAGTTCTTTGTCCCAGTTCTTTTGCTGTTGTTGTTCCCTCCAATTTGTATTGCTTCAAATATGCATATATATATATAAATATATATATATATATCACATATACTAAAATTATTTTGTCTGAAAATAAACTATATGTTATTTCTAAATTATATTTCTGAATTCACATTTTCCTTTTTAATTTTATATTACTCTAAAATATGGATACATACTCTCCAACCATATACCAAGATTACAAAGTCTGAAAATAAGTGGTAGGTTAATTCTAGAGCCTGTTAAGAGATTCATATTATAAGAACACAGTTGCTTTCAGATAAAGAGGTATATAACGTTAACATTTCTCAGTTTGCCTTACAACTTGGTGCTAGCATCCACAAATGAGGGATAAGATTTACCATGTCATGAACTATAACATGGAAGTATTATCTTCTCCTTCTCCTTCTCCTTCTTCTTCTCCTTTTTTTTTTTGGTCTTTTAAAGACAGGGTATCACTGCTGTAGCTCCAGATGTCCTGGAACTCACTATGTAGACCAGGCTGGCCTTGAATTTGCAGAGACCATTTCCCTCTGCCTCCCGAGTGCTGGGATTAAAAGCATGTGCCACAATGCCTGGTGAGTAATATCTTCTTATACTGGATAATTCCACCCACATTAAGAGAGGAAGAGAGTATGTACATTTTAGGATTATTGGATAGTTATTTTTAATATTCTTTTTAACAAAGTTGCAGTAAAGTTTAACAGATACTTTGATATAAAATAAAATATTATGATAGAGTTAAATATTAGGTGTTAAAAGCATAAAATATCTCAGTGGGAGTGAACTTATGAATGACAGTATAAACACAGCCAAATATGCCTGGCTGGAGAGGTCATTGATCCTAGAATAAACTCTATCTCTCATATCTCCAGAAAAATAAAATTTCTTATCATATGCTAAATATGGATCCTTATATTTACAGATAGTTATACCATACACGACTCATCAAAGAAGCTTCTTTTGCAAGAGAGGAAGACTACTGTAGAATTCCACAACTGGTCACACAGAGACAATATACATCTGAGATATTCCCAGTAATAGGTGATGTGTCTATAGTGGAAACTCTACACCTAAGGCTCCTGGAACATAGCAGAATGTATATAACAGAGTGATCCATACAGAAGGCCACAACTTGCCAAGTTTTGGAAAATAAGAGACTGCAGGCTGTGTGTCCCTGGATAGGATTCCTATATTAATCTCACCCAACCAAAACCTATGAAACATTGCAGAAGAGGTGAGCAGAAAGATTGTAGGAGCCAGGATTGGTCCATGAACATCGGGAAACAGAGGATTTTAGGCCACTGGGAGTCTGCACATGTGAACTCAAGCAGTGGCAACAGAGAGCACAAGATCCATGCCAACTCTATCAGACCGTGGCCCAGAGTAGAGCCAGGAAAATGGGCAGCAGCCTGGCTTAGCTTGGGAACTGTTGGAGACTGATTACTACTGGGTGAGGGAGAGTAGACATATAGGTTGACTAGACTACAGTACATGAACTTGCACTGAATAACATTGCTTGACAGGATAGGACTTAACATATATTACAGAATGCATAAGGTATGGCAGAGAGTGGTGATAGATGGATAGAAGAGGGTATCTAAATTTGATTAATAACTGTTATATGAAATGTACAAAAGCTCATTTAACAACTAAAAGAAAATATTTCTTAAAAACATAAAAGGTATGAAGCACTAATCCACTTTTTGGAGTTTAGGAAATATAGTCACATTTTATCAAGGGGAAAAAAATTACACAGCACTATGAATGGTATGATTGTGTTTGTGTGCTAATGTACAAATTTTTATGGTAATTAACCAACCTTGGAGAAACTAATGTGGGTTTAATTGTTTGCTTATTCTTAGTTTAATTAATTGTATTAAATATATGTGCCTGCTGTACTGAACAAGCATAACTTATGGAATACGATTATTCCATTATTTTCATTTATTCTTTGAAAATAACACACATGTATACAACATATTGTGATCATATCAATAAACCCCAAAGCCCACTCCCCATTCATCTTGGACCCCTGTACCATATCACCTGCCAACTTCATGTTATCTGCTTCTTTTCTTCCTGTTTTTAAAAAATAAAATGATACAGAGAAATATTAATGTTACTCAGTTTGCCTTACTTGATGCTGGCCTCCACAAACGAAATATATATTTCCAAAATATAATTTGGAAATAACATACAGTTTAGCTTTAGATAACATGATTTTAGTACATGTGCAACATATATAAATGCATATGTTGAAACAATATGGATTGGAGGGAACAACAAAAGAACTGGGACAGGGAACGAACTGAAGCAATAGCGTTCTTCCCCCACCCCCAAATATAATCTTCTGCTTTGAAAAACTTTGAAAAGACTCAGAAGGGGAAACAGGACATGTATGGCAGACTGCATGAACTTGGGAGGGGTGGGGGGCATGGAGGGGGAAATGAGTCTGGATTGAACTGAGAAGTGATGTATGAAATGCACAAAACTTCAAAACTTCAATAAAAGATTAAAAAACAAACTGAGTTAAAGTTGGAGAGATAGCTCAGAGGTTCAGAACACAGTCTGTCCTTCCAGAGGAAGAACTCTAGATTCAGTTCCAGCACCCACATCGGAGTTAATAACTGTCTATAATTCCAGTTACAGGGGATGCAACTTCCTCTTCTGGCAATGCACTAGATGCATTTATATACATGCAGGCAAAACAATCATAGATGTAAAAGTAAAAAAATAAATATATTAAGTAATGTAAAGTAATCCACCACGTCCAAATTTGGTGCTACCCAAATGCTCATGGGTTTGCAGTCATCCAATGGCAAATAATTAAGCTGGTGTACAAGCTCAAAGAATATCTCCCTACCCCATGAAATATCACTTGACAATAGCTCCTCAGCTGAAGGGATTATGAACCACTCATCCATGCATGTTGGAGTGCTGGCTGGCTTGGTCTTGTGCAGGTCTTCTGCAAGCAACCATAACTGCTATAAATTCATGAGTGCATCAGCCCTGTCCTGTGTAGAAGACACCATCTTCCTGAAGTCCCCCAACTCCACAGGCCTCCTACAATCTGTCTTATTACTCCTTCTGTGATACTCCCAAAGAATTGGAGGCAGAGACCATGATATAGATCTTCTATCTAGGGCTGAGCACTCCATAAACATTTGTTTTCTACATTTTGATTAATTGTGAATCTCTGTTATTAACTGATGTTCACTGAAAGAAAATCCTTTGATGGAGAGTGAGAGTTGGTCTAATGTATGACTATAAAGATAAATACTTAAAGGAAGTTTGATAGTATGTGGATTTATGAAAACCTTACTAAGGTCTCTATTTGGGGCTTATGAACATTGAGGTCATGGGATCTTGGCCATGTTTATAGTACCTCATATGCAGCAGGCCATAAATCCAATCAGAAAGCTTTTGGTTACTCCCACAACATTTATAGCCCTATTACACCCATTCACATATCATTTCAGGTGGATCATTATTATAGCCACAGGGTTAACAACTGAGTATGTCTATTGGTGACCTTTCTCCCCAGCAGACCACATGATACTTTGAAGTACTGTAAAAGCAAGTTTCCAGGTCAGGACCAGCTTCCTTTTTCCATGTCCTGGGACCAATGTGTATAGTATCTTCAGAATAGGATCTTAACATCAAATTGTGCTGTGCAAGTACATTGGCAATATACTGTATTATTATATGAGGGGGTCTCTGTGACTCCCTACTCTAAGGTAAGTAACCCATACCTGGGAATTGGCATTTTTTTGGTCTTTTCCAGACAAGGTCTCCCTGTAGCCCCAGCTGTCCTGGAACTCACTCTGTAGGCTAGGCTGGCCTTGAACTCACAAAGATCGCCTGCCTTTGCTTCCTGAGTGCTAGAATTGGGCTGTGGGGTTAGCACAGCCATTAAAGGCTGACACTAAGAACCACAAAAAAAGGAAATTGGCATTTAATTGATAACCTATGGCTTCTGGAAGGAATATATATATATATATATATATATATATAGAGAGAGAGAGAGAGAGAGAGAGAGGTTTATAAATATACATAGAGAGAGGTTTATAAATTATTAGATTTACACGTGACTTTTTCGAATATCCTTAGTTATCCCTCCTCACCCTGTCCTGTATCCCACCCCCATTCTTCTCCCAGTTTGCATCTAACCCCATTATTTTTCTCCCCTTCATAATACCTGTGTTCTACTGTCTTACATCCTTTAAGATCTTTGTTTTGTTTCCCATTGTTCATTTAGATTTGTTCAGTTGTGAGTATTCTTTTCATTGACCAGAACCTATTCTTTTTATTCTTACTTTGATATAATAAAGCCATTTTAAACTTAGAAATTGGAATCCCAAATTACTCTATTATTCAAAGTACTGATTTTATCTTCCTTTAGGCACTAACATAGACTGCTATTCCTACGATATGGAAAGAGAAGGTGTCCTTGGCAACTGCTTTCTCTTTTTTTGTACCCATCCCTACCTGCCTTAGAAATGAATGTTTCTTCTGGCATGGAAATGAGGGATGAAAATAAGGGAAAGAAATCACACACTTCAATCATGTCTTTCTGTGGACAAGCATTGACTCTCTGGTCTTGGAAGCCGCTTAATCTGTGTCTGTTTTATGAACGTTTTTCTGGATTTTTATGAGAATTTTCATTTATCATTTCTGTTCTCAACTTTGGAAATAAGGCAATTTTAATAATTTTTACTGAGATATATTCACCTATTATGGGGAATTGCAATAAAAATACATAATGTCCTTGGCGCACACCTTTAATCCTAGCACTTGGGAGGCAGAGGCAGGTGGATCTTTATGAGTTCAAGTCCAGCCTGGTCTACAGAGTGAGTTCCAGGACAGCTGGGGCTACAGGAAGACCTTGTCTCGAAAAGACCAAAAAAAAAAAAAATACACAATGTCTTTCCCTGAACTTCTCAAATACTGCTCTATTCATCCACCTGGTTTATTCCACTGATGTTATTAACAGATATTTAAAGTAATTTGTCATGGTTGCATATAATTTTTGGGCAACTGGTATCCTTTTATATGAACTTATAGCAATGGTAATATCATGCACAAAACCCAAGCATTCTCTACCCAGACAAAACCCAGCATAAAACTGGGAAAATGGGTAGAAGCCTCAACGTTAGCAGATAATTGATAGTTTGCTTATTGTGCCTTGGTGCAAGTGTGTAATAATTGGGCATAATTTCCAATTTAATATCATGCAGAATATTATAGTACTAAGATGGTTTTTAGACAATAAAGGAGAAAAGACAACATTGGATTTAGTGACTACAAAGATATCTAAGAAGCAGAGGAATGTGAAAGAACAAATCCATTTTTTATATCTCAGATTTCAAGACTGTTTTTAGTAGAACACTGGGAGTAAATGCCAGATTGTAGAAGCTGATTGGAAGTAGATTGCAAGAAAATGAATATAGATGGCTTTCTTCCTACAGAGGCTGAAGGAGTACTAATTTCACATACTGTTGAACACAATAGACCCTGCCAGCAGGTTCTAGAGAAGATTCTGTACTCACTGGTTCCACTTGACCTCTTGTTTTTCTGTTCAACTATAACATAACCTGTTATAACTGAGGTTTGCAAAAGTACAATGTGGTCTTAGTTAGAAATATGCAAACTTCTGTTATTTAGAAAGGTTGTGAGTCTTTCTTTTCCTCCTACCCCCATACCACTCCATTAAGCACGACCTAAAAGAACTCAAGCATACCAGCAGCCAGGCACTTTATCCCTGAGCATTCTTTGCAAATCACTTTCAAAAAATAGTGTTTCATTATATAAGCATTACACATTGGTATGGAAAAGATTTGCATGCAGGAGTAAAGAGAGCATGGCCTTACACTGGCATGAGGTGAACTAAACTCCAAATGGACAAGGACTGGCAGGCATAGAAAGTGACTCATTTGTATATAGAATGAATACAAGCTAGGCTGTTTCCTTTGGCAGTGGGGAAGGAGCCTGCCCCTGCTTAAAGTCATGCCATTTTTTAAGATGTCTTTAATATGAAACTCACGTGCACACTGTATGACTAACAGTCCTTAGAAATTGTTAATCTTTTAGTGTTCTCTAAGTTTCTTTGCATCGTTAAGAATCATTTTATTTCATTTCAGCCAAATATATTCTTGACATAAAATGTTAAAGAATGATCTTGGCAATGTTCAGATTACCAATACTGATAAAACTTTTCTTCATCTTCTTAACTTCAGGTATATTGGAGGCTATTAGCAATAGGAACATGTCAGAGAAATTTTAATGGAACTTAAAGGTCAGCTTCTCTCATGGTATTGTATTTTTTTATCTTTTCTTCCCTTCCTCCCCAGTTTACATATTCCCTATAAACTCATTAAGTCAATGTCTTAAAGCCTCTACTTTATCTTACCAAAACTCTTGAAAAGATAACCTCCTTGCAAAGGATGAGTACTGTAAATGTTGGGAAGGATTATTCAGTTCCGCAAGACACAAACATTGTATTAAAGAGTCTTGGGATGGAAGCTAGCTTCTTTGAGAGCTCAGATTTTCATATTCTGTCAAAAGTAGCAAAGGTCAACGTGTTGTTTCCCAGATTACAGGATTTAAATTATTGGTTTGGTTCACACCATTAGTCTTTTCCCAGGAACTTTTTTGCCAAATAAACAGTCCCTTAGCTCATTAACTCTTATGTCCTTTCTACTATGCATTGCTGTTTCCTAAGAACTACTCCCTGTGGTTTAGAGTTTGGGAAATAGATGATCCTGTTCAGTGACCTTTTCCATGCACGCCACATTTGGAGGGATCCATTAACTTGTTTTAGAGATGTCCCAAATTCTCAGACTATATAAATTAAATCCCTTATACGCTGTTTTATACTCTGTCATATTTCAAGAAAAACACCAGAAAATTGCCTGACACTAATTTATAAATAAGTCCCTGGTACCCTTAGTACCTTATCTAAAGCTATTTTGCCAACATAGGGAAATCGCTGACATTGTCATATAATAATTTTGGGAAACTCAAAACTTACATATACATGATTATGCATTTCTATGATATATACATTGCATATGAATGTCATATATGTGTGAAAACAATTATTGGGCTGGCCATTCTGCTTTTCTTTCATTGAAAGAATTGCCACATCTTAGATTGTTACTGACAACCAAGAATTAAGTCTGCACTTTCCAGCCCCACACATAGGTGTGCTTGTGTGACTGGAAGAAACCATGTAATTTTTCTTTATATCTGCAGAGTGTGTTACATATTTCTAGTATTATACAAAACAAAAAAGTGATAAGAATGAATAATGTAGGAAAATAGAAAAAATGTACAGGAAAATGACAATAATCAGAGAAAATTATTTTCCAATTATACCACAAACATATCATTTGTTTCATATCAATAACTTCAAATACCAAAGAAAAATAAATGCCCAAAATCAATAGCTCAACATGTAAGTAGGATGGGTTACAGAAAGTAAAGGAAATACTTAAATATTTCCTTAAAATATTAGTAAAAAGCACCAACCACCTAATCTATACAAACAAATTCTTTTTGAATATTTTATTTATTATTTTTATTATGTGTAGATGAGTGCATTTTCTTTATGAATATAAGTGCACCAATGTTGTGCAATGCCCATGTAAGTCAGAAGAGGGCATCAGATTTCTTGGAACTGGAGATCCGGACAGTTACTAGCCATCAATTTGGTGCCGGAAATCAAAACCAGGTCCTCTGCAAGAGCAATCAGAACTCTTAACTGTTTAGCTATCCCTCCAGCCTCCATAAAAGCACAAATTTGTTTTTTGTTTTTGTCTTTTTTGGGGTCTTTTTGAGACAGAGTATCTCTATTGCCCCAGCTGGCTTGGAACTTGTATGTAGACCAGGCTGGGCTTGAACACGGAGATACACCTGCCTCTTGCCTCTCGAGTGCTGGGATTAAAGACATGTGCCACTATGCCTGGAAAAAGCCAAAGTTTTTTTATATTTTATTTACTATTTACTATTTCATGTGTATGCGTGTTTCCTGCACATGTGTAAGTGCACTCATGTCATGCAATCCCTGCGGATGTCAGAAGAGGGCATCAGACCCTTGGAACTGAAGTTATGGACAGTTGTTAGCCACCCTGTGGGCACTGGGATTTGAACCCGTATCTTCTGCAAGAACAGCTCTTAACTTCTGAGTAATTTCTTCAGCACCCAAAGAACAAATTCATAAAGATAACAAAGCTAAAGCAACTTTTATATCCTTTGACAAGTGTGTGGAGAATGTTTCTCTCTAAACATCTGGATGAAAATAAATAAGTAGATACAGGGAAAAACTGTTAAAATTTAGGGCCTCAAAAATGGTTCAGTACTTAAGAGGGGGTCTTGCTTTTGCAAAGGGCCAGGATTTGCTTCCCAGCCCCTGAATTGGGGTGTGGAACTCCAGTCCCTGGGGTGTGGAACTCCAGTCCTATAGGATCCAATGACTCCTCTGACCTCCTCAGGCTCCAGGCACAAACAAATATTCATCAACTAAAAATAAATAATAAATCCTTTTTAAAATTTTTAAAATTTATTATTTTTTCCTTTTTTTAATTTTTATTGAGCACATTTCCTACAACATTTCTTAATCAAATTTAGACTCATTCCCCCATCCATGCCCACTCCTCATGCCCCCTGCCCCCCATCAGAGCTCATGGATTCTGTCATACACAAGTCCTGTCTTGTATCTTTTTCTCAGTCTTTTATGACTTTTGCGGTGCACAGCTTTATTGTTTTGGTCAGTTTTTTGAATAGGTTTTTCTCTCTCTTTTTTGTTCCCATTTGATTTTTATAGTATTCAAAAATATGCATACATACATTCCACACATAAATCAAAGTTACAAAATCTGAAAATAAATTATAGTTTAATTCCAAAACACATTTAGAAATTCACATTTTAACAGTAAAGTTGTATTCAGGTAAAAAGAAGTATAACTTTACATTCTCTCTTTTTTTCTAGAATATGAATATTAGTATTCCTATATGATAGAACATACCATAGGATTACATAGGATAAATTATGAATTGTTGTAACATGTATTAATCAAAAGAGAAAATATTATTTTACAAAATATTTTTAACTGTTAAATATAATCTTTTTTTTTTAACCTAAAGATGTCATGTTTTCCCCAAGGAAGTGCTTGAAGTCTCCTCCTTGGCAAACCCAAACAACCATCAATCCTGCCCCCGTGCTCCACACTGGTGTCCCTCCCCACCGTGGTCACCCAAATGAGGTCCAGCAAGCGTGTGTCCTATCTTGATCTTCCTGCACTGCCCTCCATGACACAGCCTGGGTAGTCCAACAACAGCAGTCTACACTCTGAAGAGGCTTAAATCCCAGTAGCCACTCTGTCCACAAGCTGGATGTAGGAATGTGTGGCTTGAGGCAAGAACTTGTAAGACCTGTCCCATAAGACCTCTGAGGAGGGTTATCTGATATCTCTGTAGGCATTCAGTTGCTTCTGTGAGTTATCTGTAGCTCAGGAAGTCTCGGATATTACAATGTTTTCTTGCTTCACCTATCTCTGCAAAATCCCAGGACCAGATGGCCCCTTCCCTTGAGGCATTGAGCAAAATTTTGTACTTCTAGTTACCTGTTGCACAAACAGGAGCTCTGCAGCCTCCACCCCTGCCTTTAGAGCCAAGGTAGCTCACCCCTCCCTTCTGCCTGCCCCCCACCCATGTCCTTGCCCAAAGCAGAGTAACTTTTGGTATATAAGCACACTGCTGGCATAAATAAAGAGAGACTCTATTTTCCTGGACCTCACCCTCTGAGTCCATCTTTTATTCCCATTTCCATTGGTGTGGTGGATAGCTTTAGTGTCAACTTGACACACCTGGGTTGAGGAAGCCTCAATTGGGGAATTGGCTCCATTGGATTGGCCTGTGGCTACATCTGTGGAGTATTGTCTTGATGTTCGAGCAGTGTGGTAGGGCCCAGCCCACAATGAGTAGTGCCACCCTGGGCAGGTTGTTGTGTACTGTATAAGAAGGTGGGCTGGGCATGGGCCAGGAGAGCAAGCCAGTGAGCAGCATTCCTCCATGGCCTGTGCTTCAGCTCCTGCTTCCAGGTTCCTGCCCTGAGTTCCTACCTTGGGCTCCCTGAGTGATGAACTGTGACCCAGGAGATGTGAGCTGAATAAACCCTTTCCTCCCCAAGTTGGTGTCAGTCAGAGTGTTTTGTCACAGCAATAGAAGCCAAACTAGGACAGAAATTGGTACCAGAGAGTGGGGTATTGCTGTGACAGACCTGACCTTGGTGTTTTGGGGAAGGATTGTGGAAGCATTTGGAACTTTGTGCTGGGAAGATCATTGAATGCCTAAAGATTGTTGCTGTGGAGCTTGGAGCAGTTTTGCTGAAGGAGTAGTAGAAGATGGAGCCCTTTCTTGTGAAGTTTCTAGTTTCAAAGGGGAACAGAAATCATCAGGACTGTGTAATCTGTGGGTTCAGCTGGGGCTGAAGAATCAGCTGTAAGTAACAAGAGACCAGAACCTGAAGTGAAATCTTTGTTGTACTGGGACAATTGATGCTGGTTAGCTGGGGCTGAAGAACCAGCTGTAAGTAACAAGAGACCAGCATCATTGTGGTGAAATCTTCTGGGAAGAATTTCTTCAGGGTCAGCACACAGAAGCTGTGGTCCAGAAGGGGCCTGAGCTTCCATGTCAAGCCTTGGTAGTGTGTAAGAGTCTCCTATATGGTTCTGGTGTTGAAATTTGAGGGGGTCACAGAGAGCAGCCGAGGCTTGGCACTGTGAGAGGTCAGGAAAGACCATTGGTGGAAGTGCACCTTGGTTGTAGTGAAGACCCCAGGATTGCAGGGGTCATGGAGAGAAGCTGAGGCTTTGCACCAGGAGAGGTCAGAAGAGACCATTGGTGAGGATGCTGCCTCAGTTTCAGTGGCGACCCCAGCTTTTTGGAGATGCCGGAACCATGGGACGACCACCAAGAGCAGCAGCAGGTGTGGAATGGAGTTGGCCTGGGTCTGTGAGATGAACTGTGTGTGCCATGGATGGCAGAGTCAGAGAGGGGGAGCTGCCAAAACCCTTTGGAGCCCAGAAGATAGTGAGTGCATCCCAGGTGTCCAGCCTTGAGCTACTTTGCTGGACTTAGGTTTTGTTTGAGAGTGCCTGATTCTTCCCTTTGAAATAAGACAGTATTTGTTTTGGATTTTACAGCAGCCCATAGTTAAGAGACTTTTAATAGACTGAACTTTTAAGTGTTTGGACATTTTAAGGACTGTAGGGCTTTTAAGGTTGTACTGTCTTAGGTTGTGATTAATGTTAACATTATACTTTAGGGATAAGAACTGGAATGGTGTTGGTTTAATAGTGATGTTTTGTGTGTCAAGTTGACAAGGGGTCAATTGTGCTGGATAGCTTTAGTGTCAACTTGACACACCTGGGTTGAGGGAGCCTCAATTGGGGAATTGGTTCCATTGGACTGGCCTGTGGCCACATCTGTGGAGTATTGTCTTGATTGTTGGGCAATGTGGGAGCACCCAGCCCACTATGGGTGGTGCCACCCTGGGCAGGTTGTTGTGTATCATATAAGAGGGCAGACTGGGCAATGGGCCAGGGGAGCAAGCCAGTGGACAGCATTCCTCCATGGCCTGTGCTTCAGCTCCTGCCTCCAGGTTCCTGCCCTGAGTTCCTGCCTTGGTCTCCCTGAGTGATGAACTGTGACCCAGGAGATGTGAGCTGAATAAACCCTTTCCTCCCCAAGTTGGTGTTGGTCAGAGTGTTTTGTCACAGCAATGGAAGACAAACTAGAACAAGTATGTTTATAAAATAGTATGTTTCTCTGGGTATGCTTTTTGCAAATGTCCTTGGTGTTATTTCCATCTCTTTTCTCCCTTTCCCTCTGTATCACTGAGGAGTGGGAAGACTGTAAGAATCCGAGGACCAAGACATCTGCTGCTAGATACTATCTTCTAAGCATGGCAGGAAAGCTGCACCCATGAAATCTCAAAAATGTGGTCACCTGATTCATGCATTTTGTTGTTTATAGCTGTCATTTCATTGATAATGTTTCATTGTGTGATTATAAAGCATATTCTTAAGAAATATCTACATATTAAGTTATAGTTAAGTGGAAGAATGTGTGCCCAGCATGTATGAGGCCCTGAGTTGAACTCCACACACACAAAAAAAGATTTAATAATAAAGTACTTAAAAAAATGTGGTCACCTAAATATGACCTACATAATGACAATACAAATTGACTTACCAAAGTGAATGGAGGTAATTACACGAGGTTGCACCTCTAGATGAAGAGACAACTAATGGCTGCTGAGAGAGGATGACTTAGCTTTCTTCAGGGATGAGTTCTCTGTGGTCAGCCATAAACACATGTACCACTTAATGGACATAGTACCACTTAATGGACTCAGTACATTTTGCGCATATATATATATATATATATATATATATATATATAAAATTAAACAAGAGGTCAGGAAACTGAGAGGGACTAGGAAGGACATAGGAGGAGTTGGAGGAGGGAGAGAGAAGTTTGGAAATGATGTGAATACAGTACTCGCATATGAAATTCTAAACCAAAGAATACTGTGTCTCCTTCTACTAACCAGCTAAATTCTATACCAATGCAATTTTCTTGCTATAAACATTTGGGCATTTTATAAAAGATATTAAATAATATTTTGCAGAAGAGTAATTAGGGAAATTCCTCAAATGTTCATCATGGCACAAATTACGAACAGATTTAGTTACATTCACACCATTGAATACTCACAATGTTTGGGAAAAAAAAACCCACAATTATTCCCCAAAACATATAGTTAGGTAAAAAAAAAAAAATCCAATTATATAATACTAGGAATATTCTGAAATTAAATTTTTAAAAGAAATATAACATTATCTATGTAAGATATTATATATATAATTACTTCTGGACAGGTTATTAGTATATTTGAAGTACAGTAGTGAGCTGGAAAATTGCTTCCAGCTAACTTCTTTTGTTCTTTTAAGATCACCTTGCCATGCATATGTACTAGATACTAACCACATTTTTAATTATTTCTTTTTCTTCCTAATTAATGCATCTCCCTCTTGACTGAATATCAGTTGGATGGTCTCAGAACTTCAGCTGCTTTACTTCTCATTTGGAACACTAATGCAACACCGAAAGAGAAAGTGAACTGACAATTCTTAACCACATTATTTATTAAAATTAAGCTTTTTGGAAAATGTGCTTTTGCACATTTGATCTTTATACAAGATAAGAAAGCATGGGAACGAGGGATAGAGAGGTATTGTGTTTTGCAAGCTTTCAACATTCTAGCAATTTACATGTGATTATTCAGTTCTTATGAGCTTTGCAATTAGGTCTCATTTTCCACCCTATAAATGATCCTGTCAAAGTTATCTAAATGAGGGGGCTGGAGAGATGGCTCAACGGTTAAGAGTACTGCTCTTGCAGAGGACCCGGGTTTGATTCCCAGCACCTACATCGCAGCTAAGAACTATCTTTAACTCCAGTTCCAGGGGAATCCGACACCCTCTTCTGACCTCCGCGGCATTGTATGACACAGGTGCACCAACCTACATGCAGACAGTATACTCATACATATTAAAAACATAACAAATAAATAAAATAAACAAAAAAATAACGTTTCAAAAAAGTTATCTAAAAAATTTAAGGACTGTGATTTGAATGCTGGCTTAATTAAAATACAATATGTAAAATTAAACAATAATAACAAAAACACCAAAACAATTTAGGCCTGTGACATATTATTTCACTGCAAATATTTTTTAATTCCCATCTGTGACTATTCTCATTTCTAGCTTTCAGTTTCTCCATCCAATATTAAGGATCTTATATTGCTATTGATTTCCCATGAATTCCTTACTGTTCTTAAATTTATATTTCTTAATTGTATATTGTTCTTAAGTGTATATTTCTTTTTAAATTTTTTAATTACTTTTATGTGCATGACTGGATTGCCTGCTTGTGGGTAATTGCACCTGTCAGAAGAGGGTGTCAGATCCCCCGGAACTGGAGTTATGGACAGTTATCAACCAGCATGTGGGTGCTGGGAATTGAACCTGGGACCTTGCAAGAGCAGCCGGTGTTCTTAACCACTGAGCAATTGTTCCAGCCCAACTGTATATTTCTTAACTTTGGAAACAGCAGCATATGATAGTTGCTTGCTATACTCCATGTGATTACCTTGCTTTTAAAATATGATACATATGATATACCTTGACACAGACAGTTTTGCTTTCACAAAAATATTCCAAAATAACTATTATCTCTTGTCTTAGAAGGAAGTATAGGAAGGGAATTTGATAAGCATGAAAATAAATGCATATTAGATCTTCCTTTTCTTTTGCTCTTCTCTTCCCAGATGGCTCTGCCAAAAGCCATTAATACTCAGAAAAGGAGGCAGCCACTTGACTTGGCCCTATAGGAGAAATAATAGTGATTGGAACTATGTGTCTATGTCTCTCTATATAGATGGACCTCTTTTTATATCAACTAGTGGGAAATTGGTACATCATGTGGGAGCCCAAATAACGAGATGATGTTCTCCAGGGGAGCCAGCCTTGTGAAGGAAGTTGGAACCCAGGTATGGTGAAGCAAGTGTCTGTCCAAGGTGCACTGCTCCAGGAGATCACTTGTAGAAGTGCCCTGCATAGAAGCAAGTGTTATAGGAAGAGTGGAAAAGATGTGGGCCCTAACATGGAAATTTTAAGCCTTATGAAGTGTTAATGCAATGACATTCTGGCAGAGGTAAGGGTAGCTGTCCCGGCACAGTGATAGATTCCAAGATTAATGGGAAAAGTATCCTTTCAGTAGACAACATCTGTTTAGTAGAGTGCCTCATGGGAGATATGTATCTCACATGACCTGACATAAGCAGGGTAAAAGTGCATAGCACAAATAAAAAGGGTCATTTCATAATAATGAATGTGTTGATTTAGTTAGGGGATATAACAATCACAAATGCTTGATTATCTAATTCTAATCTAATTCCATAGTTTTTAAAAATATGAAACAATTGCCTAGGGTGGTGCCACTCACCTTTAATCCCAGCACTCTGGAGGCAGAGGCAGGTGGATCACTGTGAGTTCCAGGCCAGTTGGGGCTACAGGGAGACTCTGTCTCAAACTCACACACACACACACACACACACACACACACACACAAATATGAAGCAGTTACAGTCAGAGATTCCAATGCTTTTGTCTCAACAAACAGAAGAAATCAGTAAACACATAGAAGTTGTGAACAATACTATTAAACAACTTGAGCTACTTGGGATGTGTGAAACAATTCACTCAGATATTAGCAGGATACAGACTTTTTAAAAATGTATAGAAAATATTTATAAGTCCAGTGTATATTCCAGTCATAAGTAACAAATTACAATTATTTAGTTCACAAAATAATGTTCTTTGGAAAACCAAACTTAAAATTGTTATACTAAGTGAAGTAACACAGACCCAGAAAAAATGACATATATTCTCCCTCATATGTATATTCTATCCCCAAATCCTTACATGTGATTATATATCCTGATGTAGCTACGGGAACTAGGAAAATGGAAAGGAACCAGGGTGGTGAATGCAAAGAAGGAACCTGAGAGCTAGGAACGGTAGGTAACAGGTTTTACTAAGGGAGGAATAGATAAAATGGGAGTTCATAAATGGGAGGGGGATGAGGGGTTATACTAGGCACTTAGGGGATAAATGGAAAGAAGGAACTCAAGAGAGATGGAACCATAAGAAACTTGTATTATTAAAGCAGAAATGAATGGGGAAATGGGGATATTTTAAATGGAGAAGGGATGGAGGGACGGTTAGACAAGGGGAGAAGAGATATAAATAATGCCTCAGTAGTGTAAAGAAACAAAAGTAGTCAGATTAGTCCAACCACCTACTGAAAAATTACACATACAATATCTCTACATGAGTCCATATGCATATCTGAAGGCTACATAACAAGAAACAGTACCAGATAGGAGAAATCTTCCTTTGAATTGTTGGGTAGTCTTAAAGACTCCCCAAATTACACAGGCTATTGCCATAACCCTTGATTGCTTCCTTGAAGACAAGACTTACTTCAGATGCAGGATTTGGGGCAATGGAGCTGGAACTGACCTGTAAGCTACTTCCTGTGAAGGCTGCTCCCATAGGTTTGGAGAGCACTGTGCAAGTTGCTAAGGGAGAACATCAATCAATGATCCAACCCCAGTTTCAAGGCCAAATAACCATATCAAGTGCTGCCAGAACATACGAAGTTGGCAAAGTAGTGGAACTTTTATTTTGTGGACAATCAACAGCTACCCAATTGGACTTAAAGCTCCACAACATGAGGAAACTCATGTGTGGCACTGTAAAGATAGCCAAACCCACATGGCTGGAGAAGCAGATCTTACAGTAAACCCTAAAATCGTCACATCCCTAAACAAGTGTAAATTTTACTATGTGCAAAATTTGTATTCCTATATTTACTGATAAATATCCCAGTCACCACTTATCAAAGAAGCTTCTTTTCAGCAGACACTATTACAGAGTATCACAACTGGTCACAAACTGATATTGTCTGTGAATTTCCAAAGCCTAAGTGGCATGTCTCGAATGCAACCTCTACACCTAAGACTCCTGAAACATAAAACAAAAGGTAAAGAGAACACTTAAAAATCTCTTAATTCTCATTAATGAAACTCCCCCATGGAACATGCCAGGAACACAAAAGGTCACAAATGTCCAAAGTGTAGAGAGTAAAATTCTTCAGACTGTGGGGACTTGGATAGGACTCTTATACTAAACTTCACCCACCCAGGGCTCATGGACTGTTATAGAAGATGGGCCAGAAAGATTGTAAGAGCCAGAGAAGAGGTGCATGAGCATAAGGAAATAGCCTACAAGTTTCTGGCAACCTACTCATATGAACCTACAGCAATAGTGTCAGCATGCACAAGACTCACGCAAACCCAAGCAGACAAAAACCCAGCACATAACTATGAAGATGTACAGCAGGTCTCAATATTAGTCTAAGAAATATTTGAAGTTGATTAGTGCTGGAAGAAGAAAAGTTCATATTAAAGCAAGGGGCTCTAGATAGACTGACTAAACCTCAGTAGATGAACTTGCACTAAGGGACATCTGGGAACACTAACTTTACAGGACAGGCCTTAACTCAAATTACAGAATTCCAGGAGATGGGCTATGAGAGGGTTGCAGTTGGAGAAGAAGATAAAAACATATTTAAGATTGACTGGGATATTTTGCATGAAATACACAAAAATTCGTTTAAAAATTATCAATAAAATAACATTCTTTGGTCAAAGTACAAAGATTAAATGCCAATGGAGTGCTCATCCACAAATGGGACATCTACATGATACCCTTCCCAAGGGTCAGGTGTCATCACAGAAGAGGAGCAGAAAGATTGTAAGAGCCAGAAGTTGGGGAGGACTGGAGTGCAACAGTGTATTCTGAATGTGATGAGACCTCTGTACTCATGAATTCAAGAAACTGTGTTTGTGTGCACAAGACCTGAACATGTCAAGCCATTTAATATTCTAGCTTTGAGTGGGAAGGGTTTCATAAGTCCAATGTGCCTAACTGAGGAGCATTGGGCAGTTGACAATGTCAGGGGAAGGAAGGGTGTTACTCCTCGTAGGTCCAACACATTTTAATGGATTTCTCAACACCCAGAAGTATACAGTCAGAACATATTGGAGTAAATGTATTACCCTTGAAAACAAAAAGACACAAAGTTAGGGGATAGGGAGGTGGGAATGGATCTGGGAGGAGTCACGGGAGAAGAGGAAGAGCTGGAGTGAATAGAATCAAAATACATGATATGAAATTCTCAAAGGATATTTTAATATTCTTTGATTAAAATGTCATTAGATTAGAAATTCACTTTTGAGGAAAAGATCATTGAGAAATCTGCAAATATTTGGAAAGTAAGCAATCATATCCAAATAATACATAGGGCAAATAGAAATTAAAGAGAAAATGAATCTTTTTTATATTATTTATTTATTTATACATATATTTTTTATCAAATCTAGACCCATGTCCCCCCTACCCCCCCCTCCAGAGCTCATGCATTCTGCCAAACATGCTATTCATCTCTTTCTCAGTCTTTCTCAATATTCTCCATGGGGAAGTTGACTGTTTTGAGCAGAAGTGCATTGTTTCAGTCAGTTCTTTGATGCAGTCCTTTCTGTTGTTGTTGTTGTTGTTGTTCTTTCCAATATGCATCACTCCCAATTGCTTTGGACAAAAGCTCAAGGGGCCATGCACAGGAAATACTTACAACTGGATAATTGGCACTAGCATCCACAGATGAGGGATACCATTCTTCGTTTGTTTTTCTGGGACTGTGTTACTTCACTCAGCATGATGTCCTCTAGCTCCAGCCATTTTCCTGCAAAGCTCATGATGTCATCTTTCTTTACTGCTGCATAGAACTCCATTGTGTACCACATTTTCTCTATCCACTCATCAGTTGAGGGGCATTTGGGTTGGTTCCAGCTCTTTGGTATTGTGAAGAGAGCTGAAATAAACTTGGCCGTGCATGTATCTCTGCGGTGGGTTGAGTCTTGGGGGTACATGCCTAGGAGTGGTGTGGCTGGGACGGGTGGCAAGTTCATTCCAAGTCTTCTAAGGGTTCTCCACACTGCTTTCCATAGTGGCTGCACGAGTTTACATTCCCACCAGCAGTGGATGAGTGTTCCCCTTTCTGCACAACCTCTCCAGTACTTGGTATCATTTGTATTCTTGATCCTAGCCAGTCTTACTGGAGTAAGATGATACCTTAAAGTGGTTTTGATTTGCATTTCCTTAATGATTAGTGATGTTGAACACTTCTTGAGGTGTTTCTCAGCCATCTCTAACTCCTCACTTGTGAAGTCTCTGTTCAACTCTTTGCTCCATCTATTGAGTGGGTCATTTGGTCATTTCAGAATATATAAACTACTCAAAAAATAAAAAAGAATGAATCTTTTATAACAGAAAGAGTTATGAAATGTCACTAAAGGATTCCTTGTATGTGATTGAGGATTCGTAGGCATAAGAATTTATATTATAAAATAGAAATGGTCTTAGTGATGGCTAAGTTTGCTTTTACTTGAACAGATCTGAGTAAGCTAAAAGACATGCCTATGAGTGGATCTGTTAGGACCTTTCCTAGAAGAATTAGTTGAGACAGAAGGACCTTCCCCCAGAACAGAGGACACTTTCCAGAACCTGAGATATAAGAAGGTCCAATGGAAAAGTTTGCTTTTTGCCTGCTGGACTTGACCCTTTGCTGGTGAGTGCATCTATCTTGTGGCTGCCCCTGTAACTGTAACTGTTTCTACAATCCTTCACTGACACAGGAATCCAACTTCTTTGGGTTTTCAACATGGACAGAAGGCCAGTTGCTCTTTAAGAATCCTCCAGACCATCAATGGCAGATTGGTATCCAGCCTGATTGCCTAAACAATTAGCAAGATTACAGTCACTTCAGTATGAAGACAGATATGATTGGACTACCCAGCCTTTATCAAATAAGTGAATCTGATATTTATCATTTTAATATGCATTTCTTCTACTGGTGCTGTTCTTCCTGATAACTGTGAGAAATGTAGTCTCAAATAAATGACCTCTAAATAAAATTTAAGAAAATAAATGTAAAAAAGTAAGTAAAAGAAAGAAAACCCTCCTGTTCTGGTTGAAAATAAAATCAATAAAACTGAAATCAAAACATCCTGAAGTGAAAAATCAAGAAAATCAAATTATGATATTTGAGAGCATCAATAAATTTATATATTTCTGTCCAGAGTGTCCAGAGAAAGGACAAATTACTAATATTGGGAATTCATCATCACCACACACTGTGTAGATACTAAAAGGATAATTAAATGCTATGATAAAATTATGATAAATTTAATAGCAGATGAAGTGAGTTTGCTAAAACATAGTAACACTTTTCACTAAAGGAGAAATAGTTGTAAAACACTGGAACACATTCATATATTATATAAAAGAAAAATAGCTAAATTGAATAATGATACATTAATAATGGAAATTTAAAACATGAATTAAATTAAAAATTTAGATTTAAACTTTCCTACTAAGTAAAGAAAGCACCAGAAAGCTTCAAAGGTGAATTGCCATATCTGCATAATTAATAAACATAATAATACTTCACCAACTCTTTTAGAAATTGAAGATGTCTAATACTTGGGCTTATCAGTAAGCCAGTCTTGTGCTGATATCAAAATATAACAAAGCAGCACTTGGGAGGCAGAGGCAGGCAGATCTCTATGAGTTCAAGACCAGCCTGGTCTGCAAAGTGAGTTCCAGGACAGCTGGGGCTGGAGGGAGACCCTGTCTTCAAAAAGACCAAAAAACTCCCCAAACCATAACAAAGACATTACAAGAAATAAAAACTGCAAAAACATATCTTTTATAAATATATAAACAAACATCACAATTCGAATTTCAAAATATTAAGTCTAATAATATAGAAAATAATACATCCAACCCATATGGAGATATATTACAGGAATACATATTTAGTTTACTATGTAAACATAACTCATCATGATTTTAGCAAATTAAAAAGAAAAGGATATAGTTAATTGAATGCATACATAAAAATGCATTTGGGGACTGGAGAGATGGCCTGGTGGTTGGGAGTGTGGACGGCTCTTGCAGAGGACCAGGGTTCGATCCCCAGCACCCACGTGGCGGCTGAGAACCATCCGTAACTCTGATTCCAGGAGAACTCCGGTTCCAGGGGAATCTGACACCCTCTTCTGACTTCCGCAGCATTGCACGACACGGGTGCACAGGCCTGCATGCAGACAGTACATTCATACACATAAAAAAAATAAATAATTAAAAAATGCATTTGATGAAGCTGAATAAACATTTGATGAAAGAGAACTTATTCAGAAGGGGATTCATAAAATTCTTATAGCTGACTCAATAACTAATGGAGAAATGGATGGTCTTCTCTGTGAGTGATGACATTGATATATACTGAAGCTCCGTTCAGCATTGTACTTCATGCTTTTAAGAAAAGTGGCTAAAATAATTTACATTATGAGGTATGCTTTTGAAGAGAACACATTATTGATAAAAACAATAACACCAAAGTACATTGAAAAAAAAATTGCTGAATGAAGCCAGAAAAAGAAGTAGTTGCATATTTGGCTTATAAAAATCATGAGAGTGGTGTGCCTGGATAGAGAGATAGAAAGGTGGCCTGCAAACACGGTGGACAGGTGAAGTGAGGTGCATAGTCTTGCTATCCTGCCAGGGGCTTGGAGATGCTCAGAGACCTCCCACCTGGGGTACCAGAGAGAAGAGCGAGGTGCACTCATAGAGAGATAGAGCCATCCTGCAAGTTCTACAGATAGGTCATGTAGGTCAGGGTACTGGCACTCGGGGCAAAGGAATAAAATCCTCCGCTCCAGCCTGGTACTGTGGTGGAGATGATAAGCTGCTGGTGCTATGCTGGGGACAATCCAGCAGGAGCAGTGTTAGTGAATCTAGGCTGCACAGCCAACACGGAGGAAGAAGCCAAAAGGAAGCAGAGTGAATTACCAACCAGCCCTCCATATTAACATTTCAGATTAGCACCAGAATCCAAACAAACAAGCAAACAAACAAAAATCCACATTCCAAAAACAATGAAAAAACAACAATTTGGGAAAAGCTCATAATAAATTCACAGTGAACTCTACCAGTCCTATAGAATATCCCAGCAATGAGCTCTCCCTGGAAGGAAATCAAGACACTGACCTTCGAAAAACAACTGTAGACATATTCGAAGAAATCAAAGAATATAAAGAACAAATCAGGGCTGGAGAGATAGCCTACCGGTTAAGAGCAATTTCTGCTCTTGCAGATGACCCAGGTTCGATCCCCAGCACCCACGTGGTGGCTAAGAACCATCTGTAACTCCAATTCCAGGAGAACTCCAGTTCCAGGGGAATCCGAGACCCTCTTCTGACCTCCACAGCGTTGCACGACACGGGTGCACAAACTTACATGCAGACAGTACACTCATACACATACAAAAAAATGTTTCAGTTAAAAAAAAAAAGAACAAATCAGAGAACTAAGGAGAGAGAATGAAAAACTCAGGAAGGATCTAGAAGGAAAGAATGATAAACTCTGAAAGGAATTAGAGGAAGAAAAACACAAACTCTGAAAAGAACTAGAGGGAAAAAATGATAAACTCTGGAAGGAAGTGGAAACACTGAAAAGATCTAAGGCTGAAAGGAAAAAAAAAAAGAAACTGACCAGTGAAGCAAGGAACTAGAAGAAGAGAATGACAAGCTCCAAAGGGAAGTGGAAATACTGAAGAAATCACAGAATGAAATGAAAAAGAAAATTGAACATTCATCCAATTGACAGGAAATGAAGGGAAAAAGACTCGGAAGCAGAATGGATGAAGCAGAAAATATCAGACCTGCAGGGTAACATCATGCAAGTAGAATCCTCAAGTAAAGATTATGAAAAAAAAAAAAAAAACCACAAAAGTGTAACAACCAGGAAATGTGAGACACTATGAAAAGACCAAACCTCTGCATCATAGGAATAGAGGAAGGAGAAGAATCCCAAGACAATGGTATTGATCAGATCTTCAACGGAATAATAGAAGAAAATTTCCCCAAACTGAAAAAAGACAAACCTATACAAATACAAGAAGCACATAGAACACCAAATAGACAAGACCAGAAAAGAAACTCCCCACACCATATCATAGTTAATATGCTAGATGCTCAAAACAAAGACAAAATACTGAAAGTCACACGAGAAAAACAAGTTACATATAAAGGGAAACCCATTAGAATTACAGCTGACTTCTCAGTGCAAACAATAAAAACAAGAAGAACATGGACCAAAGTATTCCCAGTGCTAAACAACTTTAGATGTCAACCCAGATTACTATACTCAGCAAAAATGTCAATTATAGTGGGAGAAAGAAAAATCTTTCATGACACAAACAAAATGAAAGAACACATGTCAAAAAATCCCACAACACTTCAGAAAATACTCAAAGCAATTCAAACAACAGAGGAAAGAAGCAAAGCAACTATCCCCAAGCAAGTAAAGAGAGAAATGAACAAAAGCATAACAGAGTACATAAAAACCTAGACAAAGAATGCAAACAAAAAATAAGTTGAGGGGCTGGAGAGATGGCTCAGTGGTTAAGAACACTGACTGCTCTTGCAGAGGACCTGGTTTTGATTCCCAGCACCTGTATGGCAGGTAAGAATCATCTTTAAGCAGGGTGTGGTGGCACACAACTTTAATCCTAGCACTAGGGAGGCAGAGGCAGGCAGATAACTGCAAGTTCAAGGCCAGCCTGGTCTACAGGGCTAGTTCCAGGCCAGCTGGGGCTACAGGGAGACCCTGTCTCAAAAACACCTAAATAAATAAATAAATAAATAAATACATAAATACATAAATACATAAATACATAAAAAGTTGAAAGGAAGCAGCACACATCTCTCAATAATAACCTTAAATATTAATATTCTAAACTCCCCAATCAAAAGCCATATATTGGGAGAATGGATTAGGAAACAGAATCCATCTATATTCTGTCTACAAGAAACCCATCTCTCCCTCAAGGACAGACAATACCTTAGAGTGAAATGATGGAAAAAATTATTCCAAGCAAATGAGACCAAAAAGAAAGCAAGAGTTGCTATTCTAATATCAGACAAAATAGACCTCAGAGTAAAATTAATCAGAAGAGACAAAGAGAGCCATTACATCCTTATCAATGGAACAATTAACGAGGAAGATTTCACAATCTTAAATGTTTATGCATCAAACCCTGGTGCATCTAAATTTAAAAACACAGTGCTTCAGGAACTTAAGACACAGATTAATCCCAGCACACTAATAGTGGGGGACTGCAAAACCCCACTGAGTCCCTTGTATGGGTCAACAGGACAAAAAAAATTAACAGAGAGACATTGGAACTGAACAATACAGTACACCAAATGGACCTCACAGACAACTACACAATATTCTACTCAAAGACCAGAAGATATACTTCTACTTAGCACCCCATGGAACATTCTTCAAAATCGACCACATTACTGGGACACAAAAGAAATCTCAACAAATACAAAAGGATTGAAATTATTTCATGCATTCTATCAGAGCACACAGCATTAAATCTCAATATTAACAACAGAATAAGCCCTGCTATCTACAAGAACACATAGAGACCAAACAACACAATCCTGAATAATGAGTGAGTCAAGGAAGAAAGAGTGAAATAAAAATGTTTATGGAACTAAATGAAAAAAAAAAAAACCAATATAACAAATGAAACTTCTGGGATACATTAAAAGCAGTCATAAGAGGGAAATTTATGGCCGTAAATGCCAACATTAAAAAAAATAGAAAGGGAACAAATAAATGATCTAATAATGCAGCTAAAAACCTCGAGCCCAGTTAACCAAAAGAAAGAAAGAGAAACTCCAAATCAATACCATTCATGATGAAAGGGAAAACATCACAACAGACAAAGAAAAGATCCAGACAATCGTACGGGAATACTGCAAAAACCTATAGTCCACTAAATTTGAAAACGTAAGAGAAATGGATGAATATCTGAAATCCTGGGAAAAATCAAACCTTAACCAGGAAAGGATTGACACTTTAAACAGACCCCTAACATTTGAGGAAACCGAAGATGTAATAAAAAAAAATACCTCCCAACTAAACAAAAAGCCCAGGCCTAGATGATTTCACAGCAGAATTCTATAAAACATTTACAGAGGTCTTACAAGCATTACTACTCAAACTGTTCAGATGGATACAAACAGAGGGAAATCTCCCAAACTCCTTCTATGAAG
This sequence comes from Rhizomys pruinosus, assembly GCA_009823505.1. NCBI lineage: Eukaryota > Metazoa > Chordata > Mammalia > Rodentia > Spalacidae > Rhizomys > Rhizomys pruinosus. Next base: position 1,315,884 of record VZQC01003889.1, read on the forward strand.
CCAATATCACTCTAAGACCAAAACAAGTCAAGGAAACAACCAAAAAAGAAAACTATAGACCCATCTCATTAATGAACACAGATGCAAAATTTCTGAACAAAATACTTGCAAATTCCTACACCTATGTCTTGTAGGTTGTTGACAACTTTTTCTTCTATCAGCTTCAGGGTTTTGGCCTTGCATTGAGATCTTTGATCCACTTGGAGTTTTGTACAGGTAGGGGTTTAATTTTGTTCTGCTACAAATGGTGATCCAATTTTGCCAGCACCATTTGATGAAGATGCTATCCCTCCTCCACTGAGGGTTTTTTGCCCCTTTGTCAAATACGAGGTGTCTGAAATTGTATGAGCTGAAGTTTGGATCTTCATTGGTCAACAGGACTGTTTTTGTGTCAGTCCCAGGTTGTATTTATGATTATATCCCTGTAATAGAGTTTGAAGTCTGGTAGGGCAATCCCCCTGTATTGCATTTTTCACTCAGGGTTGCCTTAGCTATTTGGGGTCTTTTGTTTTTCCATATGAATTTAAGGATTTTTTTCCAAGTCTGTGAAGAAGCTCATAGGGATTTTGACTGGGATTGCGTTAAATCTGTATATCAACTTGGGTAAAATGGACATTTTTACTATGTTAATTTTTCCAATCCATGAACATGGGAGGTCTTTCCATCTGTTGATGTCATTTTTGATCTCCTTCTTCAGGGGTTTAACATTTTTGTTGTAGAGGTCTTTGGTATCCTTGGTTAGGTTTGTTCCCAGGTACCTTATTATTTTTTAGGCTATTGTGAGTGGGAAGTTCTTCTTATACTCCTTCTCCACTTGTTTATTGTTGGTGTACAGAAAGGCTACTGATTTTGCTAGGTTAATTTTGTAGCCCAACACTTAACTAAAACTCTGGATTGTTTCTAGAAGTTTTCTGGTGGAGTTTTTAACATCCCTTAGGTAAACTATCATATCATCTGCAAAAAGGGATAGCTTAACTTCTTTTCTGATTAGTACTCCTTTAATTTCTTTCTCTTGTCTTGTTGCCCTAGCTAGTGTTTCAAGCACTATGTTGAAGAGGATTGGTGATAGGGGGCAGACTTGCCGGCTTCTCACCTTTAAGGAAAATGGTTCCAATTTTTCTCCATTTAGGATGATGTTAGCAGTGGGTTTGCTATATATGGCTTTGATCATGTTGAGGAATGTTCCTTTCAGTCCTATTCTCTCTAGGACTTTAAATATGAAGGGATACTGGATCTTGTCAAAGGCTTTTTCTGCCACAATCGAGATGATTGTGTGATTTTTGTCTTTCAGTCCATTTATGTGGACAGCAGCTGCACAGAAAATAAGGTCAACAATCAACAGATGGGACGTCATAAAACTCAAAAGCTTCTGTACAGTGAAATAAACAATCAAGGAGGTGAAGAGAAAACCCACAGAGTGGGAGGAAATCTTTACCAGTGATACATATGACACAGTATTGACATCAAGAATATATAAACTACTCAAAAACAAAGAAGTAAGAAGACAAATGACTTACTCAAAAGATGTAGTAAAGAGCTGAACAGAGAATTCACCAGTAAGGAAGTAAAAATTGTTGAGAAGCATCTTAATAAGTGTTCAACATCATAAATAATTAGGGAAACACAAATTAAAACCACTCTCATCTCACTCCAATACGACTAGCTAAGATCAAGAAAACAAAAGGCAACAGATGTTGGGGAGGTTGTGGGGAAAAGGGAGCACTCATCCATTGCTGGTGGGAATGCAAACCTGTACAACCACTATGGAAAGCAGTGTGGAGAACCGTTAAAAGACTCAGAATTAGCCTACCACTTGACCCAGTCATACCACTCCTGGGTATATACCCCAAAGATTCATCCTACCGCAAAGATACATGCACGCCCATGTTTATTGCAGCTCTCTTCACAATAACAAAGAGCTGGAACCAACCCAAAAGCCCCTCAACAGATGAGTGTATGACAAAAATGTGGTACATCTACACAATGGTGTACTATTCAGCAGTAAAGAAAGATGGCATTATGAACTTTGCAGGTAAATGGATGGAGCTCAAAACCATTATGCTAAGTGAAGTAACACAGTCCCAGAGGGACAAATGGAGAATGGTTTCCATCATTTGTGGATGCTAGCACCAAATCCCCCAGACGAAAGGCAAGCTGAATGACATTATTGTTGTATTTTTGTTTATATGAAAACAACTATGTCAATATAATGTGAATCTCTCAATGGGCTCTAGAATTCTTCTCAGACTCTGTAATTACTGTAATGGGTGAAGAATATGTATCTGTATCTTAGAATAATGTAAAATTAATGGAGGAAAATGTGAATTACTAAACATCAAAAAATGACTGAGAGAAAGATACAGGACAGTTTTGACAGAATGCATGTTCTGGGATGGGGTGTGGTGGGATGGGGTGGTGGGAAGGGAAAGGGGGAATATGCCCAAACTGAACTGAGAAATGATGTATGAAATACACAAAACAGCAATAAAAATAATGGAAAAAAGAAATTAAAAAAAGAAATTAAAAAAAAAAGAAATTTTGTAGTCCTGCCCTGGGAGTGTAGCTCACTGAGAGTGATTGCAAAATATCCTGATTTTAATCCCTGGTGCTGTGAAAACCAACAAATAAGCAATAAATAAAAAATGATACATTCAATGAAGAATAAAAAAATACTTGCAAATTGCCTACAGACCCAAATCAAAAAGATCATCTATCATGATCAAGTTGGATTCACACCAGAGATGCAGGGATGGTTCAACATATGTAAATCAATAAATATCATAAAACATGTAAATGGACTGAAAGACAAAAACCACATAATCATCCCAATTGATGTATAAAAAGCCTTTGACAAAATCTAGCATCCCTTCATGCTTAAAGTCCTAGAGGGAATTGGACTTGAGGGAGCATTCTTCAACATAATCAAAGTCATATACAACAAATCCACTGCCAACATCGTCCTAAATGGAGAAAAATTAGAAGCATTCCCCTTAAAGGTGGGAACCCTGAAAGCCTGCTGCCTATCGCCACTCCTCTTCAACATAGTGCTTGAAACGCTTGCTAGAGCAATGAGACAAGAAATGGAAATTAAAAGAGTACTAATCAAAAAAGGGGAAGGAAAACTATCCCTTTTTGCAGATATGATAGTTTACCTAAGGGATGCTAAAAACTCCACCAGAAAACTAGAAAACATTAAAACTTTCAGTGTAGTGGTGGGATACAAAATTAACCTAGAAAAATAAGTGTCCTTTCTTTACATCAACAATAAGCAACTGCACAAGGAATATAAGGAGACCTTCCCACTCACAATAGCCTCAAAAAATAAAATATCTCAGAATAAACCTAACCAAACACCAAAGACCTCTATAACAAAAAATTTAAAGCCCTGAAGAAAGAGATTGAAAATGACATCAAAAGATGGAAAGCTCTCCCAGGGTCATGGATTGGAAAAATTAATAAAGTAAAAATGTCCATTCTACCCAAATTAATATACATATTCATTGCAATCCCAATTTAAATACCCATAAGCTTCTTCACAAACTTGGAAAAAAATCCTTAAATTCATATGAAAAAACACAAAAAAATCCCGACTAGCTAAAGCATCCCTGAATGAAAACAGCAACACAGGGGGGATTACTTTACCAAAATTCAAGCGATATTACAGGGATATAGTCATAAAGACAGCCTGTTACTGGCACAAAAACAGACCCATTGACCAATGGAACAAAGTCAAAGATCCAAATTTGAGCTCATATAATTTCAGCCACCTCATATTTGACAAAGGGGCCAAAAAAGCTCAATGGAGGAAAGATAGTATCTTCAGCAAATGCTGTTGGCAAAACTATATCACCATTTGTAGAAGAACAAAATTAAACCCCTACCTCTCACCCTGTACAAAAATCAACTCCAAGTGGATCAAAGATCTCAGCCTGAAACCCAAAACTCTTAAGGTGATAGAAGAAAAGGTTGGCAGCAACCTACAAGAGATAGGCATAAGAAAAGTCTTTCTGAGGGCTGGAGAGATAGCCTAGCGGTTAAGAGCACCGACTGCTCTTGCAGAGGACCCGGGTTCGATCCCCCAGCACCCAAATGACAGCTAAGAACCGTTTGTAACTCCAATTCCAGGAGAACTCCAGTTCCAGGGGAATACGACACCCTCTTCTGACCTCCAAGGCATTGTACAACACGGGTGCACAAACCTACATGCAGACAGTACATTTATACACATACAAAAATAAATAAAATTTAAAAAAAGAAAAGTCTTTCTAACTCAAACAGCAGCAGCACAGGAAATAATGTCAACATCTGACAAGTCGGACCTCATCAAACTCAAAAGCTTCTGTACAGTGAAAGAAACAATCAAGAAAGTTAAGAGAAACCCAGAGAGTGGGAGGAAAACTTCACCAGTGATACATCTGACAGAGTATTAACATCCAGAATATATAGACTACTTAAAAAACAAAGAAATAAGAAAATGAATGACCTACTCAAAAGATGGAGTGAAGAGCTGAACAGAGACTTCATCAGTAAGGAAGTAGAGATGGCTGAGAAACATATAAAGTGTTCAACATCATTAACAATTAAGGAAATGCAAATTAAAACCACTTTAAGATATCATCTCACTCCAATAAGACTGGCCAAGATCAAGAAAACAAAAGACACCAAATGCTGGAGAGGTTGTGGGGAAAAAGGAACACTCATCCACTGCTGGTGGGAATGTAAACTCATACAACCACTATGGAAAGCAGTGTGGAGAATCCTTAAAAGACTCAAAATGAGCCTACTACCTGACTCAGCCATACCACTGATGGGTATATACCCACAAGACTTATCCTATGGCAAAGATACATGCACAGCTATATTTATTGCAGCTCTCTTCACAGTAGCAAAGAGCTGGAACCAACCCAAATGCCCCTCAACTGACTAGTGGATAACAAAAATGTGGTACATCTACACAGTGGAATTCTATTCAGAGGTAAAGAAAGATGACATCATCAACTTTAGCGGTAAATGGATGGATCTTAAAGCCATTATGCTAAGTGAATTAACACAGTCCCAGAAAACAAAACAAAACAAAACACAGCAAAACAAAACAGTGAATGATTTCCCTCATTTGTGGATGCTAACACCAAATCTCCAGTTGAAAGCCAAGCTGAATAACTTGATTGTTGTATTTCTTTGTATCTGAAAGCAACTGTGCTGTTTTAATGTGAATCTCTTAATGGGCTCCAGAATTGACCTACCACTTATTTTCAGACATTGTAATTACCATATGTGTGTAGAAGATATGTATTCACATATTAGAGCAATATAAATTAAAGGGGAAAATGTGAACCCTAAAACATATTTTGGAATCAGCATATAGTTTATTCCCAGAGATCATAATTTGGATATATATGTGTTATTTATATAGGCATATTTTGGAGAAATACAAAGGGGAGTGAATAACAACAGCATAAGGACTGGGTCAAAGAACTGACCGATATAGTTAAATTCTGCCCCAAACAACAAGCCCCTGCAGAAAAAATTCCTTAGAAAGACTGAGAACTGACAGACATGGTAAACTGAAATTCTGATCAAAACAGTAAACTTTTGCATCAAAAATTTTAAAAGAGACTGAGAAAAAGATGAAAAACATGTTGGCAGAATGCATGAGCTCTGGTGGGGTGGGGCAAGGAAGGGGAATGGGTCTAAACTTGATGGGAAATTTTGTATGAAATGCCCAAAGCTTCAATAAAAATTGGCTTTGGAAAAAAGCGCAGAGAGAAAAAACACAGACAAATAAAATAGCAAGTCTTATGGATTTTGCAGAATCCAAAAAATAAAATAAAATAAAATATTTTTAGAAATGAAAAAAAAAAGACAGAGAAAGATGCAAGACATGTATGGCAGAATGCATAAACTGGGGTGAGGGAGGGTCATAGAGAGGGGAATGTATCCAAATTGGAATGAAAAAAAAATGATGTATGGAATACACAAAATATTAATAAAAACATTTAAAAATCATGAAAAAAGCCGGGCATGGTGGCGCGCACCTTTAATCCTAGCACTTGGGAGGCAGAGTTCTAGGACAGCCAGAGCTACAGGGAGACCCTGTCTCAAAAAGACCAAAAAAAATCATGAAAATTAAAAGAAATATATAGTGACTTAAAGAAAAGCAACAGAAGTTTTGGAAAGCTTGAGTGGTTACAAGAGGGCATGCTGCAAAATGTCAGAGGTTATGAAAGAGGATGAGAAGATTTAAAGTGCAGAATAAATAATCATTTTCTTGATTGTGATCATGGTTTCATATATGTGTATATGTGCTAAAATGTACATGATTCTGTTTCATGTCGATTATACAGAAATAAAGCTATTAAATTTTATTACAATTTGAATAAGTGCATGGGATCTGACAATTAAGTGATGGTTGGTTATAAATCACTATTGGCCTTCTAATTTTTTTCTTCTTTTACAATCAAAATTTTATAAGGATTACACAGAGTTGTCTATAGAGGAGCTACGTATTACAATGATATGCATTGCCCAAGATATTTTGCAACAGTGGTTTGAGATATTCTTCCTCCTCCTTGATAGTGAAAGTTCTCATACCTTCTGCCTTAGGATATATCGTACTGAGTGCCAGAAAAATAGCCTCAATGTGAAGAGCAAGTCAAAGATAAGTCTACCATGGATTTAAAAAAAATTTTAAAGTACATCATATGATTAAAATGACACCTTGAATATAGGTACTTAGAAAAATTATAGCCATCATCTTGAGCAGCATGCAGTGCTCTAAATCCACAAAATAGTACTTAGAGAGAAATGCAAACCTAGCAAAGAATTTAGTAATTGACTTTTGGTGGTCTCTAGAGGCCTGAAATCAAATTCTTGGAAAACTAACATTTTTTTAGTACATCGTTATTGGTAAATATGCTGTCAGACTGGACTAATGGAGACTGAAATTGCACAAAATACAAAATTACCCCTGAGACTCCAACTGAAAACTAGAGTAAGTATATTTTCAACAAGGAGAAAATGTTCTTTTTGCAATGCTTTATCCACAAGTATGGAGAGGTTGAAGGAGTTCTTAAAAAGAGATTCTGGAGCCCTGGAAAACCATGCACCAGAAATGCCCCGCAAAGGACAAGAACCAGACTCAATCAATTATTATCCTGGACTTCCATTATCAAAGACAAAACATCTAGCAGGGCTTGAGGACTGATATGCTTAGAGACAAATGTTAAGCTCAATGGCTCCTCCTCAAGTGGAAGTGTCTAGCTTGATATGGCCCTTCTGTCTTCTACTATCATGGATTAGATGTGTTCTCCAATTAATTATTTTATTGCTAGGTCTCTGGATCAATGTAACTATATCTGTTCCTCATGTAAATTCCTATTTCAACTTCAAGCTAGAATTTCATTACCAGATGAGATTTCTGGATGTCATAGAATAGACTCACATGGTATTTGTTAGATGTAAGAAGGAAATAAAAATTCAGAGAAGGAATTTGGACTAAATATTACATTTGTATATAATGTTCTCATCAATGCCATTTGCCTTACAAATTGTAAATTTTTAATTTTTAAAATTTATTTACTATTTTTTATGTGTATGAGTGTACTGTCCGCATGTAGGTTGGTGCACATTTGTCATGCAATGCCACGGAGGTCAGAAGAGGATGTCGGATTCCCCTGGAACTGGAGTTAAAGTCAGTTCTTAGCCACCACGTGGGTGCTGGAAATTGGACCCAGGTCCTCTGCAAGAGCAGTTGGTGCTTTTAACTGTTGAGCCTTCTCTCCAGCCCCAAATTGGAAAATTTATACAACAGGAAAAATATACTACAAGTTGATTTTGGCCTTATCAATGCAGTAAGATTTGGGCAATGAATTTTAGAAAATATAATGTTTGAGGAGAATTAGAATGGTGTTTAGACAATAGCCATGATTCTTGAACTTTTTTTTATTCTTTTTCCCCTCTTTATTTGTTATACTTTTTTAACGGCAGCTCAATATTAATATCAGTTGTTTCAGATTAACATTGATTTACTCAGTTTGCCGTTTAAATTAGGTTAATATAAGTCATAAAAAAAATAAAAAACAAAGAAAAATATAACATAAAAAAACACAGTAAAAAATTTGCAAGTATTCTATGTCCAAATTTTTTAAAATTTTGTTAAATTATTTATTTATTTTTTTTAATTTTTATTTATTTTTTATTGATGCTTTGGTATCACTTCCATACACTCAGTTTTCCAAATATCAGTTTCAGGCACTATTCCCCTCTCACTTTCCCCCCACCCTCCCCCTTAACCATCTCACATCATGCATTCTGACCATAGTAACTTTCCTGCATTCTTTCTCTTGTTTTTTGTTTTGTTCTTCATTCCTTTTAACAAAAAGTGATAATCTTGAGTACAAGCATCCTTCATGTTAAAACCAATTTGTGAGCAGTTGTTGCCCAAACCCACAACAGTTCATGGGTCCCACCATCCAGCGGGGGTGGGGGGACTTGTATGTTCAATCAAGTTGATCAAATGAGTGTCCAGTCTATATTGCTGTAGTTTCACCATTCACCCCAATCGTAGCCCTTACATTCTACCATGCCCCCTCTTCCGCAGATTGTTCCCTAGGCTTAGAAAAGGGGCACAGGTGGATGAGAAACAAAGCAGTCTACTTTCTCTGGAGCTGTTGTCTTGGTCTCTAGTCAATTCTGGCTGTTTTCTTTCATGGGCTGCCAGAGATTCTTGAACTTTTTAACCCATCCTAGAATGTATTGGAATGTTATTAATAAGAGATATGTAGTCTTGTTGTAGATATAGCCTGTAACTTGGATAAAATTATCTAGTTTATATGAGATTAACTGACTTTAGGGTGCGTGACCAAAAATAAATAGCTGCAGTTATATGACATTCAGTTTTAGGGGTATTTTAAATACTACATTATTAAAGCAATAGTTAATTATTATAACAATAAAGTTTATTAGGTTGTCAAAATGTTGGATATATTTGCCTTTCCTCCAAATTAAAATTGTTGTTGAAATTTTTACACCGGTGGCTACACAATGGAACAGAGACTTATTTTAAAGATAACCCAATTAAGATGATACTGTATTTGCTTTTTAAAATATTTTTATAGATTTTTGAGATGCTCATATAATTTTTGAAAATTTCCAACCCCACTCTACTACTCACTTAACTTCACATCATCTATTTTTTTTTTTTTTTGGCAATGCTTATCAAGTCTAATTTTTGTTCCCCAAATGCTCTGGGCTGCTGATCCTGGTCAATTTATCAGGAGTCTCACCCTTAAAAATATGACTCTCCCTCTCCCAACTACTATCAGTTGCCAATAGACCTTCAGCTGTGGCTGGGGATTTTGCCCACCTCCTCCTTCCATGCCTTGCTCTTGTCTTACATAGGTCTTATTCATGCTGTCAGATGTAGTGTGGGTTCATATATGCCACTGTTCTGTTGTGTCCAAACAACATGGTTTCCCTGTGTTCATCTACCATCTTTGACTATTACAATCTTTCTACCTCTACTTCTTCAATGATCCCTGATCCTTGGAGGAGATGGTATAATGTAGGTGTCCTATTAATGATACAGTACTCTACAGTCTCTTATTCTCTGTATAGTGACCAGTTGTGGGTCCCTGTGTTAATCACCACCTGCTGTAAGAATGAGCTTCTCTGATGAATATTAAAGATGACAATAAGTCATTAGGAGTTAGTTTATTTGATACTATATCTGTTTATTTGCATAATGATAGTAGGTGCACCACTAAGGCCTGTAACCTGTCTACACACATATTCTGATCCTTGATATAAATACCAGCCATGAGTTATACCTTGTAAAATGGGCCTTAAACACAATCATAAAGTGGTTGGTCACTCCTATAACATTTGTGCCACTATTGTGGCAGTGGACATATCTTGCCAGGCCAGTTGTTACTATATCTTTCAGGATTCACTGCTGGGTAAGACTGGTGATTCCTTTCCTCTCTGAGTAGCATGCTTAGCAACCCTAGTACCATTAGATCTAGCTAGTTGTAATGAAGCTTCAAGGTCATTATCAGCTTGAGTTTTCCTTGTTTGTTCTATGACACATATATAGTGTGTTCAGCAATAGGGTCTTATGGTCAAATTCTGGTGTATCACTGATTGTGACATGAAAATACAAAATACTTGAATAAAGTAGTAAGTACATTTCAAAACATGAAAGTAGAATTCAATAAAGATATATTGTTTTGTACAAATATCCACAATGTGATTATAAAAGAGTTTAGAAAAAAATCAACATTATATATATATATATATATATATAGTAATGTGTTATGAGTATTTTTAAGATTAAAAAATATATTTCTGCTTTAGTATGTATTTAAGTGTCCCATGTTCATATTTGGTTCCTGTGGAGGCCAGAGGAGAGCACTGGATTTCCTGGAACCAGAATTCTGCCATGTGTGTGCTGGGAACTGAATCTGTATCATTTGAAAGAGCAGCAAAGGCTCAACCACTGAGCATTCTCTCTAGGCCATGGATATATTACTAATCATATGTGATATGGAGACAGAGAATCAAGTAGTGCTCAAATATTTAGATGTGTATAATAAGAAAAATACTATCTTAGCCTCTCTGGAAGCTTAACAACCATACTGTATTAGTCAGTTTTCTGTTGCTGTGATAAAACACCAGACCAAGGAACTTATAAAAGGAAGAGTTTATTTGAGCTTATGATTGGCGGTTCCAGGGAATTAGTCCATTGTGGCGGGAGGCGTGGTGGCCGGATCCGGAGCAGCAAACCGAGGCTCACATCTCGCAAAGAGCACAGGAAGCAGAGAGGAAGCAACTGTAGACCAGGCTTGTTAAGCTCACTAAGCCCGCCCCCAGTGACACACTTCCCCCAGCATGGCCACACCTTCTAAGACCTCCAGAAACAGCACCACCAACTGGAGACAAATGTCTGAATACCTAGAGCCTATGGGGGACAC